>LNAC01000041.1:967833-1031858 GCA_002007465.1 Ailurus styani | reverse complement strand
TTCTGTTTTTTTTGTTTAAGATTTTATTTATTTTGACAGAGAGAGATTACAAGTAGGCAGACAGGCAGGCGGAGAGAGAGGGGGAAGCAGGCTCCCTGCTGAGCAGAGAGCCCGATGCGGGCCTCGATCCCAGGACCCTGAGATCATGACCTGAGCCGAAAGCAGAGGCTTTAACCCACTGAGCCACCCAGGCGCCCAAGAAACAGACTCTTAAGTATAGGAAACAAACTATGGTTACCAGAGGGAAGGTAGGTGAGGGGATGGGTGAAATGGGTGATGGAGATTGAGGAGTGCCCTTGTTGTGATGATCACTGGGTGTTGTATGAAAGAGTTGAATCACTACAGTGTACACCTGAAACTAATATTACACTGTATGTTAACTAACTGGAATTTGAATAAAAACCTTAAAAAGAAAAAAAATTGTCATCCTTTTTCATTTTTTGAAAAACTTCTGGCTAGCCAGAGGCGAATTTTGCATTTTTTCTCATTTCTCATTCACTTATCCTTATTCACCAACAAAGCCTACTAAATACCTTGGTAATTATCTTTGGAGTGTCTGCATTTAATATACAGCATTGGAAAAAATATTCTCTATTATTCAGGTTATGTTTAGTACTAATTTTATTATTTTTTGTTTAGTACTAATTTTAAGTGCTTTTTAAATATACAGTTGTGACATGTTTTAGTCTCAATACTCACTGGTAAAATGATGCTTAAATGTTGTAGCAATCAACCCTCACTTAGTTTTTCATTTACTAACACTTAGGAAAATAATAAATTAGTATCTCACAAAAAAGATTTAATATGTATCACACAAAAGAAAAAATATCAGACGTGTATTTCTAGAGTAAAATATTCTTTGAAGAATCACAAAATTCACATATTTTCATGGAGGATAGTAGTACCTATTTAATTTAATGCCATATTGAAAGGTCAAATTTTACTCAAACCACCCTACCTTTACCCTTCCTTCCCACCTTTCTTTTACTGTTCTGGGAGAGGAATATAGCTTAAACGTTAAGAGCACAGACAGAGTCTGGTTGCCTGCTTTGCCATCTAATGAACTGTATATCCTTGGGCAAGTCAGTTAAATTCTTTGTACTTCCATTTCCTCATAAGAACAATGATAGGGCCTACCATGCCACTGAGGACAAAATGAGTTAATACATGTAATGCGCCCAGATCACTGCTTAGTGCACAGTTAGTATTCAGTGTTAGTTACCATCATGATCTTTAGCAACTGTCTCTTCTGAGGGTCTTCAAATACAGCAAAGGGTTCTAAAGAGTGAAATTTTTGTGTACTTTTTTTTTTTTTTAAAGATTTTTTTTATTTATTCATTTGACACAGAGAGAGAGATTACAAGTAAGCAGAGAGGCAGGCAGAGAGAGAGGAGAGAGGAGGAAGCAGGCTCCCTGCTGAGCAGAGAGCCCGATGTGGGCCTCGATCCCAGGACCCTGGGATCATGACCTGAGCCGAAGGCAGCGGCTTTAACCCACTGAGCCACCCAGGCGCCCTGAAATTTTTGTGTACTTTAACGTTATCTTAGATCTTCAGTAACACACAGATATGTTCAATGTCAACAAGAAGTCAAATGATTAGAAAAATGTTTATTAGCAACGTCAATAACAACTCTTGGGAGAAAAATGTGGGAAGCAAGGAGGAGAAAAAAGAATCACCTGATTTTCATAAAGCTCTCACTTGGACAAATAGTCTGGGTAAATAGGTATGACATGTTGGAAGAGCTCGTGAGTGGGTATCAAGATTTGAATGTAAGAATCAAAAATGTGCTCGTGGGATATGATTACAGCTTTGCTGGTGCTTCACAGAAATGTTTAGTTCCCTAAAAATAGTGCAGAAATCACGAACTGAATCAAGTGACTCAGCAAATCCTGTTAGAAGGCAATGAATTAACTGAATGCTCTTCAAATAAGTGTAATGTTTCTATGATTACAAAAACTCAAGGTTTATAACCAGCTAGTTATTGTATGTTTATAGAGATCTTTAATATCCTAAGTATACAAAAAAAGGGCAGGTCAGACTATGGTGAAGGAGGTAAGCTTATTACGGATTAAGGATTTAGCTCAGTTCCTGGCCTAGCCTTCAAAAATATAAAAAGGTCTCGGCTGATGTAATATATTGCCTAAATCTTTCCTTCCATGCCAAATTTGACATAGCTTTATCATGATGCTCCTCCTCTGTGGGGTCCAAGCAGAGGTCAGATAGTATGCTGAGAACTTATTTCATGGACTGGAGTTAATCATGATTGTGGGGTATTGCGCTGAAGTCAGACTCATTTCTTCTAACCCACTTAAATAAAACCTAGTTCACCCAATAAAATAACTTCCTTGAGCTTGTTTTGAGGGGTTTCAGACTCAGGGTGCCCCGGTTCTAGTCCCGTGCTCTTGCCCTGTCCCTCTGGTTGTGACTCAGCAAGTGCTCGGGACAGCTTCCTTCTGAATTCTTGAAAGGAAAAACTCAGACGACCAGAACATAAGCCACTTTGGAATTAGAAGTTCAGCAATTTCATTTGAAAACATTTAGGAACTGTATTTATTTTAGGCTAACCACACCCCTACAGAGGGCATGCTTTTGGAGTGTGGTTTTCTCTCTGCATTAAGAATGTAACCTGCAGTCATTGCATAACCACTGTACAATGCCAGTTCCACAGGCCGTGGTATTTTAGCTAAAAACGGTATTTTGGGGAGGAGGGATATTTAAAGGCTATGATTTTACATAATTTATAACTTTTTTTTTCTATAAAAGGTAATGGCTTCACAAACCCAAAGGAGATCTACCATTTTGCTTTTGCATAGAATTTATAATTAAACTGAGGACCTTTCCTTGAAAAGCCAAAATAGCAATTTAGAATGTTGCTTTAAAAATTCAGGAAAGAAAAAGTGAAAAATGGACACTTAGAATTTACCAGCCATTTACTCAGTATGGTGCAGGACACAAGCCCTGAGGGCACATGCAGTCTAGCAGACTTACAGTCTAAATTCAACACAAACAAGGGTATACCTGGCACACAGAAGAAAATAAAAAGGCATCATAAAACAATTTCACTATTAGTAAAAATTTAAATTGGTTTCTTTAATGGAGCATTCACTTTCGCTTCCAAAGAGATTAATGGCTAAACGAGATCGTCATTAACTATAAGCACTATATCATACAGCAGATCTCTAGAACTCACTCATTTTGCACAAATGTAACTTGACATCCAGTGAACCCCCGTCTCCCCCTCCTCAAATCCTTTGGCAACCACTATTCTATTACCTGCTTCTATAAATGAGTTACCTTATGTAAGTGGAATCATACAGTATCTGTCCTTTTGTGATTTATTTCACTTAGTGTCTCCCAAGTCCATCCATATTGGCACAAATAGTAAGATTTCTCCCTGTCCCCCGCCAAGGACTAATAATATTCCATTGGATGTATATAACACATCCAGTAAATAGTAACATACACTACATAAAGAAAAAACTTTCAAATGTTTAGTATAGTACCTTATACATTTGTGAAACTGCTTAAATCTCAATCTTCCTAAAAGTATAAATTAAGAACTAAAGTTTTCAAAATCTTTCCCAATAGTATGGTTTTAGAATTGTAGTACATTTCCTGTTTTAGAACACCTCTCTGGGGAAAGGGACTGTACCTAATCTTCGTGCTTAAGATCAATGAGCATATAACAAGTAATCTATTGATCATGGACAGCTTCACTTTCTCAACTAGTTGACATCTTATTACCCACTAGGTATCTGGTAGCTTAATGCCTCCGTTTTGCAGGAAACACTGACCTGCAGTTAATAGAGAACTTTAGGCATAGCCTCAATCATACCTGTCAGCATTCATTGGGACTTAAACCACCTCCTTAATTTTCCAATAAAAGTTTTGGGAAACTTAACTTGAAATATGACTTTTAGAGAGCTGCTTAATCAGACTAACAGGAGAAATTTCTATTAGTCTAACTTGAAAATGGAAAAAAAATCCATAGGTTAAACTTTAATTTTGAGGCTTTTTTTAAAATAAAACACTTGTTAATGACTTAATTATTAGATATTAAACCTAATGTTCCTTTGGTATTTGTAAACATTTGGCTATACACATATATTTCTAAACTATCAGTGTTAGAATTTACTCAGATCACTGTTAATAAATTCTACTAGGATGTTCTTGAGGAACTTTTCCTTGTACATAGTCAGCTGTCACTTTTTCTCTGAAAAGGCTGATCAAGAGATAAAAGTAGCAGACATGAAACTCACACCACATGTAATATGACAAATGGGAGTGTACCAGCTGCTACAAGCAGCTCATGGAGGCACTGTATATTTTATAAATATCTTTTAATTGAAGTATTTGATTTCAAGGATATAATGGAGCTCCTCAAATATCACACTAGTCAAAAGCTGAATTAACATTTAAAAGCACTAAGTTCTATGTCATTTAAACACAAAGCTTATAACTGAGTCCTTCCATATCAACTTATATTTTCAAAGAATTATTAGGTCCCACTACCTAATAAAGATAACAGAAAAAGAAAGTCACATTGTTTTCATTTAGTTCAAATTCCAAAAGTATATCAAGAAAACTTTGTCCAAGAAATCTTTAAGAAGATAAACAGTGTAATACGATTCTAAAACATCGGCTTCGCTTTTGAAGACTACACCAAACACACATCAATTATCAGAACCACTACAGCTTTCATTATTTAATTCTAAACTTAGGTCAATATTTAAATAATTATAGAAAATTACTTCAGATGAGTAACTTTATCAAAGTAGTTTCTAATTATCATTAAAAACTTTTAAAGCAAATTTTTGCGATTTCGTATTTTGAAGATTTGTAGAATGAAGTCATTATATACATTAGCTCCCTAAAGTCTGACGAAGCAACTGCCCGGCTAGCTCAGTCGGTAGAGCATGAGACTCTTAAAGTCTGACGAAGCAGAAATGATTAAATTATTAGACTAAGGTAACAATAACATGGCCCTGGATCAATACCATCAGACATTCTTAAAAGCCTAAAACATTAGGTTTATTCTGTTTCAATTGCTATATGGTTACCTTTATCTTTAAAGTTTATGAATAACAAAGCAAAAAAACACAAAATATTTGAGTATTTTAAAATTATTAATTAGAAGGGTAATAACAATTCTGTTGATCTGTTTTACCGTTAATTGTCTTAATAAGTTCAAACAAAACAAAACTATACCTGGCTAAATCACCAATAACTTCACAAATAATGTGGAAAATAAAGTTTTATTGCTCTTCTTTAAAACAAACATTTAAATGGATGTGAAAGCAAGCCAATGTAAAGTGTGACCTTAGAGTTGACAAAGACTAAGGAATTTTACCTAGTTAGTAGTATAAAAACACTAAGAAGCTATAGGAGAATTCAGTAAAAATCATTAGATATCTGTTTATAAGAAAATCCTCTTCCCTGGGGCTCCTAGGTGACTCAGTCAGTTGAGCTGTCGGACTCAGTTTCAGTTCAGGTCATGATCTTATGGAGTTTGAGCCCTGGTGTTGGGCTCTGACAATCAGGCCAGGAATCTGCTTGAGATTCTCTCTCCCTCTCTCTCCGCCCCTCTTCCCTGCTGATGAGCTCGCGTGCGCACACTCTCTCTCTCAAATAAAGAATCTTTAAAAAAAATCCCCCTCCCTTTATTCCATATGAAGATATAACAATCTTTATGGTTGATTAAGCATAGGATAATAATAGGTTGACTCTAGGTATAAGAGAATATTCACATTTTTAATATATATACATGAATGTGTATGTATGTAATTATTTGTTTTATCTATCTCTGTTCCTGTTATTCACCATTCTTCTCCATTTCTAGCATTACATGACTTTCCTCCAAGACAGAACAAAATGATTACTTTTTAATTAAGAATACTAAATCTGGGTCGCCTGGGTGGCTCAGTAGGTTAAGCCTCTGCCTTTGGCCCAGATCATGATCCTGGGGTCCTGGGATGGAGCTGAGTCAGGCTCTCTGCTCAGTGGGAAGTCTGTCCCTCTCCCTCTGTCCCTCCTCACCACTTGTTCTCTATCTCTCCCTAAAAGAAATAAATAAAATCTTAAAAAAAAAAAGGAATCTAAGGAAAATTATTTAGGCAGAAGAGAAAATTATCCAATAAGAAGCACTTCATTAGATAGACTTTCTGTAGAAAATATACTGACAGGTTATTAGGAATTGATTTATTCAGATAGGGCAGAATCTTAAAAATAAAATCTTAGTTTTATACTGACTCGATATTCAGAGTATTGCTTAATATTATCAGTTTCAGAAATAAAGGGTAACCTAATTAGAAAATTATGTTTGATGGCTAGAATACACCGGAACATAAGTTGAAGTTTTGTTCCTAATTACTTAAGATCATTTAAACACACCTACATGTTTCTTTTTCAAAACAGAAAAATTGCTTTTCCTCATAAGCCCTCTTGCTAGCATTTTTTAAAAATTAGGTAATAATTAGCAATTGTCAAAGAAAACAGAATCCTATACTAAGAATGCTTCAAAAGTAATTCTCAAATATTTTTTTGGTTACTTCCAATTTCCCCACAGAAATTAGTAACTGCTCAGTACAGCTTTAATAGGCAAAAAAGTTTTTTAGTTACCTTCAAGCTTTTCCAGTGTATGGAAAGTAGGAAACAATACACCCAATATCTGTATGTAGAGTCTGAATCCATTTACATAAAAAATATACATACACCCAGAAGAAAACCTGGAAGGAGAGACACATTGGCTCCTCCAGGTGGATAACGTTACAGATAATTTTTTTTATTACTCTACTTTCAAAAATAAGTATGAACTACTTTTATAATTTAAAAAAGAAACTTACAGGGAAAAAAACCCACTGTACCTCACATGATTCTCAATTATTTTAAGATAAAAGGAGAAACCCAAAATACCAAAGAGATGCTCTAAATTTCAAGCAAATGTATGTGTTTTACACATTACCTGAAAATACCTTTACTTTGCACTTTATAGATGGTTCTCTCTTACATGGATCTTGTGTGAAATGGAGAAATTATACAATAGGAAAACAAATTAAACAAACTTTAAGAATCAAACACATTCTAGCTAAAGTTTTATCCTGTTGTAGCATGAACATTTACAAACCAACTTCCTAAAACAAAAAAGTGAGAGAAGAAAACTGGGTACTTTTATTCTAAAATTATACATTTTAGCTGCTATCACAAACAGCTTTGGATTATTCAATTACTTCTTCGATGTATGCACAAAGATGTCACATCCTTGCATTAATTTGTACGAATCAAGGCCTACTGCCTGCCAGGCTTTGTGCTTGGTACTGGAGATGTGACAGAGAACAGAGTCTCTGGCCCCATGAAGTTACCAATCTAGCTGGGAAAATAGATGAACAACTAGAAAACACTGATACATTGGTAGTGTTAGGAGAACAGGGTTAAGATAAGAGTGTGCAACTGATACCTCTAACAGTTTTAAGGGGTGTTTAAACTGTGTTTAAGCTTAGACCTGAAAGTTAAGAAAATGATAAATGAGAACTTGGGGAAGAATGTTCAGGCAAACAAAACATTTGCGAAGAATGTTTTCAGCATTTGCAGTTTTCCCAGAAACTGAAACCAGTTCATTCTAGCTGAAGTATTGGAAGAAGGGGAGAAATGCGCTCAACAGATTGTAAATCATAGTGTTCATGCTAAGAGGCCGTAAGTAAGAGTAAAATTTGTGCTTTATAAACTATTCTGGGGCAGCATGTGTGGAAGATAGCATACAGAGATGCAGAACATGCCAGAGAACAGTCTAGGGGCTGCTGGAATTCATGCAGATTAAATTAATGGCAGGAGAGGTGGAAAGATACAGAAAGAGGAGAGAAATTGAGGGAGTCGCTCCAATAGGATTTGATGAGTGATTTGGAGATGATTCAAAGTTCTGCAACTTGATAATTGCTGATATTAGGGCTGTTCAGTGAGACAGAAACCCAGGACCTAGCCAGAATAACTTCTGTCTCTGGGGGTGGGAGTGAGGGGTGAGAAGTGTTGATGGAGGGGAGTGGAGGTGGAGAATGAAGTCAATTCTGGATATACTGAATTTAGTATGTAGACAAGATGTCCCGATGGATGTTCCCAGTAGACAACTGCATATATAACTTATGAGCTGAGAGATTTAGGGCAAGATATATATTTCAGAATGATTTCACATGTTTTCTGAAACATGTTTCTGAAACATGATTTCAGAACGTTTTCACAACCTTTAAAAATAATCCACATCCATTTGATCCACCAAAAAATGGCCTCCCATCCATTCCCAAAATGAGAACAATTAATGTAGATATAGTAAAGGAAGCCATGGGAATAAACAATGTTTTTCAGGGAACTGGTAGTGAGAAGAGACCTTAAAATAAAACCTTGAGCACTGACATCTAAGGGACAGGCAGAGAAGCCTTCAAAAGAAGAGACTGAAAAGTGAGTTGGGTATCCCCTTTACTGGTTTCTAATCTATTCTTAGTAGAGGAAATGGAATCTGGATGGCTAAGGGGAAAGATAGGGCTCTTCTAAACCTTTGTTAAGCTTTAAAATCTGCGTAAAAGTACCAACCTTCATTTTTCCTCCTGTCGTTGAGGCTAAACTACAGTTGTACAGAAAGGAACTGGTGAGTGGACTGCAGGGCAAGTGAAGGGTGAATTAGGCCCTCATTCACCTATTTAACTAAATTTATACAAAGGGCTAATGAAGTTTTTTTCTTTCTCTCCCTTTCCTTTTAAATCAAAGTAGAAAAGTAAACGAATGCTAAAACTCTCCTCCTGACTTCAGGAAGGTGACGTCTAATTCTAATCCGGGCTCCATGTTGCAGGTTTGGTTGATAAATGCAACATAGTTAATTCTAGAAGCAAGTAATTCTGGCAATTCAGTGTATTCCAGGACTACCACCATAACTCTTTCTTACCCTAGAAAATACTTGGATCAACTCTTCTTGGCTTTGGTATAAATTCATAGTGTCACAACAGTCTTGGCCAGGTCCAAGACATTTAAAAAAAAATCCTGGTTTAAATCCGACTGAAAATACAGAATACTATAATGAGTAAGAATCAATAGTAGTTCAAATACTTAGATGTTCATCACCAACAAAATGGACAAATACATGAGGCTATATTTCTACAACAGAGTATCATATCACTCTGGAAGCAAATGAACTAGAACCATGTGTATTGACAAACATGAATCTTAAAAATAGAATATTAAGCAAATTCCAGCAAGTTAGAGAAGGATGTGTAGTGTTACCCTATTTACATAAAAACTGTAAAACCCATAGGGGCATGGCATGACAAAGGCTGTATTTAGAAGAGTGGTCACCTTGGAAGAAGGAAATAATGGGACAGGGGAAGGTACACACGGGGTTTCAATTGTATCTGTGGTACTTTATTTAAGGTGGGTGATATTTGTTTATTATAAACAATACTTTTAAATATTTTCTTTTGACCTATGTTATTACTTTTTTTGAGGTATACCTTGTGTAATAATGGGCATATATGCGAAAAAAAAAAGGAATCAATACTAGTTCAAGTGTATTTGGGGACTGAATCCTCATCTAGACTCCTGACATCTCTTATTTGAAAACTTTGTAGCTCAGATAATATTAATTCTGTTTATTAAAGCAATAGTATGTAACAAGCTTTGCTATGAAAAATACTGGTAGCTCTGGGGCTGCCCTTTCACAGAACTGGTACACAGTCACTGTCCTTTTGTGTTTTATCATAGTCTGTAAGAGAAAATACTGTGAGATATATATATATATATATATATATATATACACAATGTTTTATATGTACTTAATTTTTACTGACACTTGATTTTAGCAGATGCTGTTAAGTCAATGATCTGACCCATAGAACATTATACTGACTACAGTATTTTAAATGTTATTTTAAGTACAGCACTGGAAAATATACTTGTTATACTGGGTATATAATATGCAGTATTTGTTTTTATTGTTATACTTGATGTTGTTACTGAATCAATCAAGCTATCTTACAAATTAGGAGCATACAGTGTTTAGGGATGAATATTTTATTCTATATTCTTGTTACAGAAGAAAAAAGGAGCAGGAATAGCTGGGAAAGTTTTATGACAATTTTCATAGTTAAGAGTTAGAAATTAAGAGAAAATGAATAGGAGTAAATAAATACCTACCAACAAATGTCCAGCAATATTATTTCCATTTGAAGTAAGTCCAGAAAATAAAAGTTCATATTGAAAGATAAGTAGTGCTTCCAAATGGATCACTCCAGTTAAGTCAGTTGCTTGTGATTCTTTTTTATTTTTTTCTTCTTTAAATCAACAAAAGCAACGAACATTACCATCTTGCTCTTAAAGAGGAAGAAAGATAACTGGGAATGACTGCTAAAATATTAATTTTTGCTTTTTCCAGCTCCTTGATTAACTTAAGTAATTTAAGTAGCTATTTAAATATTATTCCTATTATCAGCATTTAACAGCTAATAATCATTTCTCAAATCATCCATTAATGTTAATCATATCCACAACTTGCGAAATATAGAATGTTCTAAGTTTGCCTATTTCAAAGGCCAGAAATGTAGCTCTGAATCTACACGGCCATTTTTAAGATTAGGACATAACATGTATCAAGAATGTTCAAGGTCATTAAGATTTAATTCCTCAGTAGCCCTTAGAGTTTAGTCCTGATATTAATGATTCCCCAAAGTGGATCCAGGATTTATA
Source organism: Ailurus styani (assembly GCA_002007465.1). Lineage (NCBI taxonomy): Eukaryota > Metazoa > Chordata > Mammalia > Carnivora > Ailuridae > Ailurus > Ailurus styani. The sequence continues at coordinate 1,021,138 of LNAC01000041.1, read as the reverse complement.
TCCAAATCCTCACATCTCAGGATCAAGTAAATAATCTTTGTCAATTACTTTTGAAATTACTGCCAAAAGATTAATTTTAAAGACCATCTGATAATGCTTGCTTCCTTTTAACCTTTATTCTGATCATGACCACTCATTACAAAATCCATTCACTTTATGTCTAGTAGAAGCAAATTACTTGATTATAACCCTCCATCACCTCAATAAACTTCCTGGCCCCAGACCTGCAAAGTGAGCAAAGTCAAGTACAGAATACCTAAGAAGGTAGAAAAGGTAAAAAGGCATAGAGATGTTGGGTATTCCCTAAGTTCTGGATACTGCTTAGCAGCACAATATCAAATGAGCAATAACAGACAGCAATTGTCCTAATCTAGGTCAATACAACAGCCAAAATACTTTGTAAACACTTTCTTTGGCTCTTTCTGGAGATCAAATCAACACTGTTCTGATTAAATAGCACGAGAGGAGCTTAATAACAATCAAAGTTATTATTTACTTATCTAACACCTTTTATCCAAAAATCATACTAAAAATAATACTAATCATAACTCAGTAACTGAGAAAAGTAGGTACTAATGTAAACTGCAAAGGCCAAGAACAGAAATTAGGAGTTGTGTGATATGAATAGTATATGTGAGCTAAAGACTCTGCTGCCTTATATAGCACCGAGTCTACTTTCCTTTAATAAACCCAAACTTAGGCACAAGAACTCAGTGTTAACAGGATTTTACCTTTTCTTACTATGTTTTATTTGTATCTGTATCTAATTTTTACTGAAATTTAATTTATTGAAATTTAATTTTTAAAAGATACTACTGAGAAAATGGTCTTAGAGAAAATTATAGTGACTCATATTTTAGATATTACCTTATTATGTTTAATTTAAATATGAGATTAAAAGTCTATAGTATCACATATGCCAATTATTTCAGCTGTCTTTCCATTTGAGATGAAAGGCTTATGCTAAGCTATACACATCATCTTCCGTGTGACTAAGAGCTGAATTGTGGGATATATACCTACAAGAAATTGCAATCTGTAGCTATGAATAGTTCTGTGTATGTGTGTAAAGTTAATGAACCTATAAAAAGATTGAACTCCCATCCTTAGCCTCATTAGCACCATTAACTCCAACTGAGTTAACTGGTTCAAGGTGTTAGATAAGGCAGTGATAACTAAAGAAATAGGAACAAAGAAAGGCTCTATTTCATCATCTTAAGGTTTCACAGAGATGACGCAGGTTTACGATTCAAATTCCCACCTCCTGAAAAACAACTTCTTAAATAACTCAACTCTCAAATCACAGAAATGCAGTAATCCTAACTTATTCTAAAGACTTAAGAAAAAAAAACAATTATTGAAATTGATATTCGCTGTGAGGAATACATAGCTATATGAAATATAGCTACACAAAATATAGAACATGGTGAAAGATAACATTTTTAAAGCAAAGAAGTTGCTTGGGATTCACATCAGTACTGGCTAACTGGATAAATGCTAAAGACTGACATTCAAGTGTATGTAGGATTACTGGAGAGAAATTCACTTACTAATAATCTTTACTCAGATGGCTCTCAGGTTTATAAAGATGAGATGATGCATAAATCACCAAAAGTGGTATTTGAATCCCACTTTCAAGATATGCAGCTGTTAAGACATTCCAGAAGTGGGTTCACTGACACTAAAAATGGTATTAAAAAAAAAAAGACCTCATACAGTCTGCTGGCATTTCATACCAACCATTGGAGGAGGTAGTAATATAAAGTGTTGGAATTTAGAACACAAGGTCAGCACTAACTGTAAACATTTCTAAAGCACTGTATGTAATTCTTTAAAACATAAGTAGTGAAAAAGAATTAGAACTGATATAAAAGCAGAATTTAAAAAAGCAAAAAAATAGAAATATTTAGTGAATTTACTCAAATGAAGAAAGCTTAAATGATACAGAACTGAAAATATTAGGATTCTATATACAATAAAAAGTGAATATAAATTAGCCAACTCCATGGACATTTCTAGTTAAGCATTCATACAAATACATGTTCACCTTTTTCTTTTATATAGGAATAACACATACATCCATGACACAATGATTCTGGCAAAAAGAAAAATCAGAGATACTAAAAATATTCTCAAGTTTTAAAAATGGTATGGAATAGGTTTTAACAACAACATTCTACATGAGTGGAAACCCCTGATTTAATTCCATGATCTTATCGTGCCAGAAGCATGGTTGGTTTTAATTTTTTTAAAACAGGTATTGGTATCATACACACTGGCTTATTAATAATTAAGGCATTTTGTATACACAGTATCTCAGTGTGACAAATTTTTAGTATTGATTATTTGCTATGACATTTTAAACTTGCAAAGTCTTTTCAAAATAAGAAAATAGCTGCACACATTTAAATGTTTTCTTATAAAACACAATCTTCAAAAAAGTCACAATGATTGGTTTTTTGTGATTCCTAGTAATAAGTCCTATCTTCTTTCTGACATAGTATAAGTTATATTCTTATGCAGGATTGCATTAAGACCCAGTAGTTCTTAAACAATGTTACCAAATAACCATATAAATCCCAAATGCAGCAAAGGTGAACAATCTTCATAGTGCACTTTCACCTCATTGAAGTTGAAGCTGCTCCTTTTGGATATTTTTCCACTTCAATGTGAAGTAGATTGTTAGGGTTTCATTAGTGGTTTCATATGTGGCTTTTTAAAGAAAAAAAAAGGTTGTGATTTCTTCCACAGTTCACAGTTCTCAGATGAGACTTTTTTCTTTTTTTTTTTGGAAATCTAGTCTGGGGACATTCTGAATAATCAAATGCTCTTTAGTAGATGAAGTCTCTCAATGCAACTGTAATAAATAAGCATCTACATCCTTAGAAAACAAAACGAAAACACTTCATTAGCTGGTACAGTAAATACACACATGCACACCCCATTTTCTTCTCCCTTTTTGTCAATTGATTTGCTTTAGCTTCCCTGTGACCTTCTGAAGGTAAAAAATGTGTCTTACTGAACTTTTTTTTTTTTTTTGCATTTATTCTGTGCAGAATTTACTCCCGGGCCATAAGTTTTTGTTTCTTCAGTTTCTTCTGGGATATCTTTTTCTTCTGTGCAACCTCCTCTTCTGGTTTAGGAACAATCTGCTCTTTTTCAGTAAGGATCATCTCGATGTGGCAGGGAGAGCTCATGTATGGGTTAATCCGACCATGAGCCCTGTAAGTACTACGCCTCATCTTGGGGGCTTTGTTCACCTGGACGTGCTCAATGACCAGAGAATCGACATCTAAACCCTTAAGTTCGGCATTACTCTCTGCATTTTTAAGCATGTGCAGTAAAAATTCAGCACTCTTCTTGGGCCACCGACCCTGTGTCCAGCCCCACTGCTTGGCCTGGGCACACCTACCAACTCCACCATTGTAACGACGGAAAGACACACACTGCTTCTGCAGAGTGACATCTTTTAGATACTTGGTGGCTTTTTGGATATGCATACCCTTGATGGCCTGGGCAGTTTCACGTGTGTTCTTAAAGTGAACACGAAGATTTGAACCTCTTGATTTGCATGATTTCGTAGGGTTTTCTGGGTCAAGCGAATAGCGAACCATTTTCAGAGGTCACCTTAGGCCGCTTAGGGGCTTACTGAACTTTTTTAGCTGCATTTTGTTTAGCAGTGTCTAGCACATAGCACATGTTCAATGAATGTTTGTTAAGTGCTGAGTGAATGTTCTGGTTCCTGTAATCAAACAACTCTGCTTTTACAGCTAAGCAAGATCATTAAATCATTCCCAGCAATTCCTTCAGTGCTACATACACCCTAGCCCAGCCTGAGGACAGCCTTTCTGATTTCTACCCTTGAAAAATTACAGTTGAGGGCTTAATACTGTAAAAGAGGTTTTATCATAATTTAAGGAACTTCACAGAACTTTTAAAATCACTCAGTATTGTCTTCAATAATAAATATGGTATCTAGGGTCATAATCACAATAGTTTCTCTCTTTATAAAGTATTGTAATTGAAAGCAAATTTCTAAGGAGACAATATTTTTTCAGTACTACTAACAAGAATGTACGGTACCTCCAGAACAAGGTGATACATAATACATACTCTATATCCATTTTCTATCAACTTTTACTTCATTATCCCCATTATTGAAAGAACAACTAAAACAACAACAAAAAACTGGGAAATGGATATTTATGAGATTTTCATCATTAATTCTACAGAGTAAAATTATACAAAGTGGTCACACACTTGTTTGATACACATTTTACTTCTTTTCTTGAAGGTATCTGAGGAGAATTTCACAACTAAGACCACAATATAATACCTCTTACTTAGAATACTGTATTTTTAAACTAAAGAATGCTTGTATATTTCTGATTAATGCCCATTTATGATAGCAGTATGCCCAGTAAAAGGGAGCAAATATTTCTTAATAGTGATTTTTTTCCCTCTGCAATTGTATTTTAACTAGTGATGTTTTCTGGAGTTTAAATATTAAAATCCAAACTAACAATGTATCTTTTCCTTTAAGAGATAAGAAAATAAATAAAGAACAATGTCAAATTCATACTGTGATTTGAACATTTACTTTCCCAAAAACATGACATTAGCAAAAGCCAAGTGAAAAATTAATATCTTGAAAGCATTTGATTACATTCCTCACCCCTTGCTTCCTGAGTCTCACTGTCTTTTTGGATGCCTTCCTAACCTGGGTTCTTAACCTTTTCTCTAACTGGAGCTAGTTCATTAAATTCCCTCTAGCACATCATTTCTTTTTCTTTTTTTTTTTTTAAAGATTTTATTTATTTTTTTCACAGAGGGAGAGAGATCACAAGGAGGCAGAGAGGCAGGCAGAGAGAGAGGGGGGGGGAAGCAGGCTCCCCGCTGAGCAGGGAGCCCGATGCGGGCCTCGATCCCAGGACCCTGAGATCATGACCTGAGCCGAAAGCAGAGGCTTTAACCCACTGAGCCACCCAGGCGCCCTAGCACATCATTTCCACCGCTGTATCTGAAACACATTCAATGGCTAATTCCTGTGTTCCTTGCCAAAGTCATATTCATATCCAGAGGACCTTAAGCATTTATAAATATGAAATTGACTTTAGGCCTTATTAGAATAGTACTGTATTGGACATTTGAAAGACTTCATGTATAAATGCATAATACTAATATATTATTTCTAATATTCAATTAAGCTTAAATAGAGATTTTAAGCATGACTTTTTTTTTTAACTTTTTTACCTTGGCTATATTACCAGTATATCCTGGAACCAAAGTAAGATGGTTTTCCTGTTCCCATAATCCACTTAATTGTTGTTTTAAAATCTGAATATTTCTATGAGGAAAGAGAAAAGAATACAAATATAAGAACATGGACTTTGTAAATAGCATTTAATGAACACAGTTTTAAATTTTCAAGTATTTATCAGGAGAAATTGTACCATTTGAAATCAAGCAACTCTTTAAAATAATCTTGCCAATCATGAAAATTAAAGATTACTTATTTGTTAAAGTAGGAAAGAAAACTAGGCATTTGGACAACCTGGTCTTGGGTATAAAGTGGGAAATTTTTGAGAGCTTAGAGAGAAAATTTTTAAGCAGACTGTTGGGAGATATTTTTTTGCAGCTTCACAATAATCTGGTTCATCTGGTAGAATACCCATATATTTTTACATCAAGGCAATATTCAAAGTATGATGATTATAGTATAATGTTTAGAACTATAATCATCCACATTGGATTCTCAGGTTAATGTCTAGGTAGTCAAAAGACCCATAGGATGCAGGATGCTTCCATCCCTGTGCCTCAATACTTAATCCACCAAAAACCACCTCTTTTTTTCTCCCTTATTCATTGTAACAGGTATGAGGGTTAAACCAATTTGTGCTTTTTCCTCCCAAACAAAGTGTAAGGTTCTGCCAGAAAAAGAGATAGAGGGGGTTACTGGGTTCTGGAATTCAACTTCCATATGTAATTTTCACATGTGAACACTATTCCAATTTAATATTTCTCTGAAAAGAAAATAAATTTTTATTTAATGATGATCATAGAACAGAATTATCATCTAGCTTAATCAAACCGCCTTTCTGAAAAAAAATTTTTTTTAGATTGAGTTTATTTTTAAAGATATACTCACCTATCATTTATAATTTCTGTTTTGGATGATAGTTCTGACCACCACCTTTTTATGACTGCTTGAAGCCAGTTTAAACCAACTATTATATATCTGAAAGGACATTTTGTTACAGAATTTAAGTGTTTTCACCCAACAAGCCTTTACAAAAAAAGATACACACTCTGCCCTCACCTCAAAAAGTACATACACACACTGACTTTTTCCCCTTTAAAAAGTTTATTTTGGTACTTTAAAAGCTGTATTTTATATAAGTTGTTTCTAGATGCTTTTGTAATTACTCTTTAATCATTTCATATTCTTTTCTTAATTGGGCTATAAGCTCCTTGAAAACAGAAACCACGCATGTCTCACGAAACTCAATCTACGAGCTTGACTATGCATTCACAAGCAACAAAATCAAGGATGCTGAAAGAGAAGAATGAATTGAGAGTCACATTAGCACTTACTCTTCAAACTTGCTTTTAAGTAGGGACTTTACTAGAGGCAACAAATCTACACAACAGCCAAGTGAGATGTATTGTTTTTCTTCCTGTAAACTAAAATAAAAACTAAATTGTAAAAACAAGAACAAGTCATTTGTCCTTCTTTAAACTTACTTTTTTCTGAAAAATATTCTTTTTTACCTATTGGTGAGCACAGGAAGGCAATCCACAACAACTCCAAGGTCTTCTATCCTGTGGGTACAAATCAGAGTGCTGATTTCCTTATTTATAACCTTCACACTGCTTTTGAGAAATTTACTCATTCGGCAAATAGTCTGAGTCTCTACGATGAGCCAGGTGCTGGGGATGCAGCAATAAACAAAGGAACAGTACTCGTATTTCAGAGTTGGGGGAGGGGGGAATCTGGTCTGGAAGAAGGCAGAGACAGACAACAAGTAAAATATATAGAGCAAGTTGATGGTAGTAAGTGGTATGGAAAAAAATAAAACAGGAGAGACAGGGAGTGAAGAAATAGGTATTTTTAAATAAGGTGGTCAGGGAAGGTGTCATTAAGAAAATACTAGAGAAGTGGGGTGCTTGGTTGGCTCAGATGGTTAAGCATCCGACTCTAGATTTTGGCTCAGGTCACGATTTCAGGAACATGGGGCTCTGAGAAAAGGGTCTGCTCAAAGAATTTTTCTCTCCCTCTCTGCCTGCCTGCCTGCCACCCCTCCCCCTACACACCCCACGCACCCTCTCTAGGGGACAAAAAAAAAATAATGTTTGAGAAGAGACTTGAATATACTGAGGAAAGCCGTGCTTAAAATTTTGACAAAAAGGGGATTTTTAAAAGGTTACTTTTCCCATACTGGTAATAGCTTTGTTCAGTATGATGAAACAGATGGTTTTCTGTATTTTGGTTACCCTTAGGCTGGTGATAAATGTAATTTAAACTATATTGTTGCTATTGGAGCTAAATGCAGGAGGTTTACAATTTTAGCCAGCAAAACATAAAAAAGAAGAGGCACTTCAAGATAAAAAATGGGAATTACTTTAATTGAACAAAAGCATAAAAGGTCACACTTACCTCACCAAATAAGCTACAAGTTCACTTATACTTCTCTTTCTCCAGAATGTTAAAGCTACATTCAATCTCAAATTCCTGCTGAACAAAACCTGTGCCATTGTTTCATGGTCCTGAGAAACCTGAAAGGCAGTAATCTAATTTGTTAAAAAGCACACTGAAACATGACATGAAACCATTTTTTTCCAATTAAATTATTCTGGTAGACATATTTTAAAATTATGCAGAGGGGACTCCTTTTACTGACCCCAAAAAAGGAATGTTGCAGTTGAATAGTAAACAAATGATCTGAATAAATTAAGGACATATTTATTCATTTATTTTTAAAAATATTTTATTTATTTATTTGACAGAGAGGGAGATAATGAGAGCAGAAACACAAACAGGGGGAGTGGGAGAGGAGAAGCAGGCTTCCTGCCGAGCAGGGAGCCTGATGTAGGGCTCCATCCCATGACCCTGGGATCGTGACCTGAGCCAAAGGTAGATGCTTAACGACTAAGCCATTCAGGCGCCCCAGAACTTGTTTATTTTTTATCAATACTTTTTATTCGCTACCATTTTCTTTTTAAATCTCAATAATTTTTAAAATAAATTATTTTTAAGTCATCTATGAACCCAGGACTTAATTCATTATGTGGATTAAAGGCAAAGGTAAATATATACTGACTAACATGGGAAGGTGACAACAAAAATTCAGGTCTTTGGCCAGTATTTAAATTCATTCACTCATTTTTTAATATAAGGTAATATGTTCCTATTGTAAAAAGTTCAAAGAACACAGAACTGTATCAAAGAAAAAGTGAATAATCTCTATCTGCCCAGATAAAACCTAGTAACACTTTCCATAAGTAATCAAAGTTAACAGACTGGTATGTATCTTTCCAAACCATTTTCTAGACAGACCAATTATATAGATATAAAATTAAAATAATATCTGTGTTTTTGAAAACCTTGTTTTTCACTTATATATTATAAAAATTTTAATGTCAAAACATAGATCAACCTCATCTTTAAAAAATAATTATATAGTTAGTCTCCAGTTGTTATATACTAAAATTTATTTAGATTGATTCTGGTTTTTCCCCATTAAAACTATACATCAGTAAACATCCTATGTATGTAGATATGTGCACTTACACAAATATCTTGGTAAAATTAATTTTAACACCAGTACAACTAGATCCATTTTTTAAAATAACAGATTAAGGTATAATTCACATACCATAAAACTTAACCACTTAAAATGTACAATTTGGTAGTTTTTAGTATACCTGTGGATTGTACAACCATCACCACAATCAATTTTAAAATCAACATTTCCAACACCCCAAGAGAAACCCTGAACTCCATTCTCCCTTCTTTCCAGCTCTTGGCAACCATTAATCTATTTTTTGTCTCTACGGCTTTACCTGGTCTGGACACGTCATAAAAATTGAATTATCCAATATGTGGCCTTTTTTTTTTTTTTTGACAGAGAGAGCGATCACAAGTAGGCAGAGAGGCAGGCAGAGAGGAGGAGGCAGGCAGAGAGAGAGGGGGAAGCAGGCTCCCTGCTGAGCAGGGAGCCGGATGCAGGCCTCAATCCCAGGACCCTGAGATCATGACCTGAGCCGAAGACAGAGGCTTTAACCCACTGAGCCACCCAGGCACCCAATATGTGGCCTTTTTGATGTGGCTTCTCTCACACAGCATAATGTTTTCAAGGTTTATACATAGTGTAGCATATATTGGTACTGTACTCCTTTATAATGGCCAAATAATATCCCACTGTATGAATATATGACATTTTACTTATCCATACATCAGGTGAAGGACATTTGGAATGCTTCCACTTTGGGCTATTATGAATGTTATGAACATCTGTTTATAAGTGTTTGTGTGGACATATATTTTCAATTCTCTTGGGTATATACATAGGCATAGAACTGTTGGGTCAAAAGGTTATGTGTATTAGAACTTTGACAAAATAATGTTACCATTTTTAGATTTAGGTTTTTAGAGCAGGAACTAGTGAGTCAGTAAAAAAGCTATGAAATAAAAAAAGATCAGGGGATCCTGAGTAGCACAGTTGGTTAAGCAACCAATTCTTGGTTTTGGTTCAGGTTGTGATCTCGGGGTTGTGAGATCAAGCCCTGTGTTGGGCTTCATGCTCAGCACAGAGTCTGCTTAAGAGTTTCTCTCCCTCTGTTCCTCCCCACTGCAAGCACATGAGCACTCTCTCTCAAAATAAATAAATCTTAAAAAAAAATAACAAAAGATCAATAACTTATTAGTTAAGTGTCACATTAAGGAAGGTTTGTGCAAAGTAATCAAAATGAGAGCAAAGTAAAAGAGGGATCTTGAAAAAATGACTTACCATGGCACTAATTCAAGTGTACAACTGAAACTTTTTTTTTTTTAAAGGTATTTGCACTCAGAATGTTCATTCTCTCAATTCAACTGATGAACCTATCTAGGTCCCAATCTAGGCCAGATTTCTGGGTTATATAATCATATGTTCTTTTTCTTCAGGGTATGTGGTTTATTTATCTGATTAGTGTTGGCCTCATCACTTCTCTAACCACATGAAAGTAGGAGCAGTGCCTGTTTTTCATCTACCTGTGTAACTCCTCAGAGCCTGCAGAATGCATTACAGAGTTGAGAGCCCTCAAAAAGTATTTGTGAATAAATTAGCATGACAGTGATTCTCTTTAATACTAAGTTTGGTTACCATTCTATTCTCCAGGGTCCATGATAATTCACTATTAAATCCTCCGATTCTTTTTTTTTTTTTTAAGATTTTATTTACTTTAGAGAGCGAGAGAGCATACACGTATGCACAGGGAAGGGAAGACAGAGAGGGAGAGGAAAAGGGGAGAGAATCCCAAACAGACTCCCTCCTGAGCACAGAGCTCTATACAGGACTCAATCTTGTGACCTTGAGATCACTACCTGAGTGGAAACAAAGACTCAGATGCTTAAGTGACTGAGCCACCCAGTGCCCCCCTGCTTCCTTTCTTCTCACAGATATGCACTTCCTTCACTTCACCTGGAATTACTATTATTCCAGGGTCTTATTTTTACAAGTAAGAACATATTCACTGGCAAATACAATCTTTTTTTACATCATTTTATTATGGTTTTACTTAATAACATTTAAATTTCCATCTTTCTTTCATCTTATTTACTTGTAATTGTCATCCTAAACATGATGTTCATTTTCATTCACCTACACACTAATGATCATTTTAATTAAAAAACATTTTGGGGGGGGCACCTGGGTGGCTCAGTTATTAAGCATTTGCTTTCAGCTCAGGTCATGATCTCAGGGTCCTGGATCGAGCCCCACATTGGGCTCCCTGCTCAGCGGGAAGCCTGTGTCTCCCTCTCCCACTCTCCTTGCTTGTGTTCCCTCTATCGCTGTGTCTTTCTCTGTCAAATAATTAATAAAATCTTAAATTTTTTTTTTTTTTTCCTGGGGTGCCTGGATGGCTCAGTTGATTAAGGTTCCGACTCTTGGTTTCTGCTCAGGTCATGATCTCAGTTCGTGACATGGAGCCCTGTGTGGGGCTCTGCACTCAGCTGGGAGTCGACCTGAGATTCTCACTCTCTCTCCCATTGCCCCTCCCCCATTTGTACATGTGCACTCTCTTAATAAATAAATCTTAAAAAAATATTTTTGTTTGTATGCCACAAAAATGTTTTTCAAGCTCTCATGCCAGACAGAAACAATACTAAGTTTGATGAATCACAGTAAAAGAAATTAATGTTGGGCGCCTGGGTGGCTCAGTGGGTTACAGCCTCTGCTTTCGGCTCAGGTCATGATCTCAGCGTCCTGGGATCGAGGCCGCATCTGGCTCTCTGCTCAGCAGGGAGCCTGCTTCCTCCTCTCCCTGTCTCTCTGCCTGCCTCTCTGCCTACTTGTAATCTCTCTCTCTGTGCCAAATAAATAAATAAAATCTTTAAAAAAATAAAATAAATAAAATAAAAAAGAAATTAATGTTATGTATCCATCAAAAAATTGTAGAAAGATTATTTAACTACATGGAAAAAAATCCAAATTTATTAAACATAAAAATCAAGTAATCAAGCAACATGTACTATATGAGAGAAAAGATACATAAAAAATTTAATACTGTTATTTCCAAATGTTGAGATTATGAATAATTTTTTCCTTTGGGTTCATTTTCTACAACATATATAATAAACATTAATAATAATTATTATAAACTCATGTTTATAAGCTTTACCTATTTCTTCAAATGACCATTTAAAAAATATTTTTGAGGTGTTATATCATAAAACTCTCCTACTGAAAGTATGTAATACAATTTTTAATAAATTTACAGAATTATACAACCATCATTACAATCCAGTTTTAGAGTATTTCTTTCAAACCCCCCACCCACACCCTGCCAAATTCCCTTGAGCCTGTTCAAACAACTAATTTCACCTGAGCTAGAAGAGCAGCAAACCTCAGCAGGTTTGCCTGAACAAAGCTTCCAATGGCAATTCTGAGAGCCAAACAAAACGTTTGTTCTTGGATAACCGGCTTTGGTAGTCTATTTTTTAGGACAGATTTCTTCTTTTCCTTTCCTTTAAATCTCTGCTGGCCAACTTGACATTTTGAATATTTATAGCAGCTTGTCAACCATTTCATTCCATCTCAGATATCACTAACTCAGTGAAATGGAGTAACTACTGATTCAAATTTGGTTAATCTAGAAAACTGTCTCAAGGAGTTAGAATCACTCAAAGAGTCTGAATTCAACAAGCAATGAATGAATCTGCTAGCAAAATATGACAAAAAGGCGAATAGTACCACAGGAATAAAATTAAGCTCATTTAAATGACTTACCTCAGAAAAAAACCCACTATATTTTGATGATGGGCTTTCTGTCTGAGAAGAACCAGAATCACTGGAGTTAACCAAGTATGTTCGACCATCATGGCGTAATTTTTCAGGCAGGTGACCTGCACAAGCCAGTTCATTTTCTTTATTTGCCATGTCACAGCCCCCACTTCTAGGGGACTGTTTTTTTTTGTAACAAGGATTTGGAAAAGGATGATGTACTTTCTTTCTGCGATAGATCACCTTATGTAGTTTATCAGGGCTTTTCACAGCTTGTCCAACTGTTCTGTAAGAAGAATTGATTTGGTTAAATGAAAAAGAACTACATGAAAACCTTTACAACCTTTTAAGCGAAAGATTTAACAGGCCACATTTTGTGATCACAATCCATTAAAATTAGAAGTAAATTAAATTTTAAAAATGTTAACTCTTAGATCAAAGAGGAAAACAAAAGGGAAAAAATTACAAACCATCTGGAAAGCAATGAAAAGAATACTTTATACCAAATGAAACTAAGGAAGCATAATAACTAGATGTTTTAAAAATGAAATATATTTGAATTGTGCGAATTTGAATATACATATATATTTTAAAGATTTATTTATTTATTCATTTGAGAGAGAAAGAGAGGGAGTGAGAGCATGAGCAGAGGGAGGTTCAAGGGAGAGAGAGAAGCAGACTCCCCACTGAGCAGGGTGCCCATCGCGGGGCTCCATCCCAGGACCCTGGGATCATGCCTGAGCCCAAGGCAGATGCTTGACGGAGTGACCCAGGTGCCCCAAGAATACTTATTTTGATTAAACTTAAGTATATTTAATTTGTTTACATAAGATAAAACACAATAGAGCAAACCTCACAGTTTCATATGGTGATTCTCAAACGTTTTGGCCTCAGGATACCTTACAACTCTTAAAGAATTACTAAGGTTTCGAAAGAATTTTTTTCTGTGGGCAATATCTCCTGATATTTACTGTATCACTGAGGAAACCTACTGATTCATTTAAGAAATAATAAGCTTATTACATATTAACATAGAATATTTTACCAAAAAAACCCCCACCGTTTTCCAAAACAAAATATAGGGAGAAGAATGACACTGTTTTTTTATATTTGTACAAAATCTCTAATAATATTTAGTTAAGACAGCTGGATTCTCAAATCTGCTTCTGCATTCAATCTACTGTGGTATCAAGTGTCATGTAGCCCCTGGAAAACTTTACTTGTAAGAGTGAAAATGAGGATGGTGAATTAATGTTATTGTTACAAATATTATCTTGACCTCATAAACTACCTGAAAGGGCTCCAGGGAACCCCACTGTTTCAGATCCATTTTGAGACCCAGTAGTTTAGTAGAAAGTGCTTTTAGAGTTCAAAAGATCTGGGGGAAAAAACCCACAATTTTTACCACTTTCTGGCTGAACATATCACAAATCTTTAGTTTTTCTCATCAACTGTTAGGGGCAATACCTTTCTAGTAGGATTGTTTTAAGGATTAGAGAAATACTGATGTGTTTTCCACTGTGACTGGCACAAAGGAGCTATTTGACAATAACTTACTTATTATAATAAAAGAGAAGATTTCTTTTTCCTCTCTTTTTTATTCTTACCTAGCTTTCACTATTTCTGTTTCCCACCAACTTTAAAGAAACCTTACCTATTTATGTAAGCAGCCAACTGTTTTGGAGATTTCTTAACCTGAAAAATAAAAGTAGACAGTTAACAGCATATTTAAGTTCTTCTGTGAAACTATGTAAATTCTGGGACTGATATCAACAAATCTGAAATTCCATAGTTAAGTTTTTTAGATTAAAGCAGCAGTCGGTCTGTAGCTACAATGCCACTGCGTAGGTATATTTGACAAAACAACATATCCATCTCCCTATTTTCCATGCCACTAGTCATATATTTTACTTACACAGTACTTAAAAAGTGTGTTGACTTTTAATATCATTTAAAAGATATATCAGCATGAATGAACCTTGCAATGGTAAACAAAAAGTACCTCCGAGAGTCCTCTTCAGAATTAAGCTACAATATTCAAATGATATCATATCAAAACCGCATACTGTCTATAAAGTTTTTAGAGCTTTTGGAATACAGAGTTTACAATATTTCATTAATTCCACGTAATTCTGGGAGATTAAACAAATTATCATCTTCCTATTGTTTAAAAAATAGGTCATGAGGGTGGTGGCTTCATGAATGGGATTAGTGCCCTTATAAATGAGACCCCAGGGAGCTCTTTGCCCTTTCTACCATGTGAGCACACAGCACAGAAGAGAGCCAACTATAAGCCAGGAAAGACGCTCTAACCAGATACCAAATTGGCCAGGGCCTTTATCTTGTACTTCTGCCCAGCCTCCAGAACTGTAAGAAATAAATTTCCTTTGTTTATAAATCACCCAGTCTATCATATTCTGCTATAGTAGCATGAAAAGATTAAGATATTATCTTATCGATTACCTAGAAATCATGCACTTACCTCCTTCATGTTCTTATTAGTAAAATTAGAGATCCTTTTTCTAGGAAGATCAGTGGAATGATCCTCAATATTATTACAAAAGGCTCGTTTTTTAACATTGTGGGCTTCAGATGCCATAATCTCTTAAATACCTAAACAGCAAAACAAAAATAAGAAATAGAAAATACAAAATGCAAAAGAGCCTGATCATTAACAGACAAAAATACAAAACTATGTAAAAGAGGTTTATGAGTAAAGCAGAGGACATAGTTCTAATTTATACAGGTTTTAAAACCTTAAACCGAGGAAACACAAGGCAGGGCATTCCAGGAAATTAGGCTTCTGTTCTCATTCCCTATTTCCAGCCAGTTAACAATAATATGGCATATTTTTTGCCAATGCAACTTGTCAATCTCCCCATTTTCTATATCACTAGTCACATATTAAATTTAAATTTAGAGGTTATGAAATCAGGTCTAAATAGTATATATCGGGCGCCTGGGTGGCTCAGTGGGTTAAAGCCTCTGCCTTTGGCTCAGGTCATGATCTCAGGGTCCTGGGATCGAGGCCCGCATCCGGCTCCCTGCTCGGCAAGGAGCCTGCTTCCTCCTCTCTCTCTGCCTGCCTCTCTGCCTACTTGTGATCTCTCTCTCTCTCTCGAATAAATAAATAAAATCTTTAAATAAATAAATAAATAAATAGTATATATCAATGACATCCAAATGTACAGAAGCCTAGTTTTAGAATCAAATCACTGGTTCAAATACAACTATAAGCAGCAGAGGAACAAAAATCAAACTATATATATCTGACTTGTTTTATGCCTAATCCTTAAATTTTTCTTTCATTCTTGCAGTTAGGTCTCCAGAGCTTTCCTCTACCTTTGAAAAAACAATTCATAATTTTCTATTCCTTCAATTATCTCCAAAGAGGGGGGAATAGATACTATTACTTCCTTTATATAAGAGAATAAATTAGTGATTCCCCTACTTGCATTCAAGTTTCACACAGGAACTTTATTTCAGGCCATGACATGAACACAAGTTCCTCCCTCGTTCCTTTTTTTAAATGTTTAGTGAGCATTCACTATATGCCAGGCCCCAGAATTAATGAAGATGACAGACCAGAGATGCTCTTCTTCTTCTTCTTCTTTTTTTTTTTTCTTTTTTAGATTTATTTATTTTATTTGAGAGAGAGAGACACAGTGAGAGAGGGGAACACAAGCAGGGGGAGTGTGAGAGGGAGAAGCAGGGTCCCCGCAGAGCAGAGAGCCTGACGTGGGGCTCAATCCCAGGACCCTGGGATCATGACCTGAGCCGAAGGCAGATGCTTAATGACTGAGCTACCCAGGTGCCCCAGAGATGCTCTTCTAAAGAATCGCCTGGGAAGCTTTTATAAAATACATCCTTCTGGGCCCTAACTTCAGATTATAACTCAGCAGGTCTCTAGAGTGAAGCCCAAAGCAATTATATTTTTAAAAAGCTCCACAGCATTTCTGATGTACGCTCTTAGAAGAAAATCTGTTTCAGAGAATTTTCCAAAAATATGCACAAACACATGAAAATTTGCAAATAATTTCAGGTATTCTAAGATTTCCTGCCATTAATCCATGGGCCTCTCTTCCAGTTGCACCTCCAGATTAAAAAACCTTTAGGATGAGACTTTTTAAAAAATAAATAATTGCAGTAATACAATAAACACTCCAATAGAGGGGCAGTCATGTGAGTCAGCAATGCTTCACTGAGCAGAGACTTAAAGGACAAACAGCACATTGAAAAAATAGCATGTACAGAACTGAAAGGCATGAAGCAACATGGGTTGTTTGGCAATCTCTCAAGAAGGTGCATGTGACTGGAGCTTAGGCTGGAGGTCGACTGTAGCAGAGTGAAAAATGAAGCTGGAAAGATAGAAGCTGGATTATAAAGAATCTTTTATACAAGGTAAGCTTTTCTTTCTTAAAGAAAGGGGGATTTTCATTAAAGATAATGGACTAAACTTAAGCAATTACTTCTACCCTTCCCTGAAACCCCATTACAATGATAGTAAAGGGTTTTTAAAGGCATAAAACCCAAAAGGACAAAGAAGAAAAAAATGAGTTGATGGCAGTAATGTTTTGGAAATTGCAAAGCAGAAGTGATAAACAACAGCAGATCTGAGAAAGATGAGTCCTAAATCAGCAATGAGAAAAGGTAAAAAGCAGAATCCCCAAAAGGTTCAGGACTTAGCAATATTGAGGACCTCAAGCAGTGGGGATAAATGTGGGCTTAAGAAATAGAAGAATGACTATATATCCATTTAAGACACAATTAGCCCCAAGATCACTTTCCCCATTCCAATAAAAGTCACATTGTATGGAAAAGTGAAAACAAGAGTCCTTGGGATGGGAAACACCACGCACAAAAGAAGGAGAAGAATATTTTCTAACAGGGCATCAAGTGAAAGTTTACATATTAAATGTTGAGATCTAAGCTTCTTTCTATCATTTGCTTCATGGAAGCTTGCAGCCAGCCTTAAACACTCCAGGAAGAGTACAGAAGATCCTTCTTTAGGAACTCTGATCAGTCCCAGAGGAAAACATACATACATACACACACATCTAAAAATACTGACATCTGGGCGCCTGGGTGGCTCAGTGGGTTAAAGCCGCTGCCTTCAGCTCAGGTCATGATCCCAGGGTCCTGGGATCCAGGCCCACATCCGGCTCTCTGCTCAGCGGGGAGTCTGCTTCCTCCTCTCTCCTCTCTCTCTGCCTGCCTCTCTGCCTACTTGTAATCTCTCTCTCTGAGTCAAATGAATAAATAAAATCTTTAAAAAAAATAAAAATAAAAATACTGACATCAGTCATGGTCCAAGTCTCCCAAAGAACTGTTTTCCACCTTGATTATGGTGGTAGTTACCTGTCAAAACTAATATAACTATGCACAAAAAAGGGTGAATTTTTATCATATGTAAATTGTATCTCAATAAACTTGACTTTCAGAAATCCTTGAGAGATAAGAACAGATTGTATATGTGAAACACAAATGAGATGAAAAAACAAAGCAACAAAGATTTGGAAGTTAAAAATAGGATATAATAAGATAGCAAAAAAAAAAAATCAGTAGAAAGCTGGAAGAGAAACTTGAGGGTATCTCCTGAAATATTGGGGAAAAAAAATAGGTTAAGATTGGCTTAGAGGAACCAATATCCAAATAAATGGAATTTCAGAAAGAGTACAAAGAAAATAAAGAAGGAATCAAAGAAATAACTGAAAACTGTACAGGACTGAAGGACATGAATTTCCACATTGAAAGAGCACAATGAGGGGCACCTGGGTGGTTCAGTGGGTCAAGCATCTGCCTTTAGCTCAAGTCATGACTCCAGGGTTCTGGGATTGAGCCCCACATCTGGCTCCCTGCTGGTGGGAGCCTGCTTCTCCCTCTCCTCCACACTCATTTTCTCTCTCTCGTTATCTCTCTCTCTCAAATAAATAAATAAAATCTTACAAAAAAATAAAGAGTACAATGAGGGTCAGCATTGTGGATGAAAATAGACCTACAAGGCATGTACTTGTCAAATTTCAGAGCACCAAAGACTCTGAAAATGTATGAAACAAACAATATCCCCTCCCTCCCAATGACTGATGGAACAAATAGACAAATTCAACAAGGCTATGAGATAATACCATCAATCAACAGGATAAAATCAACATTGATAGAAAACTCCAACCAACAACAGCAGAACATGAACATACCATGATAGTGATGCAAGTTAAAACCACAATGACATACTATTTCACAACCATTAGAACGGCTATAATAAAAACGACACACAATAACAAATGCTGAGAAGGATGTAGAGAAACTGGAACCCTCATACATTACCGTAGAAATGTAAAATGGCATGACTCTGGAAAACAGTTTGGCAGTTTCTTGAAATGTTAAATACTGATTTACCATATGACCCAGCAATTCTACCCCTACATATTTATTCATGAGAAATGAAAGTTGAAGTTGACACAAAGACCTGTATGCAAATGTTGATAAAAACATTATTCAGAACAGCCCAAAAGTAAAAACAACCCAAATGTCTATCATTTGGTGAATGGAAAAACAAAAGGTGATATATCTGTTGGGAATACTACTCAACAACAAAAATGAACAAAATATTAATACATGCAACAAGATGTACAAACATCACACTAAGTGAAAGAAGCCAAAAACAAAAGACAAGAGATTATGTTATTTCATTTATATGAAATGTCCATAAAAGTAAAGAGCACAGAGGGGCTCCTGGGTGGCTTAGTCAGTTAAGCATGACTTCAGCTCAGGTCATGATCTCGGGGTCCTGGGATGGAGCCCCACGTCAGGCTCTCCACTCAAGAGTCTGCTTGTCTCTCTCCCTCTGCACCTTCCCCTGCTTGTGTTCTCTCTCTCAAATAAATAAATAAAATCTTAAAAAAAAAAAAGTAAAGAGCACAGAGACAGAAAGTAGATTAATGGTTGCCTAGGGCTGAGGTGAGAGCGAGAATAATTGCAAATAGATACAAGACTTCTCTGGGGGTGATGGTAGTGATGGAATGTTCTAAAATTAGATTGTGGTTAATGACTTTACAATTCTGTATATTTTTAAAATCAGTAAACTGTACATTTAGAACAGGTGAATTTCATGGTATATAAGTTATACTTCAATAAAGCTTTTAAAAAGTAAATTATCAAAATATAATTGATAAAGTGTCATTACAAAGGATTTTTACACTACAAATTCCATTTTGCTTTATATCTTGTACATTTGGTAGCACCCATCTTGGGCAATAAGATTATCCTTTCCCCCCCAGAGCATCTAACAGTGCTATTAAAATAGTTTAAAGTAACTGTTGGGGCTCCTAAGTGTTTCCACAGTGCTGTCTGATAATATACAAAAAGAGAATAATCCGAAATGGGATTGAGCAGTTGAAGACGATGATTACAGAAACTAGAAAGGATAATCTTTTAATGCAAAAATAATAATAATAAAAAAATAATGCCTAAAGGGAATAAAAACAAGGGGTGGGAGATACTGAGAACAGACCAAAAAAGTAATTTTACATAACTGTTCTGAACGTTGACTATAACACGTATTTTCTTTTTTTTTTTTTTTTTTAAGATTTTATTTATTTATTTCACAGCGGGAGAGAGATCACAAGGAGGCAGAGAGGCAGGCAGAGAGAGAGAGGGGGAAGCAGGCTCCCTGCGGAGCAGAGAGCCCGATGTGGGCCTCGATCCCAGGACCCTGAGATCATGACCTGGGCCGAAAGCAGAGGCTTTAACCCACTGAGCCACCCAGGCGCCCTATAACACGTATTTTCTTAAATAAAGAGAAGACAGAAAAAAAAATAAAAGATAAGACAGTGATTGCTATGGATATTTTCTTGAGAACGTAGGAAAAAAATGGCATATAGAAGGAGCTGGAGGGTTGAATTCCCCTTATATAGTAGTTATCTCTTATTGGAAACATGAAAAGGGATCTATTCATATAATCTACTACAATGGCTGCCAAATGAAGAGATTAAACAGCTCTAAGTGTTGACATATTCCCTACCTACTCACAACGATGAGAAAAACTCATCATACAGGAATGAAACATGTCTGGACTTTTGTCTCTAATAACTTGTTACAGCTCAAGATCAAATTAATTTAAGCTTTCTTTTTATATTAATATACTATAGTACATCAATTATTTACATTGCATTTAACTCTGCAATTTCACTAGGCAATTTCATTCCTTTTCTTAAAAAGCAAAGCATGGTTGTGTACAAAGAATTATAATAATTAATATCCCAGGTATCAAGTATTCTCCAATTACCACCACAGACTCTCACAAAGGACCTGAATGATATTCCCCAAAAGTCCTGAATGATATTCCCCAAAAGTCCTGAGGTATGAAAAACATAACCATTATTATATAATGAAATATATAAATAAGAACTAAAGAGGTTTTTAGAATTTAAAGCTTTAACCTAACTTTTTTTGTCCAGGAGATCAAGTAACTTACCCAAAGACACTAGGTTTAGTGGTAGAGTATAGGGCATAGAATCCATGACATTCTACCACAACTTTGTTTTCACAAATCGAATGCAACTCATTCCTAAACACAATAGAGTCAACTTTCAATCCAGAATAGCTGAATTAAAATGAGAGTACTAATTCTTCTAAAAAGACGATAGGAGAGAGACAAAGGAACATAAACTATAAGGGAGTCCTACTTCCTATCCTTCCCCTACCCTATAAGGGTAATCTTTTCTTCTCTAAGTCCCACCAGCAGATTTTTAAGGCTCAAAGACAGACAAGTCACAGGTTTTCCCCATAAGGCAGCTGTCACACAAAAAAATGAATGAGAAGGATGAACATGGGCTTTTTTCTTCAAGAATTTCAACGAGGGGGAGAGGAATAGAAGGTAAAGAGATTTTTCTGGTACTATCTTTAGAGCCTGTGGATATGGATTCCCTCCACCTAAATTCGGCTACCAGGCACTTAATAACTGCTTTGGTATCTGCAGCACTTATTTAAACATTTAACAGTGAAATCTGGATCAGGTTAAAAAACAAGGTGATAAAAAAGGGAATTGAGAATGCTAAGGTTGATCCAAATGAGATCAGTGCTTACAATGAAATACTAAAAACACTACTTTCAAAGAATGTTTTGTGAGTGGAAGTTTCAAAAAACAGGGGTGCCTGGGTGGCTCAGCTAGTTAAGCATCTGCCTTTGGCTCATGTCATGATCTCAGGTCCTGGGATCGAGTTCTGCATGGACTCGATCCAAGTCCATGCTTAGCAGGGAGCCTCCTTTTCCCTCTGCCTGCTGCTCCCTGATTGTGCTTTCACTCTCTCCCATTCTCTGTCAAATAAATAAATAAAATCTTTAAAAAAAAAAGTGAAAAAGGTGTAAATGCCAACACATACAAGTACCATTTTATAGGAAAGCTCTATTTTACCTTTTCCAAAATTAGGACAACTCTTATCTAATTTTCTCAGTTGTTGCCTTCTCACCTCATTTGGAACTTAGTCCCCCCGCCCCCACTTCTATATCTTCAATTTCTCCCTTTGAACTGATTCCTCCCCTTCTGCTTTCAAACATGCTCAGGTTTCCTCTATCAACTCCTATACCCTTTCTCTACTTTTCTTTCCTGCCAAACATCTACAATGAGTGCTTTTTAGTTTCCATTTTCTCTTTAACCCTTTGCAACCTTGATTTTATTTGTCCTCTCATCTGAAAAAAAAAATCCATCTTCGAAGTCACTTGAAGCTATAAGGGAACCTTTTATAACACTGACAATGTTCTTATCAAGGTCAGCCAAGCCAACTCTAAAGACTTTGCTCATTCTTAATCACCATTTAGCTTTTTCACCATTTTTCACTGCACCCCAACACACAGACACACACATACACACATGCGCAGTGTCTATTCATAGAACACAGCATTACAGTATCTTGAGTCTCCCTGTTCCCTTACTCCCTTTTGGTTCCTTTTCTTCCAACAACTCTTATCTCTACACTAAAATCGGAAAAACATGCTTTCAAGGCTTCAGCTATTTCTCTAAACTTAGTCTCTCCTCTAACTTCTATGTACTTAGCCTCCCGATCTGGCATTGGTAGTCCAAGTTGACACATCTAAAACAAACTTCTTCAATCCCTTCCAATGTCAAACCATCTAACTGCCCTTCCTAGCTACCACATTTTAAACTTGCTGGTATTAAACTTCTCTCAACTAAAAACCCAGGAGTTATTTTGACTTCTCTCTTCTTCCTTCCAACTGATCACTAAGTCTCCTTGAATCTTCAAAATATTTCATGGATCCGTTCTGACCTTTTTTTTTTCTTCACTGAATTATGCTGGGTCAAACGGCATAAACCAGGTTTGTCCCAAGCAAACTGGGATGTACGGTCACCCCACCTTGGTTAAAAGATTTACTTTCCGAGACTGATTTTTCTGTATTTTTTCTATAAAGATTACCAACTCAGCAATAAAGAGGAAGGATTTACTAATACACATGACAACATGAATATGTCTCAATTCATGTCTCATGAATTGAATATGTCTCAATCTCAATGAGATTGAGAAGTGAGATTCCCATTGCTATATACTATACAACTTCATTTTTTAAAAGATTATTTATTTATTTATTTGACACAGAGAGAGTGCTCACAAGTAGGCAGAGAGGCAGGCAGAGAGAGGAGGAAGCAGGCTCCTTGCTGAGCAGAGAGTCTGATGCGGGGCCTCGATCCCAGGACTTTGAGATCATGACCTGAGCTGAAGGCAGAGGCTTTAACCCACTGAGCCACCCAGGTGCCCCTACAACTTCATTTTTATGACACTCTAGAAAAGGCAAAATTATAGGGAAACAAAAACAGCAGTGGTTGCCAGAGTTTCGAGGAAGGAGGAACATGTTCTATTTCTCGATTGTGGTGTGACTATACACATACAACTCTGTGTATATCAACAGTCATGTCAGTGATGACTCAGTAACTTGACTTTAAAAAACTGGGATGTAGAACACACATCATTCATGGCTTTTCATTAGGTTCCTTGAACACTCAACACTCACTTGACAGAAGTAAAAAATATGGTTCCACTGGGCCCAAATCCATTCTTCTTTTCCAGGAATTGGCCCAGATTTCAGTGCCAGAGGTTCCAGAAACATTCCTCAAAGCATCTGAAATATATGTATCTGTTCTGAGTTGTGATTACCAAGGCCCGCCCTTCTGGTTCTATGTTCTATTCATCTATGTGGGCTATCTGGCCCCGAGGACAGGAGATGCCCTCAGGGCCCTCTGTGTGCAAGGAATGGGGGTGAGTGCTCTCACTTGGAGGCTAGTGTGAGTTAAAAGTTTAACCTGCAAAGGCTTCCAGTCTCCTCCTGCTTCTCCCAAGCTCTCTGGAAAGCTTTTTGCTCCTTATGTAGTAGGTATCAAAACTCACGACGTGGGTGAAAAATTAAAGACTCATCCAACCTTAAAGTCTAGTGTAGCTAAAAGATTAGGTCAAATAGTCCTATGTTCAAATCCCCAGTTTTCTTGCTTAACTAGCTATGGGACCTTGGAAACACCTGAGCCTCATTTTCTTCATCTGTAAAAGTGAAAATGTTCCTGTATTTACCCTGCCTCCAAAACTAAAAGAAAACCTGCAGACAATAAAACACGTTTTTTTGTTTGTTTGTTTTTTGATTGTTTTTTGTTTGTTTGTTTGTTTTTAAAGATTTTATTTATTTATTTGACACACACAGAGAGATTACAAGTACGCAGAGAGGCAGGCAGAGAGACAGGGAGAGGAGGAAGCAGGCTCCCTGCTGAGCAGAGAGCCCCATGCGGGCCTCGATCCCAGGCCGCTGAGATCATGACCTGAGCCGAAAGCAGAGGCTTTAACCAACTGAGCCACCCAGGCGCCCTGGTTTTTTAATATAGGAAGAACTTAGGACAAAGAGAAGGGGGGGGTGGGGGGTGGGAGATAAGTTAATTACCTACCTGTCAAAACTCAAGAAGAGAATGCTTTAACTAATCAAAGAGATTTCATAGCAGTAGGCAAAGAGCATTAACACTGAAGTTCACAGAGGGATCAAGAGTGTCAAAAAGATTTTTTTTTTTTTTTTTTAGATTTTATTTGTCAGGGGTGCCTGGGTGGCTCATTTGCTAAGCATCTGCCTTCGGCTCCGATCATGATCCCAGGGTCCTGGGATAGAGCCCCACATCCGGCTCCCTGCCGGGCGGGAAGCCAGCTTCTCCCTCTTCCTCTCCCCCTGGTTGTGTTGCCTCTCTTGCTGTGTCTCTCTCTGTCAAATAAATAAATAAAATCTTTTAAAAAAAAAGATTTCATTTGTCAGAGAGAGAAAGATGGAGAGAGAGAGCACAAACAGAGGGAGCGGCAGGCAGAGGGAAAAGCAGGCTCTCTGCTGAGCAGGGAGCCTGATGTGGGGCTCAATCCCAGGACCCTGGGATCATGACCTATGCTGAAGGCAGGTCCTTAATCGACTGAGCCCCCCAGGGATCCCAGAAGATGGCAAAGATTTAATAAATGAACCACATTAACACTTTCACAAAAAGAAACAGGGAAGGGTAAAGACTCATTGTAAGCACCCTTAAACAGAGAAAGCATACTTTATAACAATAAGTCTCATTTGTTTTGCTATTAATACTTCCTGCCCTTCCTGATGTTTCATTTTTTGGGGAAACAATGTTTCTTCTTTTATGGAAACAGAAGTGTCCCTTTCCATTCATTCCATCACAGCCTCTCTGACCATGACCAAGTTCAAATTGTCCTCTCTGAATCATTTCTTGATTCCCATCTTCAATGATCTCTTCCTTCACCACCTTTTTATGGTACTTAGTAAATTAACATCACATAGTTTAGTTTAGGACTTTAACAATCAACAAATAACTGAGGGCCGAAATGAAGACGTGACTGAGCACTGACTGATCCAGGTGTGTCTCCTCTTGCCAAATAGACTGCAAAAACTACTCGTGACCAGGAGCTGCATTTCACACCTTTAGATACACAAACTAAAAAGCATTTCAACAACTCTTAATTTAAATATATACAAAGACACCAAAATATATACATATATAGTGTATATCCTCTAGTGAGCAACTGAATATCATCACAATCAAAGTACTAGTATTTTAAAGTTCATTTTTGAAATGATTAAAGAAAGCACATGTATTCAACATTCATTTACTGAGCACCTACTATGTATCAAGAGATGAGTAAGAAGTACATGTCTTATTTCTCAAGAAGCTCATGGCCTGGAGGGGGTGGGGAAAATCATAAGAAAGTAAGAAAATCAATAAATATAAAATAGTAAGTGCTACAGAAGACGAACAGATACTACAGGTTGTTAAAAAAGCAGCAGCAGTGAATCTAATCTGAGAGGCAATCAAGTATCTAGAAATACATCTTATGTCACACCAGATCTGAGTCCTGAAGACAAACAGAAATTGTAAAAATCAAATAAAGGAAAGCTCTCTATTTAAGCAACCATAGTAAAAACTCTTAGGTACTCAAAAATCAGAATCTACTAGAGCTTTCTTTATTTCCACATTTTTGGTTTTTTTCCAGAAATGATTGTTCAATTTGAGCATGAATACAAAGCCAAAACAGATACAGAAGCTCAGGGGAAACTGTATAATGGATATATCAGGCCGATAACATCCAAACCACTCATCAACTTTAGCATCACAAAGAGACAATCAGACATTACATGTCTCCTGATGTGATACAATAGGAAATACACTTCACAAAACTATTAAATATTCTTGCCAAAAAAATCTAGCCTGAACATAATCAAGCTTCAACTGCCTTTTACCAACTACCAGTTTAAAGGAAATAGAAGTCAGAGAGGAATCTGTTAAGCACTACCATAAAGATATAATTAGAAAAATCCAGAAAACAGAAATCTTTGGGACACAAAACTCAGTTTCCTCAACGAATATTTTGCAAGAAAAAAAAATAAAGAGGAGGCTATATATATATATTTTAAAGATTATTTATTTATTTATTTGACACAGAGAGAGATCACAAGTAGGCAGAGAGGCTGGCAGAGAGAGAGGAGGAAGCAGGCTCCCTGGCGAGCAGAGAACCCGATGCGGGCCTTGATCCCAGGACCCTGAGATCATGACCTGAGCTGAAAGCAGAGGCTTTAACCCACTGAGCCACCCAGGTGCCCTGGAGGCTATATATTAAAATATATACAACTGAATACAGTGTGTGGACACTGCTTAAGTTCCTATTTTTTAAAAGCTGTTAAAATGTATAATAACAAGGGAAATTTGAATATTGACTGGATATGTGATATTAAGGAATTATTTGTTTATAACCCTCAAGTATAACAAATAATAAACTGTACATATTTAAAGTATACATGTATACACATACACACACACACCCATTAAACCACTATGACAATCAATATAGGAAACTTATCCATCATTTTTAAAAAAAGATTTATTTATTTGATAGAGAAGCAGGGGGAGCAGCAAGCAGAGGGAGAGGGCGAAGCAGACTTCCCGCTGAGCAGGGAGCCCAATGTGGGGCTCGATCCCAGGACTCCTGGGATCATGACCTGAGCCAAGAGCAGATGTTTAATACACAAAGCCATCCAGGTGCCCCTCTATCCATCATCTTCAGAAACTTCCTGCGTCCCTCTATAATTCCCCCCCAACCACTTGATCTCTTTCTGTCACTATAGTTTACATTTTCTACTACTTTATAAAAAAGAGTCATATAGTATATACTCTTTTTTGGGGGTATGGTTTCTTTCACTCAACATAATTATTTTGGGAATCATCCATGCTGTTATATGTATCAACAGTCCATTCCTTTTTACTGCAGAGCAGTATTCTAGTGTGTGAGTATATCAAAATTTGTTTTTCCATTCATCTGCTGATAGACATTTGGGTTGTTTCCAGTTTGGGCTACTACTAATAAAGCTGCTACGAATAGTCTTGTACGAGTCTAAGCATGAACAGATACTTTCATTTCTCTTGGGTAAATACCTAGGAGTGGGATGGTGGTAGGTATATGTTTAACTTTTTAAGAAAACTGCCAATCTTTGAAAAGTTGTACCATTTTACATTTCTACCAGCAGTGTGTGACAGTAAGGAATCACCACTAATTATTTCTAGTTGAATGGTATCATTACATCTTTTTTTTTTAAAGAATCTTTTAGTGATACATATACATACATCATACAGATGAAAAGAGATGATGTTTAGGATTTGCAGAGTAGGGGAAAATCAATGAAACAAGAAACACTGATAATGGCTGAAGCTGGGTAATTGGAATATTCATTATACCATCCTCTCTATATGATTAAAAATTTTCATAAAAGAAACAGATCAGATACTAAATTACTTCAATGAGCAAAGCTTATGTGTGGGCTATATAAATATATATCTAGCAATGTTCTGTAATGATATAGTTTAAATGACATGTCCTTGCTCTTTGGGTTAGAGCTTAGTATTCCCCTTAATGACTCTAGATGCAGTCAACTTTGTCTCAACAAGAGTAATGTGAAAATGGGGGAGTGGAGGAGAAAGAGAAACAGATGTGGGCAGGAAGTCTATGGTTCTCTCCCTCCCTCTGTAACTCCATATTCCTGAATTTGGAGGCAGAAGGGAGTGTACTGCATAAATGGGGGGAAAAAAAATCAGAAATAGGGCGCCTGGGTGGCTCAGTGGGTTAAAGCCTCTGCTTTCGGCTCAGGTCATGATCTCAGGGATCGAGGCCCGCATCGGGCTCTCTGCTCAGCGGGGAGCCTGCTTCCTCCTCTCCCTGTCTCTCTACCTGCCTCTCTGCCTACTTGTAATCTCTCTCTCTGTGTCAAATAAATAAATAAAATCTTTAAAAAAAATCAGAAATAAACATGGATAAGGATGCCTGGGTGATTCAGTCGGTTGAGGGCCTGCCTTTAGTTCAGGTCATGTATAATCTCAAGGTCCTGGGATCAAGTCCCTTATCAGGGCTCCTTGCTCAGTGGGGAGCCTGCTTCTTCCTCTGCCTGCCACTCCCCCTGCTTGTGCTCTGACAAATAAATAAAACCTTTTTTAAAAATAATAAAAAATAAAAGAAATAAACATGGATAAAAATGATCTCTCTCACATTAGAATATCCTAATAAACACTGAATGCTTCCACAGACGTGAACCACACAGCTAGGGAACAGTAGAGAAACTTTTTTACTTTATGCTCCCTTTATACAAAATTTTGCCTTTCATACAAGTATTACTTACCTTAAAAATAAGTCAAATTAAAATAAAAAGTCACTAGTAATTCAACAACCAATACTATTCTGGTGCTTCTCCTCTCATGCAATTTAGTTTTTTGTTTGTTTGTTTAAGATTTTATGTATGTATTTGACAGAGAAAGACAGAGAAAGCACAGGCAGGGGGGGCTGCAGAGGGAGAGGGAGAAGCAGGCTTCCCACTGAGTAGGTAGCCCAATGCAGGGTTGGATCCCAGGACACTGGGATGATGGTCCAAGCCGAAGGCAGATGCTTAACCGACTGAGCCATCCAGGTGCCCCATCATGCAGTTTAGTTTTACAGGCTGCATTTTGTCATTAACATGGTTTTCTCACATATTAGAAAGTCTTTTTGAAAATGATTTAAATGACTGTATATTTTATCATAAGAATTTTTTATTTTTGCTATATCAGAAAATACCTTGATAGACATATATATTTGTACAAAATTGATTATTTCCTCTAGACAAACTCATGACTGGGTCAGAAAATATGATTATATTCATAGTCAAATATATGATAGAGGCCCTTTCATATAATGTGACTGGGAGAGGTGATTTTTTTATTTTTTGTCAAAAAATCATTTAAAATGAGGATTCATTTAAAACAGGGAGAGATGTACACATGTACCCTAAAATAATGCATATGCATCATCTATGATTTCTACTTTGGATTTCTTTCAAGTGGCCCAAGAACTAATGCCACTCACAAAGCACTATCAGTACAAAATTCTACATGACTATGGTTTTACTTCACTTATCTTCAGCTTTGTAAGTTACACTTAAGTTGATAGCAAGTTTCTGAGTCACTTCCCTTCATCTAGTCTATCTAAAGCATTCCAATTAGTTTTCACAGAAACAATGTTTTTATTATTTTTTAAAAAGATTTTTATTTATTTGACAGAGAGCGAGAGTATAAGCATGGGGAGTGGCACAGGAAGATGCAGGGTCCCCGATGAGTAGGGAGCCCAATAAATATGGGTTTTGATCCCAGGACGCTGGGACCATGACCTGAGCCAAAGGCAGAAGCTTAACCAAATGAGCCACCCAGGCAACCCAAAACAACGCTTTTAAACTTCTATTTTAAACTGCTGCGTTTACTGAACTGGGCAACTACGTAAGCCTGGCAAATGGGCAGATGAACAGCTGCCCTCCAATCCACATTCCTGTGGACAGAGGTGGCTAATGACCACTATCAGCATCCTTGATGATAGAAGATTCTGTATTATGAATTTTTACCTTTGAAAATTTGAGAGACAATAAAAAGATTGTGTTTTAGTTTGCATATGAAAGAAGTAATATGAAGCTGTACTTTTCTCAGGTGATTAAACTGAAGACAAGGCCGTATGTTAAACGAGGTGACACAAGTCCTAGAGTCAGATTCCCTGGGTTTGAGTCCTGCTTTAAGCATTTAAGGGTTATATGATTGTAGGCAAATTACTTAACCTATTTTCAGAGTAGTGTTGTGAGGATTAAATAAAATAATCCATTTGTCACAATGTCTGGCATGTGGTTAATCACTCTGTTAATGTTAGCTATCATCTAGTCTTAATCTTAAAAAAAAAAAGAACCCAAAAGAATTGTAAAATTATAAAATTCAGCGACTTGAATCACTTCAACGTAGAATTTTGGTGTTATATACAGCTACATCATGGCAACTAGCAGTTTCCTGCCTCGTTTCTGCTCATACCCTTAAGCTCTCCAACTTTTCCTATTGCAATATTCTCATCGTACCACGTTTATAGTGGGAGAAACACAAAGATGACTTTGTAATACAATACATTAAGTGCGGCAATATCCCTGATGATTTATCAAATAGTTTAGGGGGGGAAACTGCTCTTTGAGTTATGAAACAGAGGAGAGTGGCTTAAAGCAAAGATATTTCAAGTGTCATTTTAGGGGGGCCTGGGTGGCTCAGTCGTTAAGCATCCGCCCTTGGCTCAGGTCATCATCCCAGGGTCCTGGGGTGGAGCCAGGCCTTCACGCTCCCTGCTCCATGGGGACCCTGCCTTTCCATCTCCCTAAGCCTGCCACACTACCCTGGCTTGTGCGCACGAAGACTCTGTCAAAAAAACCAACCAAATAAATCTTTTTTCTTTTAAAGTCATTTTACAGAGTAACAACAGCTTCTAGTCCAGGAGGACTCACCTAGTGTTCTCAATGAAGGTTTCACTAAATTTTAATCAATGTGTTAAGTTTATTTTCATAACTATTACAAGGGTGATCAAAACAAATGTTGGGATGAACAGATTATGTGACCTAATGTAGAGCAGTTACAATTTACCATAAGAACTAAAAAAAAAAACAGTTTAATATCAAGCCAGATTAAAAAAATGATTCCAGGGCACCTGGGTGGCTCAGTGGTTAAAGCCTCTGCCTTCGGCTCAGGTCATGATCTCAGCGGCCTGGGATTGAGGCCCACATTGGGCTCCCTGCTCAGTGGGGAGCCTGCTTCCTCCTTTCTCTCTGCCTGCCTCTCTGCCTACTTGTGATCTGATCTCTCTCTGTGTGTCAAATAAATAAATAAAATCTTTAAAAAAAAAGATTCCATGATTTCCTAAAGGTGATATTCCTTTCTTAGGTATATTTGGACAAGGGGGAGCCGGTTTACAAAGACTGCAAACACTGTACTTAAAAAGTGACAAAGTGAATGGCACGTTAATGTGCTGTTTAATTTTTTTTAAGATTTTATTTATTTGTTTGTTTGTTTGTTAAAGAGAGAGAAAGGGAGCACAAGCAGGGTGAGAAGCAGGCAGAGGGAGAAGCAAGCTCCCTACTGAGCAAGGAGCCTGATGCGGAACTTGAACCCAGGTCCCTGGGATCACGGCTTGAGATAATAAGCAGACGTTTAACTGAGTCACCCAGGGATCCCTAATGGGCTGCTTATAAACTATATGAAACACTAATATATCGGTAGAAAAATACATTCTGTTGACATGTTTGGAGCTTTTTAATCCCTTCTAGATTGGAATCTGATTGAGGGTTAACATTTTGATAGACTGTCTCAGTTACATGGGGCATAGCTTGGTAGGAAGGAGGTGAATAACAATAGAAAAGAAGAAAAAGAAGCACAGAAACAAGTATAAGCATTGCTTATTCACACAGCCTCCAGCAAAATGGTGCCCCATCAAGTTCCCTGAATGTCTACTGCACTTGCTAGGTTTATTCCTATTTGAGGAAATGGATTTACCAAGTTATCAGAGCTTGATATTTATTATTCAAACCACAAAACTAAGTACCCTTATTTTGATGCCATGTTCAGAACAACTCAAAGCCCCTAGTACCTAGAATAAACCACAAGGGCTTTTTATTTGCTGATTCATCACCACATCTACTATTAATTCAGTCCACCATGCATGGAAGGATGGTTTGAGAAATAATGTCAAAATCAGAAAGGCAAATCAAGCATGAAAATACAGATTTTCAGATTCAATGGGTACAAGATGATAATACGTCATTTCAATCAATTAGACCAAACTGAATTCCAACTCTCTTAATACTGAGTTACCCTGAAATGAAAATTTAAAAATTCATGCTATATGGGAATTACCATTTCCATCACCTCTTCCTTATTTTTAATAATTAAGTCCACTGAATATCCTACATTAAGGAACTGGTATTAATAATGGCAAAAAGAAGTTAGCTAAATTCTGAGAATTAGGTGGCTGCTTATCATCACCTTTACCAGTAATTGTGGACCTACAGACTTAAGTTTTCTCAGCGCCTTACGCTGGAAAGTGCACAGGGCAGGGGCAGGTGCAGAAAAGTATATTACAACTTATGTAAAAACAAAATGTGTATGTGAGTGACTGCTTGTATATTCACTAAATATCTTTGAAAGGTTAAACAAGAAACTGGGGACAAAAGTCACTTCTAAAGAGAGGGTAAGTGTGGCTGGGGGATGAGATGAGAGGGAGACTTTTCCCTTTTGGACCTTCTGAATTTTGTATCAAATGCAAGTATTATTTTTTAACTAAATTAAAATGTACTGATAGTGGGGCGCCCAGTGGGCTCAGTCGGTAGAGTGTGTGATTCTTGATCTCGGGGTTGTGAGTTTGAGCCCCAAGTTGAGTGCAGACATTACTCTAAAATAAAATCTTTATTTCCCCTCACCCCCACCCCCCATAAAAGACTCTTAACTACAGAGAACAAGCAGAGGGTTACTGGAGAGGAGGTGGGCGGGGGAATGGGTTAAATGAGTGACGGGTATTAAGGAGGACACTTGTGATGAGCACTGGGTATTGTATTTAAGTGATGAATCACTAAATTCTACACCTAATATTAAATTCTACAGCTAATATTAAATTGTATGTTAATTTAAATAAAAATATGAAAAAATATTTTTAAAAAATAATAAAATATAGTGATAGTATAATATACTTCTCTTCTTAAATGGCTACATAAACACCTGAATCTTTAGTAAGACTTAGGGTTTCTAAAGCCAAGTAGGTGGTTATCTTAGCATGTTTTGGTGAATATCTTATTCTCCCTGTTAAAATATTCCAGTATTTTTCTGGAAATATTCATAGGGAGGAAAATAATCCTTTCTTACTGTCTTCTTAAACACAAAAATATATATAAATATATACATATATAAGACAACATCTTTTTTTTTTTTTTTATTCATTTGACACAGAGAGAGAGATTACAAGTAGGCAGAGAGGCAGTCAGAGAGAGAGGAGAAAGCAGGCTCCCTGCTGAGCAGAGAGCCCGATGTGGGCCTCGATCCCAGGACCCTGGGATCATGACCTGAGCCGAAGGCAGCGGCTTTAACCCACTGAGCCACCCAGGCGCCCAAGACAACATCATCTTAAGGATCCTTTCTGACCCCTTGTTTAGCTACTAAAGGTATTTCTGATGCTTTCAAGATAGGTAAGACTCTATGATTGAAAGGATATTCCAATAAGATATACGACTACAAAAAAGACAAGCTAATATAAACTAATTTTAAATGTTCTATCTTCATGATTTGGACTAAGGTTACCGATCTATAACACTTGTCCCTAATTTTGAAGTCAACTGGGGTTGGGGGGAAGGGGGAGTATACCCTAACACCTTAAAAGAAAGGGTAGACTGTCCTTTGAGAATTAAACAAATCAACAAAAGATGATATTAGGGTCCTTTTATAACAATAGTTTTTAAGCCTTCTTACACTCCAACACTTACAAGGATTACCACATATCCTTATCCATTACAGTGGTTTGTCACCCCTGGGCTGAAATCAGAATATAGGTTGAAATTTGAAAATGCCCTCTTCTCCGAGGGGACACCATTTTTCAGCATAGGAATCACACACTGCTTTAATGAGGTATAATGAAACCCAGGTCTAAAACTTAACTGTAACCAAATTTAATATATTAAACCTCATTTAAAAAAAAATCACCCCTCTCAATGTTTCCCCCTCAACTCTGAACTCCTATCACCAACTGCCTGTGAATAGCTCCATGTCAGTTCCACAGTCAATAATTCTTAAACTTAACATACTGAAAATAGAACCCTTAATATCCATCCACCCTCTCAAATCTGATCCTTTCAACTGTTCCTAATTCAGTAAATAGAACCATCATCCTCCCAGTTGCTGAAAGCCTGAATGGATTCATTCTTACTTTCTCTTTTCATAAATTCCCTAACTCCAATCCATTGATTCTGCCTTTTTAATGTATTCCCAAACTAATCATTTCTCTCCATTTCTGTTATCACCATCCTAAACCAAACTACCATCATTTCTCTCCTGGACTATATCAGTTTCCTAAACCTTCCAGTCACACTGGACTTCTATCCTTAAACATACCAAGTTCATTTCCATTTTATGGCCAAACCATTCCTTCTGCTTAAACATTCCTCCTATATACTCCCAGGGCTACTACCTCTCAGCTCAGATGTTACCCACCCAAGAGCATTTCCCTGACCACCCAATCAAGAATAACCCCGACCTTACCTCCATTCTCTATACTCTGTATTTTTTTGGCCCACTATAGCAATTATCAGTATCTGAAATTAGCTTATTTGCTAATTGTTCATGTCCTCCCACTAGACCGTGAGCTCCATGACAGCAGGAATCATGTTCACTGCATCAAGAAAAGTGCTTGGCACAGAGTGGATGCTTAATAAACAGCTGACGAATGAAGGAACCTATCTAAAGAAAGACGATGTCAACCCTGAAAGATAATGGTCAGCTGGGAGTAAGGAGTCACAAAACAGTTAAAGATGTCAATGGAAGAGTATCTAACTCTGGTAAACCTTAAAGCTGTGCCATGATATTTCAACTGTCCTTTCAGATACAAAAGCTTATACTTGCCCATCATCTTGAAGTTAGGTATGGTCATATGACTTGCTCTTGCCAATGAAATATAAACAGAAGCCTCTGAGAGCCACTTTATGTGATTCACTCCTATCACCATCCCTCTACTGTGGCAACTAGCAACAGGACAGAGATTAAGGTTCCATCTGTCCACATTCATTAGCAAGGATAACACAGAGCAGAGCCTCCAGATAACTCACATGTAAGATGAATCAAAGAGAAATAAACCTTTGTTATTTGAAGCCACTGAGATTTGGGGGTTGTTACTGTAAAATAACACAGGCCATCCAGACTGATAAACCATCCAAACAATGTTGTGGGCACATAATAATGTAGTCAGTCTCACTAAGTAGTCAACTGATGCCACTGAGTATACATAAGTAATTTCCTTCTGATTATTACTCAGTTTTCAAATCAGTCTGGCAACAAGAAGAGAAAAAACTGTTCATATGGAGTTTATGAATTCTTGTCCCTGATGCTATTTTTCAGTAAATATTCCCCAAAATGAATGCCACCCTATACAGGCATACCAACTAGCCTTTCCCTACCTGGAAACAGGTGAGAATAACTGTGCTTTTTTTTTTTAAAGATTTTATTTATTTGACTCAGAGAGATATTACAAGTAGGCAGAGACGCAGGCAGAGAGAGGAGGAAGCAGGCTCCCCACTGAGCAGGGAGCCCGATGCAGAGCTTGATCCCAGGACCTTGGAATCATGACCTGAGCTGAAGGCAGAAGCTTTAACCCACTGAGCCATCCAGGCACCCCTTTGTGCTTTTTGTTTATTATCTACACCAACTATTCAATAATTAGTTACTGAGTTCAGGTCATTGTAGAGGAAACACATTAGAAAAGTAGACTGGATAAAATGCAAAAGTCCCTGGACACTGAGTCAGGAACCTGAACTTTAATTTTATAGACAAAATACAGTTACTGAGAAGCCTGGTATAAAAATCATATGATTACAAACTATTCTTGGGGCACCTGGCTGGCTCAGTCGGTAAAGTAGGAAGATCTTCACCTTAGGGTCTTGAGTTTGAGCCTCACGTTGGGTGTAGAGATTACTTAAGCAAGCCTTTTTTTTTTTAATTAAAAAAAAAACTATTCCTGAAGATTATTTTATATAGCAGTTGTAGAAATAGGATGACTGGAACAGGAATCCCAAGAATACTAGTTTTCAATAGTTGTGCCATGAATCCTCCACAGATGAAAGGCCAAATTTTGATCAATCTATATGATTTATTTTGACTACAACACTAAACATACTGCTAATGATGGTACTAAGTGGTATAGGAAATAAGCAAAGCCTAAGTTGGTTTTTGTTTTGTTTTTTTTTTAAGATTTTGTTTGAGAGAGAGAGAGAGAGAGAGAGAGAGAGAGAGAGAGAGTGAGTGTGTGTGTGTGTGTGTGTGTGTGTGTGTGTGTGTGTGTGTGTGTGTGTGTGTGTGTGTGTGTGTGTGTGTGAGAGAGAGAGAGAGAGAGAGAGAGAGAGAGAGAGAGAGAGAGCAGGGGTGGGGCAGAGGGAGAGGCAGAAGCAGACTCCCTGCTGAGCAGAGAGCCAGATGCTGCTCAAGGCAAATGCTTAACAGACTGAGCCACCCAGGAGGCCCAGCAAGACCTAAGTTTTTGCAAATAAGAGTAAAAGGCACACTCAAAAGTCAAGGTGGCACTAAAGTAAGATCTGGTAATGGACAAAACTGTACTCTGAGTATGAGGGGCAATCAGGGCAGTACTTACTATAGAGTTCTGAAAGGCAACCAAGTAAACAATGGATGCTTTACTATCACTTGGGAGATATTTTTAGATTATAGGAATGACTGGGTTGTAATCAACTTGCTTTGCATTCTGAGTTCTTTCAAACTACTCAGAGCATCTGTGCAGTACCTCAACAAGCTTGCCTTTCCTCAACAACAATCTATTCCTTTCATTCAACAAATATTAAGTACATGTTACAGGCTAATTACCATTCTTGGCATTGAGAAAACATGAGTGAACAAAACAATGATCCCTAACCTCCTGGAACTTATATGCTAGTGGCACTTAAATTCCATTCTAAAATTTCTCCCTCAATCCTATTACATGGGAGTAGCTTTTACAAATGCCATTGGAAGATATCATCTGATTAATGCACACTGAGATGTGAAAGACTAATAGTCTCATCAGAGTAATTAGCCTTGAAAAGTAAATACTTCACAGATTCACAGTCTTAGAGCTAGGAAGGACCTTAGAGATAATTTCAATTTACAAATGAGATTAAGAGATCTGTCCAAGAACACCCAGTTACCAGTAGGAGAGCAAAACCTAGAACTGTGACTTCCAGTGTTAGTGCCTTTTCCATATAATACCAAGCTGCCTAT
Source organism: Ailurus styani (assembly GCA_002007465.1). Classification (NCBI taxonomy): domain Eukaryota; kingdom Metazoa; phylum Chordata; class Mammalia; order Carnivora; family Ailuridae; genus Ailurus; species Ailurus styani. The sequence continues at coordinate 983,791 of LNAC01000041.1, read as the reverse complement.
TTTAAGATTATACTAGTGAGGAGAAGAGATGCTAGAACGGGCATTCATGATTCATATATAGGTGATACGTTTCTGGATGACTATTCAAGGCAAAAAGAATTTCAGGCGGGGTGTAAACTTGAAAGAGAGGTGGTTATAGGGGAAGCAAACTAGATTCTTCCTCCCATCTCTACCCTCATCATGTCCCAAAAACAAAGAGAGGAAATATAAAACTTCTCCAAAGTTAATACATATTAGAGAAGATAATCGGACATGAGCAAGAAGTAGTAAACATAGCATCTGAATCTAGCAAAGTCAAACTGTAACTTAATCCAAGTTGAAAGTCTATGTTCCCAGTAAAGGTACCATTTGTATTAAGTTCAAGGTTTTGTTTTTGTTTTTTTAATTACTTTCCTAAATATATTTTCCAGAAAGCACCAAATTAACTGATATGGGTCATGAGTATAATGATTGATAAAATAGTAATGTAATACTGACGAGGGTAATGTTATGAGGCACTAGACAAGCATTTTTAAGGATAATTCCTCTTTCTCCAGAAAACAGTTATACTCATCTCTTGCTTATAAAGTGTACCAATCTATACATTTGAAAACCCAAACTCGTCCTTTAATCTCTCAAAGATACATGAACAACCAACCTGATCCTTATTTAGTATTCTCATAGAAACTGTATTTAAAAAAAAAATTATTTTTCAAGACAAGGGAAAAAGAAAACTTGCTAAGAATTGAAAAATAGGGCACCTGGGTGGCTCAGTGGGTTGGGCCTCTGCCTGCGGCTCAGGTCATGATCTCAGGGTCCTGGGATCCAGTCCCACATCGGGCTCTCTGCTCAGCAGGGAGCCTGCTTCCTCCTCTCTCTCTGCCTGCCTCTCTGCCTACTTGTAATCTCTCTCTCTGTGTCAAATGAATAAATAAAATCTTTAAAAAAAAAAGTCTCTTTTGAATATAAGCAAAATTCCCAATTTCAAAAGTACACACACATAACAAGGACTGCAACCATTAAAAAGCATTTTTCAAACAATGGGAAATACTCATATGACATTCTGAGTCAAAAAAAAAAAAAGGCAAAACAATACAAACCCACAGGGGAAAAAAATGTATAATTCTAGCTTTACAGAAAGGAAAATAATTATCAGCATAAAAAATTTTTTTGTAAAAAACCACCACATGAAAATGTTAACAGTTGTTCTTTCTGCTTGGGGTGGGAGTGGGAGGTTATAAGTGCTTTTAATTTTTTTCACACTCTACATTTCCAAAATTTCCTACAATGAACATGGATTATTTTCAGTGAAGATACATTATTTTCAAACTCAGAAAAAAATGTTATTTAAACAATTGTCTCATTTTACCAACTACATGTCATTCTCACTGTCCTCATCCTATTTCCTTACAGTCTCCCCTCCTCCTAGGACTCCAACAGTCTCCTTCTTGAGGTCTCTGAGCCAGCTTCCCCCAGCTTTAACATTCATTAGTACTCATGCTCCTAACATTCATCATTCATACTTAAATAAAGCACATGCAAGCAGAGGCTGGCCATATAAACAATCAACTCACAACAGGATTGCTCAACCTCAATACCATCGACATTTGAGGTAATTATTTCTCATCGCGAAATGTTTAGCAGCAGCTTTCCGGGCCTCTATCCACTAAGTAGCACCTCCCCCAATTCTAGTCATGACACTGCCACATGTCCCTTGAGGGACAAAAACTGTCCCCAGTTGAGAGCCACTGATTTAAAAGTTTTAAACCTGCAAAAACATCTGTGTATATACATATATGTCAAACCTAAACTCCTTTCCCATATATGTCTTATACTTATTCTCAGTTTGCCCACATAATCTCATTTTTCTCAAAATGAACTTTCCAAATAGATCAGGTCCACTGTTCCCTAGAAAAAAAATTTCATTCTCACTTCCAAGTTTCCAAACACTGTTTCCTCACTAAAATTCCTCATTCATTCTTCTACTCAATGCCCTACATCCACCCTTCAGTTGTTGGTTCTTTGCAGAAGCATTACTATTCAGCCCAGTTCAGTTCGCTATACACCCTCAGCACTAAACGACAGTATTTTATATTGTTGTTGTTAATCTCATATCCCAAACTAAGGTTTGTTGCCCTGGCACATTTCTTTGTATAAACAACTGCACATAACACTGCTGGGCATAGAGACAATCAAAAGCTTGATAACTGATGAATGAAATTTAAATGCTCTGCTGTAAATTACTGTAAACTGCTGATTTCTTATGATATGATTTTGCTTTGAACCTTTATTTCTTGTCATAGAGCTAGAAGTATAATTGTTCCAAGTACAGAGTAACCACTCAATAGGATTTCAGAACAAAACCAATATATAATGGTATATTTTAAGGAATACATAGGTTTCAAACTGTTCTCTACACTTTCAGGAAATGATACAAAGGAATTAAAACTATCAACTCCAACACAAACACGAACTTTATGAACTCCATTTATCTTAAAATATCCAACAGAATTTTTGCTCAGTGCACAGAACTGAAGTATGGTCAACAAGAGCAGAGAACTCAATTTAATAGTGTGTGAATGTATATATACACAAATACACTTCACATACATTATATCCCCAGTTGAAAGAAGTAAATAAAGAGCTTTGTAAACTAAAAAGATGCAGTTAAAGAAGCATAGTTAAAAGCATGAAGCCAACCTGCTTGGGTCCCAGATATATTAGCTGTGTATCCTGGTACAAGTTACTCAACTTCTCTGTGTCTCAGTTTCCTCCTTGTCCAAAAGGGGATAATAACAGTATCTGTCCCAAAGTAAAGCTCTCAGTGCTTAACATATAGAAGACCAAAAAGAAATATTTACCATTGTTATTATTACAATGTTAGTTCTTAGCCAAGTAAAAGCCTCAACGTATAAAGGTCTGATTCAAGTCTGAAGCAGGTTCAAACAAAACAGAATAAACTATTGACACAAGTTTAAGCTATTAGGTGGTCTGGTTTCTCAGAATTTTTGCTAGTGCTGAACTGATTACACGACTAATTTTTGTTACAGTTTTTTTTCTCTTTTAATCTGTAAAGAAACTGACATAACTCTGTTTTCAAGGAACTTTACAAGCCACAAGCAAACAACTGAACTCTTTGTTATCTCCATATTTAAGCCAATTTAAAAGCGTGGTAAAAGCCTAGGTACTGTTACAGAACAACTTTTCAGAAAATACAATGAGGTTTTTAAAGTTGCAATCAGCAATTCTTATGCAGTTATGTCAAGTTTTTGTCATGCTAAACAAAAGCTTATCTGTCAGGGAACCACCGACCCGTCAGAAAATAAGGAAATACCAAGGCCCGGCCTAGACGGCTCGGGAAAACAGGTCCTCAAGCAGACCGCCGCAGACGCGTTCCGTCCTTCCCCTCCCCGGCGTGCAGAAGTCGGCCCCACCCGCAGATAAATTAAGTGACAGCTGGCCGCGTCCACGCCTCTCCCGACCCGGACCCCCGCCGCCCGGACGCTCCCCGCCGCCCGGATGCTCCTCGCCGCGGCCGGGCAGGGGTTCCAGCCCGGAGACCGCGGCCTCGCCGCCCAGCCCCGACCCCGCAGCCCCGTTGCCGGGCTCCGCCGAGCGGAGGCCGCCGCGGGGCCTCAGGTGGGCCCAGGGCGCGTCCGGGCGCGAGGAGACGCGCGGCCTCGGCAGGGCAGCTGCGGGAGACGGGCTCGCACGGGCCCGGCCGTCACTTACCGGCGCCTCATGGTACCGCGGCGCCTCAGCCCAGCTCCGGCACTAACCAACTGCGCCCGGCAGCCCAGAACGTCCCTCGGGTCCCGGGCCGAGCCCCACACTGAGCCATTCAAACGCGGCCGCGCGCGCAGCCCGCCGGGATAGCTTTCCGGGGCCGGAGGGGGGCGGGGGTCTGGCCGGCTCCGCCCAATGCTGGCTCCGCCCCCCTCGGGTCGCGCAGGACCGGAGGGAGGGGGAAGAGGACGTGTGGCCATCGTGCCCCCTGGTGGCCACGGGCACGTACGGTAGTCTTGCAATGGGGCGACAAGTAGCAACGCTCTAGGAACTGAGGGTGGACAAGGGGCAAAGAATGACCCTGAGCTAGTGACGGTCTGGTGAGGGAGACCATGCCTTAAGTGTTGTCCCAGGAGATGAGACAATCTGCTATGAAAGTATGGTGCAGGGAGAGATGGATTCATTCACTCCCATTTAAATGCACTAAGGCAAAGTATTTAAAAGCATGGACCCTAGAAATAAAATTAAAAAAAAAGCATGGACCCTAGAGCTATGTGACTTTGGACAAGTCACATAAATTCCTGTGTGCTTTGGTTTGCCTATCTGTAAAATGGGGATTATAATAGTGTCTGCCTCATAGTTGTGAGGATTAAATGAATTCATACATATAAAATGCTTAGAGGAATGTGTCTGGTATATGTAAGCACCATACCATTGTTAGTTATTATGCTTCAGTTCCTATATGTGTCAGACTCTGTGTTAGACTCTGAAGAACACAAGAAATATGTATGATGCAAACTCTATCCCCAGGAAACATGCTCAGGCTCTTTGGTGTGGGAAACACTGGAATATGAGGTTAGGGTTGGGTCTGTCCCTCACCTGCTTTGAATCACTGAGGAAAATTCTCTTCATCACAGTAGAGACAGAGCGTACCCATCTTCAAAGGTAAACCACTGGTCAAGGTTAACCAAATTGTGACAGGAGCAAGATTGTCTCTGCTAGGCCTCTCACTCCTTGCAGAAGCCAATCAAGTGGTTCATTTGGATGAAACATTTCCTCACTACAATTACGACGTTCCTTGACTAGCCTTTTTTAGGCTTTTTTCCTGAACTCTCCAGGGTTTGTCTAAGCAATGGGTTGGTTATGTTTGGTTCAACAATATCTTTGAGGGCCTACCATGTGCCAGACTGCTGTTGTATCAGCTGCCATAGATAGCCTGGAGAAGCTCATAGCAGCTTGGACAAACAGGAAAAGAGATCATTCCAATACACTATGGTGAGTGCAATGATAAAAAGGAATATACTAAGTGTTGTCAGAGTTCAGAGCAATGAGAGGCCTGCTGGACAAACTAATCAGAACTAAAATGTCTTTAGATGATAACAAATAATAGATTTTTCTTCCCTAGTAACTTAGTGCAAAAAATTAAGTAATGATGAAAATTTGGGCCACTACTTGAAGTTGGTGGGATAAATCTTTTACGATATATTTTGCATAAGTGATGCCTTTGAGAGCCAAGCACAAGCAGGCACATGCCTATGTGTGGGGCCATACCTGGAACAGGTGGGACTATTGAGAGACTCCAGCAGGGTGCATGAGGGAAGGGAGCAGGAGACCTGGGTTCTAAGGGTGTGCAACACAGAACATTCCTTGAATATGACTCCCACTAAGTAGGAGTGCTATGTTAAAGAAAATAAAAATTCAACACACATGGGTGAAGTCACTTTCTCTCAAGCTATTTCTTCATCACTGTCATCATAAACAGGAATTTCCTGATGACCCACAAAAGGCATGGTGTGGGGCCCTCATCAGAAGAGGACGAAAAGAGTGTAAGACACAGTATTTTATCTCAAGGGAGGCTGGTTGACGGGAGAAAACAAATAACAGAGTCCTATGACCAAGGGAATCTGCTATGTTAACATAGAAGGATCTCAGCTAAAACAAGGCCTCTGGTGGTCCGAGGCCAGAGGAGAATCCCGGTATTCGTATTTCTAGAGCTTCTCAGGGCACAGTCTCTCTCAGGCAGTTCGTCCCTAGACTCAGGTTTCGAGGTTATACCAGTGATGAGCAGCCCTGGCCCATAGATCTCATGTGGCTGCCAAGTGTCAACATAATGCAAGGTGAAAATAAAGAAATTTGCCTTCGTATTGCTATGTTTGAAATATATGCCATTTTAATGATGAGAATGCAGGTCAGTTTTCTTCATTGACACTTTTTAGTCAATCAGAATTGAATTTTTTCCCCTTGGAGCCCAATCTATTTTTTTTCTTTTATAGATAAAAAAAAGATTAAAAAAAAAAAGAGGGGCATCTGGCTCGTTCAGTTGGTAGAGCATGCGACTCTTGATCTCGAGGTTGTGAGTTTAAGTCCCACATTGAGTGTAGAGATTACTTAAAAAAATAAATTAGGAGTGCCTTGGTGTCTTGGTCGTTAAGTGTCTGCCTTCAGCTCAGGTTGTGATCCCAGTATCCTGGGATCAAGACCTGTGTCGGGCTCAGTGGGAAGCCTGTATCTCCCTCTCCCTCTGCTTGTGTTCTGTCTCTCTGTCGAATAAATAAATAAAATCTTTAAAAAATAATTAATTAGCTAATTAATTAATTTTTTTAAAGTGCAGACCATACATATTTTTATTGTCCCTCTACCAGTCCTTGTGCACTGCTCACCCTCACCTTGAGCAGTCTTCAAGGGAATTTACTCCCCTGGCTATTCCCTCATTCCTTCCTTCTGAATATCTTCTATTCCTTGCATCTGAATGAACGGGCAGCTCAGGCAGCCTTTCTGTCCCCACCCCATCTGCTTTTCTTAGGGGGATGGATGTCATTCAGGAGTGTATAGAGTAACCCTGACCATGAACACCCATATGAGAAGAGAACTCTCATGCAAAGTCTTATGCCTCCTTCTAACTGGACCATTGTGGGGCATCGTGGGGGAAGCTTTAAACCAGGCCTGAGAGGCTGGACAGGATTTTGACAAGCAGGGTGCTCTGGACATTTGGAGGGGGGCAGGGGAAGCAGTGCAAAGTAAGTTCTAGGATCACTGTCTCTCCCAGTCTGAGTGGGTGAAGGTAGTTCTGCATAGTATTGAGAGCAAAGACTGAAAAGGTATGTAGTCACCTGGGAGATTGTGAAGATCTGGAGTGATCAAGCAAAGGTTTTTGGGAAAGAAAAAAATCACTAGAAACCCTTAAAAGTCACTACTCATGGATAAGCACTATTTCCATTTGAATATGGTTTTTTCTTTCAGATATTTTACTATGCAAACATAGCTATCTCTAATAACAGAAATGAGAGTATAACCTACTTACAACTTTGTAAACTGCTTTTTTATGAGAAATATATTACAAAAGTCAATCTATGACAATTAATATAAATGTAAATGATAAAAATGGCAGTTGAAAAAAAGGCATAGGCACTGCGGGAGAAAGTGATGAAGTTAAATCAGTACTTTAGAAGGATTGATTGGTCACTGAGTTGCAAAATGGCTAGTGGGATGGAGGGAGGACTGATGGCAAGAATGTTAGGTGTGAAAGTGCTGTAGTTCAGACTAGAGGTTCAGGCAGCCACAGCTTTTACTGTGGTGTGTGTCGTTCTCATCAATGCAGACTGATGCCAGGTCTGATAAAGGACAATGCTTGAAAAGACCTCAGTAAAAACAGCAATAGCTCATCCATTCTGTAAGGAACTGCATTCACTGCTCAGCCTCAGAGCCTCTGGAAAATTCCAGGCACTTGACTTTGGCAGCCAAAGTGGGAAGTCAATCCTTTTTTTCCTGCTCCTCCCTTCCCCACCTTCCTGTGTAGACTGTAGAAGAAGGAATGGTATTAGGGAACATTTCAGGTAAGGCCGTAGCAGTGGAATTTAGCAAATCTCACTCGTAGTTTACCAGATTCATGGTTATTTCAGTCACCACCACAGTACTGATGCCCTCGATGGTGCAGAAGGAGCAGGTTTTTGTGTGGGGGGAACGGGGAGTTGGAGGGTGAAGGGGGGGAGTGGTGGAGATGGTTGACTGGGAGGGGATCCTCCTGTTAAGACAGTTTCTGAGGCAGCTCTCTGTGACACCTCTACAGATGGAAAGCAGGTGATGATATTCACTATTTATAGACTTTTTTTAAAAGATTTTATTTACTTATTTGACACAGAGAGAGAGAGAGAGAGAGAGAGAGAGAGAGAGAGAGAGATCACAAGTAGGCGGAGAGGCAGGCAGAGAGAGAGGAGGAAGCAGGCTCCCCACTGATGCGGGCTTCGATCCCAGGACCCTGAGCCGAAGGCAGAGGCTTTAACCCACTGAGCCACCCAGGCGCCCTATTTATAGACTTTCAAATCTGCATCCCAAGAGACCATTTCCCCCCTTCTCCCAGCAGATTTTCTGCAATTAGGATACACTGTCATCAAGTAGAAGATGGTAGGGAGCAGCATGTTAGAGAGGAAAGAGCACTAGCCTCGGAGCCAAGCTCATCTCTATCAGAAGCCTGGATCGCTGCTTTTGGGCACTTTCTACTTTATTTTTACCTGAATGGCACAGTGGGGATAATAATATTCTTCACCTAGGGGTTGTTGGGAAGTAGGGTAACCTAGGTAAAACACATCAATAGACCCTAGTGCAGTAACTGTGTCTCTCTCTACAAAACACCCTCCCACCCCAACTTTACCTGTTCAGTGATTTTCTGAGAGAACACAGTAGGCATGGTTGTGTGCTGCCTTGGAAAGCAGAGCCCTGGAATTACACCAGCTTTAAGAGGGAGGCCAGTGGTGGGAAGACAGACTCACTGTGGTACTGACAGCTTGGTACTCAGTACATGGCATCTGGACCCTATGGCCATATGCAACACAAACCCAGCCGTGCAGTTGCTTAGGGGATTCACAGCTACTGGGGCCTCATAACAAGCAGGCCTCGTGGAGAGGAGTTCCAGCAGCAAGGGGAGGGGGTGGGGGGCAGGCAGGAAGGCAGTGAAATGGGCAGGACAGCAATTATAAGAAGGATGTCTATGGAAAGGAGACTTGGAAGAGCAAAGCAGATCCCAGCCTCAAGGGATGGGGACCATAGGAAGATGTCAGGACTGAGGTCCACGTCTCAGAACTGGACACAAAGGTGAAACCACTCTTGCAGTGACAAAATTGAGTCTGAACCTAAACTGGCTCAAGTTCCTACTACAAATTAGCTATGTTCTTCACAACACCAGTTCTATAAGATGTTGATAGATTTTTAAAAAGAGGAAAAAAGAAAAAAGAAAAAAAAAGGCTTCCTTGGCTACGAAGTTTGGTAACTTTGGATTAAACAAATATTAAGCAAATATTTATTTACTGTAGTACTTCTGTCTTTAAAATACTAACATTAATGGCAAATCTCTAAAAGAAAGATTCATACAGTGTTGCCTAAACTTACCCAAACTCTGAATCCTTTAAAGGGGAGAAAACAAATATTCTAAAGAATTTCTCCAATCTAAAAAGAGTAGCAGGACTAGTGTGGGTCCCGGGGGATGGGGTGTGGCTCCAACTGTGGGTTGGGTGAAGATTCTAATGTGAAAGTTGGGTGGGTGCCTCGTGATTGGTCGGGGCTGGATGAGAGCAACAGAGCCTGAACATCTGGCTAGAGCTATAAAAGACGAATTTTAAAAAACTGAAATCAAGTTTAAGCCGTAGCTTTTTCTTTGCCTTTTCAAAAAGTGAAAACCTCGCAGGGCACCTGGATGGCTCCGTCAGTTATGCATCTGACTTCTGCTGGGGTCATGATCTTGGGGTCTTGGGGTGGAATCCTGCATGGGGCCCCCGTGCTCAGCAGGGAATCTGCTTGACATTCTCTCCCTCTACCCCTCCACCCCACTTGTGCTTGCTTTCTCTCTTGACTAAATAAATAAAAATCTTCTTAAAGAAATATGGCTCTTCATGAAAGAGCATTTTATAAAACAGTATGCTAAGTAAGTCTAAATATAAATCAAGAAAGTCTGGAAGAGTCTAAATCAAAATGTCCATGGGGAAAAATTTTTTTTTGCATGCTACAGTTTGTCATCTTTTTTTACTGAACTGTATTTTTCATTTTATATAATAAATGTCCTTTCATGATTAATTTGTAAAAATCACTTTACTAAATGAACCAATAATAAGCAATTAGGAAATTGAGCAAAACTTTTTGTGCATATTTTTGAAAGTTTAGAATTTAATTTGCAGCTTTGGTGATATTATTTTATTACTTGTTATTTTTTTCCACTTAAGCTAACACTGGTTAGCTTGATTCATTTGAATGGACCTCTTTCAGAGAGAAACTTACATCCTTTCCTAGGGGTGCTGTAATGAAGTATCAGAATCTGGGTGGCTTAAAACAACAGAAATATAGTAATTCTCAGTTCCAGAGACTAGAAGACCAAAATCAAGGCATTGCAAGGACATACTCTCTCTGCTGGCTCTGGGGAGGAATCCTTCCTGGCCTCTTCTTGGCTTCTAATGGCTCTGGAAGTCATTGGCTTATAGCTGCACCACTCCCAGCTCTGTCTCCATTAACACATGGACTTCTTCCCTCTGTATCTGTGCATCTTCCTCTTTTCTTATGAGGACACCATTGGATTTAGGGTCCACAATCATCCAAAATGACCTCATCTTTCTAACCACCTCTGCAAAGACCCTATTTCCAAATAAGGTCATGTTCTGGGTTTCTGTCTAGATGGATGTCAATTTTGGGGGACAGTATTCAATTTACTACAGAACTAATTTAGTCCACAAACCCTTCAAAGTATAAACTGCATATTTTGGAGGGCCTCTTTGAATCTATCAATATTTTAACTGTACAACCTCTGTGGTAAACAATCCTAATTACATGACTCTCTTATAGAACCATGTTGACAAGGTCCGTAGGGATGTTCACAGCAACATTTTTTGTAATAGTGACAAAGGGAAACAACCTAAATGTTCATCGACTAGGGTCTGGTTAGCTAAATTATCATACATCCATGCCATGTATACTGTACAGCCTTTAAAGGGAGGAAAAACTGAAGGGGAAAAAATCAGAGAGGGAGACAAACCATGAGAGACCCTGGACTCCAGGAACCAAACTGAGGGTTACAGAAGAGAGGGGTGTGGGGGGAATGGGGTAACAGGGTGATGGGTATTAAGGAGGACACGTGTTGTGATGAGCACTGGCTGTTATACACAGCTAATGAATCACTGAACACTACATGAAAAATTAATGTTGTACTATATACTGGCTAATTGAACATAATAATAAAAAAAACTGAGCAACAGATATGGAAGACATCCAAGATAAAGTAAAAAAAAAATTAAGTGCACAGTGTTTAGTGTGTTTCTATTTATACAATAAGCTCCTACAAATTAAATAACCCTACATTTATGTTTATGTTTTAAGGGATAACTTTGTCTTTCAAATACCAAAAGGTACTTACTGTTCTCCTTCAATTTTTTTTAAAGATTTTATTTATTTATTTGACACAGAGAGAGATCACAAGTAGGCAGAGGCAGGCAGAGAGAGAGGTGGAAGCAGGCTCCCTGCTGAGCAGAGAGCCCGATGCAGGGCTCAATCCCAGGACCCTGAGACCATGACCTGAGCCAAAGGCAGAGGCTTTAACCCACTGAGCCCACCTTCAATTTTTCTGAATCCCACTTCATCTTTGTATTAGTCTGATCAGGCTGCCGTAACAAAATACCATAGATTGGGTGGCTTAGACAGCAGAAATTTCTTTTCTCACAGTTTTGGAGGCTTCAAAGCCTGAGATCAAGGTGCTTGCTGATTCAATAACTGATGAGAGCTCTCTTCCCAGCTTGTGGACAGCCACCTTCTCACTGTGTCCACACCTGATAGAGTGAAATAGTGAGCTCTCTTGTGTCTCTTCTTTAAGGCCAGTAATCCTATTACGTAAGTCCCACCTTCATGTCCTCATCTAACCCTAATTACCTCCCAAGGCCCGGGCTCCAGATATTATCACACTGGGGGTTAGGGCTTCAACATATACATTTTGGGGGAACACAATCAAGCCACAAAAATCTTCCTTACAAAACATTCAGGCCATAAAGCAATGCTTATACCTGAACCAACTGAAGCTTTTAAAACTTAGCACATAGGGGGGCACCCGGGTGGCTCAGCCAGTTGGGTGTCTGACTCTTTCAGCTCAGGTCATGATCTCAGTGTCCTGAGATTGAGCCGGGTGCTTGGTGTGGAGCCTGCTTCCCTCTCTCCCTCTCCCTCTTCTCATTTTCTCACTCGTGCTCTCTCTCACGAATAAATAAATGAAATCTTTAAAAAAATTAGCACATAGGGCGCCTGGGTGGCTCAGTGGGTTAAAGCCTCTGCTTTCAGCTCAGGTCATGATCTCAGGGTCCTGGGATCGAGGCCCGCATCGGGCTCCCTGCTCAGCGGGGAGCCTGCTTCCCCCTCTCTCTCTCTCTGCCTGCCTCTCTGCCTCCTTGTGATCTCTCTCCCTCTGTGAAATAAATAAATAAAATCTTTAAAAATAAATAAATTAATTACTTAAAAAATTAGCACATAGAAAAAAGTACCATAAAGGACCTGGTTTAGTCATTCAGATACTTGATGTAGAGACAGTTTAGCTCACTTCCAAGATAGCTGAAATTAATTAACATAATGAATCCGGAATAACCAAGTTTGAAGAAACATGCTAGGCCATCAGCAATGTATCATTATGACTCATGCTATGGTTGTCATTCTTATCCTTTAATAAGATCTGTGGGAATGGCAATCCTCCCAGTTTCCTAAGCAAGTGCTGGAGGGATGTGCTATAATGGGAACTTGTTAAAATGTGAATTGCACAACAGCTTTCCTGAAATGAAAAAAAGGTAATTGCTAGAGAAGAATGGTATTACTAACCAACATTTTCTTCCAGCATTGTCTAGTTCATGTCACTGCTGACAGGGGCATTTCATGACAGTGCAGGGCTGTAAACCGGAAATTAAAAAAAAAAAGTAATCCACATAAAAATGATGCAGAAACCCAGCAATAACTAGGAAGGTAATATTACCAAAAAAAATCCCCAAACTTGTTTTTTCACTGAAGGGGTTTGAAATTTCAAACAGACAAAATGGAAGGGAAAAGTTTCCTTTTGTTAAGACTCTTACTGACACAAAATAAAGTGCATCTTGACTAAAGTAATGTAAGGTGGTCCTTTGCAGAAGGTGGTCCTTGCAGAAGGTCCTTAGCAAATCTGGGGATTTGCAATGGAAACCCATTTTATGGAAGCTACCAAAAGTCTTAGGACCTTTTAGAGCATACTGGAGGAACTGGTTGGACCATGGGAGAAGAACAAAACAGAACTATTAGAGACATTATTAAATGGCATAGAGCAAAATATAAGACACTATGTATAAAAGCTTTTTTTTTTTCCTTTGGAGAGATCCATTCTTGCAAATCTGGTTGTTTGAATAGGAAGTTTCCTTTCTCAGAGAACCTGGATGGCTCAGTCAGTAGAGCATACAACTTTTGATCTCTGAGTGGTGAGTTCGAGCCCCATGTTGGGTGTGGAGCCTACTTAAATATCTGAAAAAGTAAATAAATAAAAAGAAAATGTCCTTTTTCAAGTTTCAATCCAAATGCAACTGCTCAGAAAATGGCATGAAGTATTGGAAATAGTCAACTTCCTAGACCCCAAAAGTGGTGGAGGGTAAGATTAAAAAACAAATACAAAAATTGTGTATATGGTCCAAATATAAAAGTCATATGAGGCAACTCACATGACCTATGGAATCATGGTGTGCCTTCTCAGTTTCTTTAATTAAAATCATATTTGCTCAAAGGCACAAAGGGAAGTTTGACATTTATTTTTACCAGTTCAGTATTTCCATTACTGTCTAATTCAAATTTAGTCCAGTGGGAAGTATGCAAGGATGCTGCCCCAAACTGCTGATTGCTTAGATTACTTTGTGTAAGTTCAAACCTTTTAGAGCAGCAAAATGCTCTGGGTCAGTGGTTCTTAGTTCTTGCTACACAGTAGATGCCCATGTTCTACTCTGAATAAATGGATTAGAATCTATGGAGTGTGACCTAGGTATCAATCAGTATTTTTTAAAGAGCTTGCAAGGTGATTCTCCTGTGACTCCTGTACAGAGAACCATTATGCTTTGAGGTTTGGAAACATATCATGTTATATTACTAAAATTTATACTTTTTCTAAATCCAAAAGTGGTACCTGAACAATGTAGAGAAATAGGAAAAGTATGAGAAAGCACAATTTAAAAAAAATTATCTGAAATCCCATTACTCCTTCAAGTGTTTATCATTTTTCTATAAATATATATGAAAGAATATGCAAAATGTTTTTAAAAATATATTTTAGAAGTAACTTTGGAAGTCATTTAGTAGAAGTCTCTTATTTTATAGATGAAGAAATTAAGGCTAAGAGTTCCTAACTCACAGTGATACAGTTAGTTCATTTGGAGTCAGGAGTTTAGGTTGGAGTCCAGGTTTCCCTTGATTTTTTCTTGCAAAACATAATTTGTAAAAAAAAAACAAACAAACAAAAAAAAAACTTGAACCCTGGAGTTTAACTTTAACTTGAAACTCCATTTTTATAAAGGCTCTATTATTTCTTATATTCTAATAGTCTTTAAAAAAAAAGCAGAGCTTTTCAAGAGGTACCTTCATCTTTCTGAAAAATTCTAGCATGCTTAAAGGAAGTTGCCCTCATTGTATTCTATGGAATACTGACTCCATAGGAAGTTAATAGATGTGATAAGGGGTAAAAAAAAAAGGAGGGGGGGAGATTCTCATTTAGGTGAATAGGAAGTAGAATTAATGGAGATTCTTTACTGAATCATTTCTCATGGTTTTAATGTTACCCCACTGAGACTCTCTAAGGTGTGTGAGCAGAATAGCATCTGCAGTTTTTCTCAAATGTGTTTGACCTTGGAACCCTTCTTCAGTTCAGTTCCAATTTTCACCTCAGTCTTCATGTTCTCTGGAACATGTTTTAGCAAATAACACTATGAGGATTCCTAAGATAAAGGAATAAATGACCTGCACTAACCTGAGGCCAAAGCAACCTTGATTTGGGTTACAGTTGAAACATTTTTATACTAGCGGGGGAGTACTTTAAAAGGGAAGGAATATATGATTTGAATGACCGACAATGTTTTCAAGTGTTCTTTTACAATTTAAGAAGCAGAACAATAGCTTGAACATCAAAGAAAATCACATGAAAACCATTAATTGGCTATAACATATAATATTCTAAGATGTATTTCCTTCTAGTTTTTATATTTTGTTCACATAAATGTAATTATAGTATATTCAGTTCTGTATTGTATTTACTTTCAATTAATTTACTCACATTCATTAAACATTCAATACATTGTTCTAGGCAGTAGAATCAAATATAATTAACATGTATCCTAACATCAAGGAATTTAGGGCAGAGTGCAGTGAGAGGAGATAGATACGTGCTCAGAGGATCTCAACAAACACAAATGCAATGTGGTAAGTGCTATTACGCAGATTTCACTGGGACAAAGAAGATGGGCCAGAAAGGTCAAGACCCTTGTGAAATCTGAGATCAGTCTCAAAGTTTCATCAGAGACAACAGATAAGGCAGAAAAGTAGAAAGAAGCTGGAGAGCAATCCACAATTTCTGTCTTCCTGTGATCAGATAAATAAACATTTTAGAATTAACTGGAAGGGGAAAAGCCTTTTCCATTACTGCCTTATTCAAACAGTCTGGTATGAACACAAATCTCTTTAAAATCAGAAAACAAAGTGGGGGTGGGAACTTCACACCATCACTTTCAAGGGTTCAAACTCTTTTTGGGGGGGGGGGATCCAAACTCTTTAATTGGCCCTTTTCAACCTTACCTCCCAAGCACACTCTCACAGCACTCCTCTTTCCTCACCCCCACCCCAACCATATCAAATAACTTGGAGTCAAAGGAATTAGGATTTGAAAATACAGTACCATTTTCAAACAGCCAATTTAAAAATATTACAAAGCTGGTGAAATAAATGCAAATAGGTGTGATTTTGTTAGCAGGCATTTAAAAGTCCTTTAAAATGTGCATAGTCTTTGATCCAGCAACTGCACTTCTAGGAATTTAACTTAAGGAAATAAGACATACTGTTTATAAACACTATTTATAAAGGGGGGAAACAATGGGAAACAAATATCCAGTAACAGATTATTATATAGGTATACAACTCAATACAAAATCCGATCCCTAGTGTGCCTTTTTTTAAAAAAAAGATTTTATTTATTTATTTATTGGGGGGGGAGAGCGAGCGAGCGTTAGCGACACTACACGAGTGGCGG
>LNAC01000041.1:913594-967588 GCA_002007465.1 Ailurus styani | reverse complement strand
AAAAAAAAAAAAAAAAAAAAATCATGCCTAGGTGGCGGGCACTCCATTTAACCTCACGAACCTTGAAAACAGATAATCTAACTTCTACATATGAAGAGGTTGAAGCACAAAATATTTAATGTGTCCAAAGTCATACAATTAAGTAAAGAAGCCAGGATTCAAAAGGAGGCCATCTGATTCTCAAACCCATGAGCCTTCCCACGTCCACACTATTTCCCTGCTTTGGGGCAGAATTGCATGAACTATTTACCTCTCAGGGTTAATGTGACTTAAATAATAAACACAGAGCTCTTGAAACATGGCAGACGTTCAATACTCGGAAGCTACTAAATAACTTGCTCAAGATCACACAAAACTCGTGGTGAAACCAGGTTGAAGGGAGATTAGAATCTTCTATTCAGGGGGAGCGCGCAGGCAACTCAAGAAGGCGTCCTTGGCTTCAATCCCCAACCCAGAGTGAGTATGGACTTCCCCTTTGTCCCGCAAGCGCACCTCAGAGGTCAGGAACACACAACAGAAATCTTCAGAAAAGAGGAGGCTAAGTACGGCCGGACTTTCTCTGCACCCGGCTTCTCCAACACCAAGTACTCTCTAGCCCATCCTCCGCCCACCAATTTCCGGGGTGGAAGTGACGTCTATGCTACGCGCCGGAAGCGGGCTTGCAGAGTAAGACCAAGAAATAGCGGGTGGCTGTGGGCCTGGGCCTGGGCCTGGGCCCCGCTTTAGAGTAAGGAGCTTCGCAGCTTTGGTGGCAGGCCGTTGCCATGACGGCCCAGGGGAGCTTGGTGGCCAACCGAGGCCGGCGCTTCAAGTGGGCCATTGAGCTGAGCGGGCCTGGAGGAGGCAGCAGGTGAGGAGCCCGGGCGATGCTCGGTAACAGCCTTTACCCTAGAACTGCCGCAGAGGCGTAAGACCCGATCCCTCAGCTACAGCTCTCGGAAAATGATGGGTGGCTCAAAGACGGCTCCCGGGGAGCCAGTGCTTCTCTACCGTCGAAGTTTCTGTTGTTCAAAAGATGCTTATTTCATTCCTCCCAGTAGACAAAGGTCTGACGAACCCACGAGAGGGTTTGATCTGATCTGGGTAGGTGTATCTGAGGGTCCTTATTCCAGTGATTAGAACAGGAATGTGGGATATGAAGTATGGGAGGCTGCAGCTTTAGTTTCTTGGTTTGGTTCTTTAGGAGCCGAAGTGACCGGGGCGGTGGCCAGGGAGACTCGCTGTACCCTGTCGGTTATTTGGATAAGCAAGTACCTGATACCAGCGTGCAAGAGACAGACCGGATCCTGGTGGAGAAGGTACAGAAGTATAGATACCACAGTAGTTTTTAGGCCAGTCCTGACCTCTACATATCCACCCTCCTATCCCAGGCAGCATATGAATATCCTACTGTAGGAGTCTTATCCCTAATGTTGGTAAACTGCTTGAGATTAATTTACAGTGGTAAAAGTGCATAATAGTTGGAAAAATAAAAGATGTTTGAACATAGAAGTAAGTAGTTTGAAAATTATCTGTTGGTGCCGGCGCCTAACCGTTGAAGTCATCCTTTTTTTTTTTTTTTTTAAAGATTTTATTTATTAACCATCTGAGTCACCCAGGCACCCCTGAAGTCATCCTTTTACTCTAGTTCTCTTACAACCATACAACCAATGTGTCAGGATATTCTTTTGGCTTTATCTTCAAAACAGATTAAAGTTTTTGCTGCTTATCACGACTTATTACCTATCATTCTAGTTGGACACTAGTCATCTCCTGCCACTATCCCCTTTGTTCTTCATTCCACTCTAGTCAGAATGGCCAACATGCTGCTCCTTGAAAATAGGCAGGCTTCCATCTCAGACTTTTTGTACATGTTCTTTCTCTCTTCCTGGTGTACTCTTCCCCCAGATACCTGTGTGACTTGCTCTCTCATTTCCCTTAGGTCTCTCAAATATTACTTTCTTAGAGAAGCCTACTCATGCACCCCCTATCCTGTTTTCCTCCTTATCCTTTCCTACTTCCTATATTTCTCCATATCATTCATACACATGATATAGTTACTACTTTTTTACTCTTGTAAGGTCCAGGAAAGTGGATTTTGTCTCCCGAGTGCCCAGAACAGTAGCTGGCACTTTCTTTCCTCTTAGCCTTAATATTGTTCAATATTGTGATCTTAATCACAATAAGTGATTGATTAAGTGATCTTAATTTCATGAAATGCAGTGATTTTTACATGAAAATGACAGCTGGTAACAGTTCTTTTCTTCAAAAGTATATTGTTTTTCATTGAGGTACATCAAATTGTAATATGAACAGTAACATGGGATGCCTGGATGGCTCAGTTGGTTAAGCAGCTGCCTTCGGCTCAGGTCATGAACCAGGTCTTGGGATCGAGTCCCACATCTGGCTCCTTGCTTGGCGGGGACCCTGCTTCTCCCTTTGCCTGCCACTCCCCCTGCTTGTGCTCTCTCTCTCTCTCTAGCAAATAAATAAAATCTTAAAAAGACAAACAAAAACAAACCCCAAAACAAAAAACAAACAAAAACAACTTGAAAGTATGATTAAAATGGCCTGATTTTGAAGGTAGATTATTATACTTACTTTAGAACAGTTCTGTTGTATGGATGGTTTGATCTTTAAATTCCCAGATAAAGGATCTTTTATATAAGTGACACACCAGGGACACACCATATTTGTTTACAAATATGATCGTTTATTCTTCTAACATGAATAAGCTCAAATGGATAGTGATATATTCTTCTAATTTTGCTAGATTTACTTTGTTAATATTTTGTTTAGTAGGATTTTTGCATTTAGATTCAGGAGTGGTATCAGTCTGTAAGCTTCACTCATAATGTCCTTGTCAGGTTTGGTATTTATGGGGCCTCATGTAATGAGTTGTAGAATGTTCATTTTTTATTTTCTGAAAGAATTTGTACATGATTGGGTTTGTTTTTTTCCTTAAATGTTTAGAATTTGCCAAGAGAAACCATCTGGGCTTAATTACAGATTCAGTATCTTAAACAGTTTTAGGACTATTTAAATATTCAATTTATTATGACATTGGTATTTCTTCTAGGAATTTATCTGTTTCCCCAAATTTGTAATATGATCACTTTAAGATTTTATTTATTTGAGAGAGAGAGATGATGAGCAGGGGGAGGGGCAGAGGGAGAAGCAGGCTCCCCGCTGAACAGGGAACCCAAGGTGGGACTCAATCCCAGGACCCTGGGATCATGACTTGAGCTGAAGGCAGATGTTTAACCAACTGAACCACCCAGGTGCCCATATGATCACTTTACTACACTGCAAGAACTATAGAGTTGTCCCTCTTTTATTCCCAGTGTTGAATATTTCTCTTCTTTTTCCTTCATCAGGCTCACCAGTATTGATGCTACTGATCTTTAAAGGAAAACACATTTAGCCTTGTTGATTTAAAGAAAAATTAATTTCTTTTCCCATTTTTCCGTTTCATTTCCTTGGGTTTAATCTATTCCTTTTTCTAACTTCTTGAATTGAAATAGATGCTGAGAATGACATGGATGGAGCTAGAGGGTATAAAGCTAAGTGAAATAAGTCAGTCAGAGAAAGACAAATACCGTATGATTTCACTCATATATGAAGTTTAAGAAACAAATGAGCAAAGAGGGAAAAAAAGAGAGAGAGGGCCAAACCAAGAAACAGACTCTTGAGAACAAACTGATGATTACCAGAGGAGAGGGGGTGGGGGGAATGGGTGAAAGAGGTGATGGGGATTAAGGAGGGCACTTGTGATGAGCACTGAGCGTTGTATGGAAGTGTTGAGTCATTATATTGTACATGTGAAACTAATATTACACTGCATGTTAACTGGAATTTAAACTTAAAAAAACTGCAAAAAGAAATAGACGGTTACTTTTAGTCTTCTAAATATGTATTATAAATTTTTAAGTGCTCTGTGTTCCACAAATGTTAATATGTGGCTTTTGTTATCAGTTAACAATATTTGTTTTCCACTGTAATTTCTTCTTTTATTTATGGAGTATTTAAAATGCATTTGTTAATTCCAGTGTGTAGGGAGTTTTCAGTTTTTTTGTTACTGATTTCTAGCTTAACGGCATCATAAGCAAAGAACATGCTTTGTATGATTTGGTTTCTTTGACAGTTGACACTTTCTTCAAGGGTAAGTGGTCAGCTTTTGTAAGTGTCCCATGTGTGTTTGAAAAGAATTTGAATTCTCCAAATGCAGTGTTCTATATATTTCAGTTAAGTTTGTTAATAATGTCATTTAGATCTTAATATCTTGATTTGTCAGCTTGTTCTTTTATTGATTGAGGTGTGCTAATCTCCCAGCCTGTGGATTTACCTATTTCAGTTTTAGATGGGGCAATGAGAGACGCAGAAGTACAAGAACAAAAGTGGGGACGTCTCTTTTTTTTTTTTTTTTTCGGCTAGATCATGGGGGAAAATGGCATCTGAAAAACCAGTAGGAAAAAACATAGCGAATGGTGAGGATGCCTTATTTTTATTTATTTATTTTTAAAGATTTTATTTATTTATTTCACAGAGGGAGAGAGATCACAAGTAGGCTGAGAGGCAGGCAGAGAGAGGAGGAAGCAGGCTCCCCGCTTGAGCATGGAGCCCGATGTGGGCCTCAATCCCGGGACCCTGAGATCATGACCTGAGCCAAAGGCAGAGGCTTTAACGACTGAGCCACCCGGGCGCCCAGGATGCCTTATTTTTAGAAGAGCAAGCTTCCTGTGGCAACATGGAGAAGAGCAGACAGAGGTGGTGGCACTGAGGAGTCAGCTTAGTGAGGAGCGCAGAATTGGGAATTGTGTTCATTTGACCTTAACATTAGTGATCCAGTAAATGTGGGACTGAAGATAGAGATCATAGGTTAAAATTGTGTTTGTTTTAGCGCTGCTGGGACATCGCCTTGGGTCCCCTCAAGCAGATTCCCATGAACCTCTTCATCATGTACATGGCAGGCAATACTATCTCCATCTTCCCTACTATGATGGTGTGTATGATGGCTTGGCGCCCCATTCAGGCACTTATGGCCATTTCAGCCAGTAAGTATTCTTGATACAATGATCCTTTCTTAAGTTTTAACAATTAAAGACAAATTTAGTGAAACCCATGAAAATCTTCAGTATTGCTTTGGCTAGTTGCCAGGGGGTGTGCAGGGTGGTGACGGTAGTGGTGGTGGCATGGAAGAGGGAAATGGAGCTTATCATGGCTTTTTGTTCACTTTTAATGGTCCTATTTGCTATCTTATTTTGGGTCTCTATTTAATTTTAAAATATGGCCTGATTCATGTTAAAAAAAAAAAAGTTGTTTTGGTTTTGACACTTTTTGTTACCCCAACAGCTTTCAAGATGTTAGAAAGTTCAAGTCAGAAGTTTCTTCAGGGTTTGGTGTATCTCATTGGAAACCTCATGGGTTTGGCATTGGCTGTTTATAAGTGCCAGTCAATGGGACTATTGCCTACACATGCATCAGACTGGTTAGCCTTCATTGAGCCCCCTGAGGTAAGGCAAAGGAGAAGTTAAATTTTGGGCAGTTGTAATGTAAATAGCAGACCCATTTGATGGTGGGGGATTTGAACTGGTACTAGAGCTTATTTCTTAAGAAATAAGATCCCTTGGAAGTTTGAAAGTTGTTACTTTTTAAAGGATAAAGCTAAATAAAGCCTGTGATTAAATAAAGTACTTGATTCCATAAGTTAGTTCAACACCAATTCACCAATCACGTGTTTACTTTTTCTTGTTTCAGAGGATGGAGTTCAGTGGTGGAGGACTGCTTCTGTGAAGAGGAGAAAGAGGCCCCTGGTGCCTGTGTATCAGGATCTCATTTATAACCTTCTTTTTGTGCCCAGTGGCTCCTTCTCAGCATACTAACTCTTAACGTTATCAATCACGGTGAAAAGACCCCAAAGCTCTCTTTACTGCATGGTGAGGAGACGAATCCCGGAAAGAAAATGTATGTATCACCCCAAACACAAACTGTACCACAACCCCTGACTGAAAATAATGTAGAAAACTTTATTTATGTTTCCAGTACAGAGCAAAACAACAAATAAAACTGTAACTCTATGTAAACAGAAGAATGGTTGCTGCTAATCAAGAACCACAGCAGCATCTCCTTTCAATAAATTAAATGGTTGAGAACAATGCTTAAAAAAAAAGTTGCACAAGTTTCCCTTTAAGCTGTTTTCCTTAATATTTCACTCCTATTTAACACAAGCGGGGACATAAAAATTCTGTTGGAGACACTTGTGGAAGATATGAGAAACTAATGCTGGATTCAGATTATACATGATGAGAAGAAAAATAAACCAGACAAAAAGAGCACATAAATATGCTTACAGTGTAATTGCTACTTTAATATCCACAATATCCACAATAATGGATTTTTTAACACATTTAGGGGGAGTGAGGATTGGTGTCCTAGTTAGGGCCACAGGAATCTGAGGCAAAGGAAGATACATGGTAATGATCTTTCCCCTGCAAAGAGGAACCAGGCACCTGTCAAGCAGATGCTGCAATTCAAACTTCAGCTTTTAAGATAGTTTCAGAAGGCAGAGGGCCAGCAACTGGAGGATGGATAGTCATAACCTGCCCTGGTAGATCTTAGCTAAGACTTAAAAGCTGGATCTTATTCAAAAGGCGGGAAGAGGTCTTTCCTTTCACTTCCCTCTTGAAACACAAAAGCCCCTTCCCCTAAGGTGCATTCTCTCTTATCAAGTTTTCTGTATTGCTGTATTTGCAGTGATTAGAAGAGACAAGACACTTTGCAGACGAACAACATAAGCAGCATGTGGACATGAAATGCTCTAGACAGAGATGAGTTTAAATCTGGCCTAATAACCACTTTCCCGTGTAATGGTGATATTATGTTTTAGGGACTGAAGTAGTGGCTGTATTAATAGCCACTAACTCCCTTATCCCTTTAAAAGATTCTTATAGAGCTCCAACCACAAACAGCTCCTCTAAAACTAACCTTGTTTTCTGCCCATATTTTTTCTATATGGAAAAAAAAAATATACGTGTCAACCACTTTGGCTAGAGGATGTGTGTAAATGTAGAGGAATTCCTGGGCAGGCTTACCTTTAAAGCATGGGGGCTTCCATATCTTGGGTCCTAGAGAACCTGTTTCACTACTGTGAACTCAACTAAACTATAGAGTATTACAGTGGAAACTGTAAACAATGGTTCTACCCTCTGCAGGAAGGAACAGGAAAAAAGACTGAAAGATTGTGTTTGCTTTGCTACCCCAACTGGGTCTTGAGGTTGAAAAAAGAGCAAAGGGAACAAAATACTCAATTTCTGAAGCCATAATGAAAGGTTTTCTCTGTCCATTAGAGTCAAATGAATAATCTGCTGGTACCTAGGTTTGCTTCCTCCATATTCTATTGGGTGATCAAAAAAGAGTGGCACTATTTACCATTAATAAAGTGATTCAAAAGCAGTCATGAATACAGGCAAAATAGTTTTCTAAATACTTAAAAAACAAAGGAACATTTCACATACATTTGCAATTACCACTCAATATAGTTTAGTATGCTTGAAAGCTAGGATGAGTAAATTAAAATGACAAGTAAATGTTTCATGAACAGCAAATAAAAAGCTAAGCTTGTACAAGTACTTCCTTGACCCACTGAGAGCTTTCTGAAAACAACTGGAATAGCAGAGGACTGTTGGCTTGGATAATCTTAGTTCAGAGCCAAGTTCCTGCAATCACAATGAAGACTAAAATTGATAAAAAGAAAAACGCTCATACTCTGGGCATTTAGGTGAGTTGAGTGCCTCAAGTCTTTGCTATGGCTTTGGAAATGAGTCCGTAGGTTTCTGAGTTAAAAATAAGTTTCTTGAATCAGGTCGATGCCAATCATATGCCACTTTAGTGAAGCAGGTAGAGAGAGTAGCAGCAGCTCAATCTTTGGCACTATGGAAGGAGTATGGCTCTAGAACTTCGAAATCCATTGTTGGATTCCCCCTTTAAAAGATAGTCCAAAGCTTTTAGGGAAGGATTTTAGCCAGTCTTCCCAGTTTATTCCTATGATTTTGGACCTGTGTTTACTAACCCGGAGGGCAGAAAATAAAGGAGAGGAGAAACGACTGGTCAATGTGTATCACCGTCTAGATTTCTTAGATAACAGCTTCTATGTTTTGACCATGTCACACAGGTAACCACAGACTGTTTCAGTAGATCTTAATTTGGAGTTACCTTGATTTAGCCATGTGAAAGGACCTCAAGGAAATTCTTTTTACTCCACCTTTAAAAAAAACAATTTCCAGGATAACAATGCCTGTATTACAATCTTAACCACAGAATGGGTTTTGAGAACCAGCTGACATATAAACCGACACAGTATGTGTACTTGAACCTGGTATTTTGGGGGAATCTTGTTTCAGAGGAAAAAGTAGAGGCTGAAACTATGTTTAAGTTTTTGTATAGTACCCTAACATAAAATAGAATCCTGAAGAACAGTGGATACATTAAAGAAAATAAGCTAAAAAAAGGCTTTCATCTTGGCTTGCCACAGGTTTTCTCCACAAAGATGTTAGGTCCCCACATACTTGGGTCATGAATTCTTTCGTATGATGAAGCTGTGTCTCTGGCTGTTAGCCCCATGGTGTCATCACTGAACCATGACTTCTGAGACTCCCCTTCAATGTTAGACATGTACTTTGCTTTTTGTTGTCTTGAATTTCTACCATCCCGTTTGCCAATTCACTTTAATGGTTTAAGCTTGTTAATTCTAATTTGCCTTCAACTAGTACAGACATGGCTTTTAGGACTTGACCAGTGTTCTGATGTTGAGGAATTATCTGCTTCTTCTGTAAGGACAGCAGATCACATGATAGCAAAGAGCAGAACTATGTGTACTTTTTTGCACAAGTACTTGAGGCTCAGCTTGTCAAGAGTTCAGTGTGATGAGTACAGAACCCAGGCCTCTACTTGATGGGAGCAGTAGTAAAGAGCTGGTACTTCCATGCAGAATGGAAGCCTTTTAGGAAAGGTGAGGCCAAGCAGAGTCTTCAGGAGTAGATTATGAATAAATGGTGATCACTTCACTGCCACCACCTCGGACAAGGAGGACTCGCTCTAGTCCCTCGGTGAGCACTTCTAGGAACTCCATGTCTTCAAATTGGTCAAGGAGACAAACAGGTGGGAGAAGAGCACACTTTATACCCTGACATTATGATAATCGGGATTTATCTGACTGCAAAGCTGCAAAATTAACATGCTTGTTTTAATTATTCTATACCCAGAACTGGAGATGTCTGAACTTTGGGTTCAATATAACCCTGTGAAATAACCCAGGGATCTACTTCCTTTGCATATATAAGACCTTCATTTGTTAGATTTTTTTCTAAATGTTATTTTACAAATGGGGGAAACTTGTAAGTAATGTGTTTGTACCACATTAAAGTAAGCCAAAAAAGAGGAAAAAGCCACAAAGGGGCAGCTTTTAAGGCTGCTAGAGAGAACCCAAGTAATTTCTAAGTGAAGGTGCTCAAATCAGATTTTTCTGCCTGTGCTTTTACTCCCCCCCCCTTAATCTCTTTTCCTTAAAGGTACTACTGATGGGAATGGGCCAGTCTATACCACCGATTTCTGAAGGGGTCCCATTAAAAAAAATGCTGCGATCAGGATATGAGGAAAAACCCTTATGTCCTTTTTCCCCCTCAGAGGAGATTTCACTTAAACTGCTTCTCTCCTAACTACATCCATAAGAAAGGGGCTTTGCAAAGTGGGTGGAGCCTGAAAAGAAGAAAGGATGTGGATAGTCTCTAGGATTGTTTCAGAAAGGGTTCTACAATGTGAATATTAGAAGTCATGTTGCAAATTTACCACCTAGAAAGTCTCTTTAGGGTTCAGAGAGGACATATATACCCAACTCCCCAAAGGAGATCAGTATCACTGCTGTGTAAGAATCCTTACCTGAGACTTTTAACGGCCTTCCCTCCCTGAGAGGGAAATAAGGGCACAGACAATGACTTTTAAGGTTACCTAGTGGTCTCATCTAAGAAACAGGCTAAGACTTTCCCTACGGTAGCTCCACTCTTGGAAAGGATACAGTTTTCATCACCTTCAGGGTTTCGGGGTGGCCCTGGCATATTCAACAAAACCAGCTTCGCTTCATGGGACTTGTTAACTATAACCTCATTGAGTTTCACTGCTGTATGCATCCGTCTCACATTGGAATGGTCCCTGGGTAGGTGGAAGGGAGAAAGAGAGGTGGTTAAGGCAAAGAGAAAGCTAGGCTATAGTCAACTTTAAGAACCTTGAGATATGGAGTTTTGCTTTGACTATGAATAATATAATGAACAAATGACTTCCTTATACTAATATCCTGGGTTTTCTCATTCTACATTTGCTTGTTTTATGCCAGGAACACAGTATGGTGAGAAAGAAGGGTCATTATGTACAATGTTAACTGGTAGCTGATAGGCACAGGCAAATAACAGAGAGATGGCTGTATTTGGGGTGAAATGAAGAACAGATTCATCCTCTGTATCCAGACAAAGTCACATGTGTGCCACTGACTAGAATACCATGTTACATGATAAGATTGTGAGCTGGAAAACTTACGGACGCATGTTAAGCAGGTCCTGGAATCCTTCCATCGACTTAGCCTTTTGTCCTCGGGATGCCATGTACTTGTCTTTTGTCCAAGTCATGTGCACCTTCTCCTGGTATGTTTCTGTCTCTTCATCCTCATCAGAGCCAATGCTGGTCAATCGCAGCATTGAGTTCCGGTCTTTCACCAACTGTGCCTGAGGAGGGGCCAACACAGCTATGACCTCTATACCCAATTTCCTCTCACGCTTCAGCTTCAAATATTTTCAAACAATAATGTGGTTATAGTGGAAGAACTGATAAAGTGAGAAGGAAAGAATGTGTCATTCTATGAGAACAATATAGTATCATCTCTCTCAGTGACAGACTAGGATTCAATGAATACAGGACGGTCTCACCTCTCTGTCCCGCTCTGTTTTGGACAGTCGCATGTGCCGGAGCATCTGGGATCTTTGCTCCATCATCAGGGTGCGCTCATAAGTATAAGCAGATATGTCACTGTCATGCTGCCATAGACAATGCAGAGAGTGGGCAATAAGCACAAAGAAGAAGGACTGAACCATTCACTTTCACTTGCTCAATTAAGCCAGAGAGAGTATCACATTATCAATCTAAGTTACACCCCTATTTTGTTCAGTTACTGAGCTATATAATTTTACGGACTGTAGAACAAACCTAGAAGCCCTGACAGTCCTTTCCGTAATCTAACCATTACATATATGTTTCCTTGAAACAAAATACAAACTCTAGTCTTTTTTTTAACACTGCCAGGTTATCAAAAAAAAAAGCTATGTGTGATTTTTAACATGCATATATGAATTAAAACTTAATAAAACCATATTAAACAGTCTGGGAGAAATATAAAGGCTATATAACAAACAAGAAAGCAAAAATTAAAAAAATACCACTAAATACTCAAAACATACATATTCTACTTATCTAGAGCTATATATTAGGGTTCTGTTGGAACTAAGGGATTAATCCACATTTTCAGCTTAACAATTTCCCAAACCAGAAAAAGTTCTAGGAAGACAAGGTAGGAAATGGGGGAAGGGTGGTCTGTTTGATCTCAAACTCAGCTTTCTCACCATCTCCACCACTTCCACCTCTGCCTCGATGCGTAGGTGGTAGAGGAAGGTAGCCAGGTCCTTCTTCATCTGAATACTGTTGTCTTCTAGTTGGGCTACTGTGAAGATCCGTATGCTACATTTTCGCCACACCTGAGAAAGTACCATACATACATGGATACATGGCAAGTTAGATGCAAGAAGGCAAAAAAAAAAAAAGTTCCTAAAACACAAGATTTTTTTTTTTAAAGATTTTATTTATTTACTTGACAGAGCAAGATCACAAGTAGGCAGAGAGGCAGGGAGACGGGGAAGCAGGCTCCCTGCTGAGCAGAGAGCCCGATGTGGGGCTCGATCCCAGGACCCTGAGATCACGACCTGAGCCGAAGGCAGAGGCTTAACCCACTGAGCCACCCAGGTGCCCCAACACAAGACATTTTTTGCTTTAGACAACCTTGCTATAGTATCAAGATATTTGTTCTTAGCTTCTAACTTGATATACTGTTGTATGAGAGCAAAAGCTTGATTAAGAAATACATTAAAAACAGCTTTAAGAAGTTCTTAATTTCAGGGAGGGTATGTGCTCTGGTGCATGCTGTGAAATGTGTAAGCCTGATGATTCACAGACCTGTACCCTTGGGGCAAATAATACATTATATGTTAATTAAAAAGATAGTTCTTAATTTCCTAACAAGAAAACTGGCAAAAGAGGATACACAATACATTAGGAGGGTGCTGTATTTGGATAGCATATTGATGGTCCCATGCAGACTCTAATAGTTTATTATAAAGTTCAGCTTAACTAGTCTTATGAAAGGATGAGCATACATATGTATAAGATACACAAACACCCAAACACAGGTTTCCAGTATTTGAGAGACTTTGGTTTTTTTTCTTATTTTAAATGGATGTGTTCACTTGACAATGTTTTTCCAAGAGCTCACATGGAACTTTATTAACTTGCTGAACTTCACTGGAAATAGGTATCAACTAGAAAGAAAACTACTTCTCATATGGTTGGAACTAGGATCATGGGAAAGCTAAGAAAAATCCCCAACTCTTCTGATCCTAAGCCCCAACACTCTAATCAAAGAGGAAGTGTCTGTCTAGTGAACCAGGACAGATATCGAGGGAGAAATACTTTTTTCAAAAGGTATCTAAAGTACCTTGTGCTGTTTGAGTAGGAAGGGTAATAACATGAGCATCCCCCCATCATGCACAATCCACCACACATCAATGTTGCCCTCAGAAAACTGCTCCACATTGCTGGGAAAGAAGGAGATGTTTTTAGCCACCAGCAGGGCCAGATGGGCAGCAGTTGTCACTCGAACTGTGCCTAGGGAGAAAACAGAATCAGGACAAAAAGAGAAGACTCCTGAGGCTTGCCTTGCTTCCCACCATGTCAGGAAAGCAAGGATAATGGTTTTTGTATTTTACATTTCTTTAAGCAAGGTGTTCTGTTTACACAGTAGGTTATATCTCATCAGGTAACAACAACTGTTAAGAAAAATCTGAATAACTAAGAGAATTAGATTCAGAACCATGATTTACATTACTAGATAAATTCTGATCACTATATTTCTAAGGGGGGGTTATGTGAATTCTGGAGATTTTGATGAAAGACAATCCTTCCAATTACTGTGAGAACGTCAATATGGCAGATCACAAATGAAAACTGGGCAATTTCAGAGAAAATCCCTAGCATAATACTTGACAAACAATTCATGAACATAATATAAAGCTGGAGGGGTGAGGAGAATAAGGTTATTACTGTTAGTAGGTATTTAGGTGTCCTTATAGGACCATGCTTCAGCAATGGCACAGTCTCTACTTCAGAGGCTATGGGGTGGGGTTAAGGCAACAGAGATTTAACTGTATCCCCTCTTTGGGCCCTCTGGATAAAATGAAAAGTGTTCTGTACCGATAAAAGTCTTCCATGCTCGGGCATCTTCACTCTGGCGCCAACCATTAGGCCATCCCATCACCACCGTGTTGTGCTTCATGCCTCCAAGGCCACATGACTGGATGAGGTGGGAAATGCCCTCCCTCAGCTTGGCCGCCACGACCAGCTGGCAGAACCCTTTCACCTTCTCTGCCTCCATTAGATGCTTTATGGTCTGAAAAAGAGAACCTCAGTGCTGAATTGCTTCACCTTTTTCACTCTCAAAGCGCTTACTACATATATTGCTGGTTGACTACATGGAGTTCCTCCGCCTTTTCCTCTGTAACATACCAAGCAAGTCAAGAACATGGATCTTCATAAAATGAATATTCAATATTCTTTCTTAACTGACCAGGCTGAGTGTGAACATGATCTACTTCCTTCCTCAATCACCCTGATGCCCCGACTCATATTATTAGGAGTTCAATCTGATGATTCAGTTTTACTTAAAAATTTTCTCAGGTATGTTTTTTCATTTCTTCTCTTTCCATCTGTTTTGATATTTTAATGGTGATTATTGATGACCCTTGTCTTTGCTTTGCTATTCTTTATTCAAGGCAATTTGAGATAATATTTCATTTACTCTTACTCCACTCTCTTTGTGGAAAGAGTGAAATGAAGGGAACAGGATTTTCCTGAAGGCACAGATTAAGTCAGTGGTGTAGCAAGGTTTATTGATTTCCAATCCTGTGCTTTATATTTACCATCATTCCAGACAAATCTTTCTTCAAGCATTTCTAGTTTTTAGGGTTTCAAAGTATTCCAAAATGAAATCCAGTAAAATTTTTGAAATGTAATTGTACGTTTCTCTGAACAGCAGGGTTGGTTTTATCATTTAAAATAAGTATTAGAGTGAAAACTGCTTTCTTCTTGAGGGAGAACTTGGCAAGTTAATCAGAAGGAAAGCAAAAGAACCTTGCTCATGATACCAATGTAGGCTGGTAAGGAGAAAGGAAAGTTGTTCATTGTTCCTTGTCACCAGATTGAGCAGAACCATCTTCACAGTTCAGGGGACAGATTTATTTACATGACTTCTCTGAGGCCTGAGTTAATGTTTAGAGTCTATTTGGAAACAGTGCTTACCCTTGACAATCTTAAAAGTTTACTAATGCTTTTTAAATGGAAAACATAAATTATTATCTTCTGGGTCATCTTGTTATTTGGGAGACTATGATTGTTCAAAAGTTGGCACTAAGAAGGAAACCTCCTAGATCACTCAGGAAAGGGATTAACTTAGAAATATGACGTCTTACAACTTAACATCACAAAATCGTAAGCTAAATTCCACTAAGTCAATAAGCCTTGACTCTTACCTGCTCAGCAGCTAAAGCTTCCCCGTAGTTCTCCAGGAAGTTCCCCACAATGACAGAGCCCACAATAGTGAGGCCCTTTCCTGCTTTAAGTTGTGAGGCAAAGGTGAGGAGGCGAGGATGCTTGACATGTAAGTCTTCATCTAATTTCAGCAATACGAGTAACTGAGGCCTGTAAAGAGGTTGGTGGGAGGGTGGAAGGGAGAAAACACTTTGGGTTTGGGGAACGGAATGATAATTCTACCCTTTAATTCAGGAGATCTATCAAAACATGTAATTGGGAAGAAGGAAGAGATTAGAGGAAACGATAGGATGAGGGTGTAGTTTATTTGAATCCTCCCAGTATTACCCCAAATTGATTGTTCTGCAAGGAACAAAAAAATGGCAGAAGTCTAGATCAGATACCCCATGAAGGAAAGAGAATAAAGTGTGAAGGATTTGGAATCATTCAAAACAGGTCCATTATACCAATTCCTTGTGCACCTGAATTCCTTATCCTGTAATTACTAAAGCACACGGTTCTGTGTGTTAACCATGTGCCAAACACCATACCACTAAGCTCTATTGATTTCTTTACCTCCAGTTTTTAGTGTGTGGTGGTCCTTCTTCCAGTCGGAGCAAAGCAAACCGGGCTGCACTGAGCGACAGCCCACGGATTCCATCACCCCACTCCTTCTCCGCTCTGGGAGAAAAAAGAGAAAAAAGTAGAGACAAATTTCAACTATTGCAAGTACAATTTCAAAACAAAGTTTTTTTTTCCTCGATCTAAAACTAACATATGCATAAGGTAGAAAGTTAAAACTCATGTTAACTACTTATATAATGCTCTTTATTAACATAATGAACCCCACAAAAAGCAGTTCCATACTGCCCTTCAACAATGGACCACACTGTACAATAAACAATTCAAAATAAAGGTTGGAAGGATCACTCACTCATCCTTCTATGTAACTGTTCAAAAGCAATAATGTAAAAATAGCAATTTGGAGAAGGAAATTATGACAGATCCAAAGATTAACTTAATTTTGAAAATGGGGAGAAAGCAAAACTCAATGTCATCTTCTGAACTAGTGTTGTTTATTCCTAATTTTTTAAAGTTGTTTCTGAAGTCTTAGTTGTTATGAAGTTACTCAGGATTAATTTCTTTTTCATTTCAGAGATAATACCTTGAATGAAGAGAGAAGCAAAAATACTTATATTTGTGTTGTACTTTAATACTCATCATTATTATTTTGACATGTCCTTTTAGCTACTTTTTTCACTGATCTGCTCATACTTTCTCAATGGGTTCCCCTTGTTGATTTTGTAGTTTGTGTCTGTAAGATGGCTAAAAGAATTGGGGATATAAACTTTAGTTGCAGTTAAATGAGGTTATCTGGATCCTTAATGCAATTTTCTTTGAACTGGCTCTACCAAACTAGTCCATTCTGATACCTGTAGCAGTAATCAAGGTCAAATCCACAGACTCACCCTTGGTACTCGATATACTTGTAGATCATACCAGCTATTACCATAGCTACGATGGCATAATACCAGGAAGAAATGAACATCAGAGCCAGACAGATACTCATTCCCATGAAAGAGAGGGCCCTAGAAAATTAAAAACCAAAACACAAATAAGAAAGTGTTTTCCTAAGCAGCTAAAAAGGAAGCCTGTGCTAGAGGTGCTTCTCAAACTGGTGAGGGATTGCTATCATCTTTTTAATTCCACTATACTGCAGACTGAACTTTTGTAAAATGCAATAAAAATGAATTATTAGCAAAATTACTATATGCCTGGATGCTGTGAGAATGCCAAATTGCTATAAAAGTTTCAAAATGATTTTTCCCAATTTTTATAGTTGTCTTTTCATGGACTGCAACAGTCGGCAGATCTGCACCGAGGCCCAAACCATCCTTTGTGCTGATGTTTCCCACTGCTGGGAAAACATATAAATGAACAGGATATAATGAAAGTTATCTGTAGGTGTGAGGATAATAAATACCTACTTGGCAAAGCAAGGATGGGGCACAGTCAGAATTATTAACATGATATTTTAAAAGGAAGTATTTCATGTAAATATTGCTTAAAACCTTATGAACATTCCTTAGCATACATGTAGAACCCACTGAAGGAAATCTGCCATCAGTTTTCTTACTTTACATAAGAGAAACTTGGCAAAGTGGTGCCTGAATAGGTTGTGGGTTAAGCGTCCAACTCTTGATTTTGGCTCAAGTCATGAACTCAGAGTCCTGGGATCGAGCCCTGCATTGGGCTCAGTGCTGAGTGTGGAGTCTGCTTAAGATTCTCTCTCTCGGGGTGCCCAGGTGGCTCAGTTGGTTAAGTGTCTGCCTTTAGCTCAGGTCCTGATCCCAGGGTCCTGGGATCAAGCCCCACATTCGGCTTCCTGCTCAGTGGGAGGCCTGATTCTCCCTCTCCCTCTCCCGTTCCCCCTGCTTGTGGTCTCTTGCTCTCTTGTCAAATCAATAAAAAGTCTCTCTCTCCCTTTGTCCCCTGACTTGTGTTGGCTCTCTCTCACTCTCTGTCTCCCTCTTAAAAAAAAAAAAAAGGAGAGAGAGAGAAACTTGGCTGAGAATGAAGAAATGCCTGTTTTGATCATATAGATTAAGTAGACAACCATGCTTACTGAAGTTCTTCTGTGTACAGAATGAACTTCTTAGCTCTAAGATGAATTTCAAAGAGTGAACAGGAGAGTTGTTAATATGGAGAAAATTATCTCTAATAAAAACACAGGAGAAGGATAGAGGGAAAAGGTAACAAAAGCAAGATAGTAACACAACAAAGTTCATAGTGAACATTTAATTAAAGTTAAAGCTAGAAAGAAGATTAGAGGTGATAAAATCAGTGAGGATTTAAATTTCTGCCACATAAAGGTCACACTACTGCCCATCACTGGTGAGTGAAGTCAGGAAAGGGTCAAGGAGGAAGTTAGCACAGAGGAATGTAACAAGAAGTGCATACAGGATATATTAAAGAAACTTTAGCTATGACAGGAAAGAAATGAGGAGGAGATGGGATGGCAGCTAAAAGCGTGATGATTTCCTTAGGACGGAAGAGATTTGAATGCAGCAGGAGCTGTAGCAATGTTTCACTGAGAGCTTTACTGTGTAGCAGGCACTGGGCTGAGCACTTCATATCATCTCAAAGCAGGTAATACTATCAGTCCCATTTTACAAATGAGTAAAATTAAATTTGATGTAGTTATGTGTTTTGTTAAGAGCTACAAAGCTAGGGAATGGTAGAGCTGACACTGAGCTAAGGTCATCTGACTCCATAGCTCATACTCACACCTGCTAAATGAACTTCATAAGGAAGAGAGTTCGAGGATGATAACTGATGAGAATATGAGAATAAAGATAGAGAGGGGTGAAATCCAGTGCTTAGCTAAGAGGGAAATAGGAAAACAAACATGCAAAGGATAGGCTGGTTTAACCTGAAGAATGCAGCAGGCTGGAAATATTTATTTCATAGTTTTGATCTTTATTCTCAAGTAGGTGTTATAAAGTGACCTATGAAAAAACATGGTAAGATGGTAGAAGTTCAGGTAATCACTGAAGCTGAAACAGGCAGTACGGAATGGCTGGCCAGGAAAAATCTTATTAACCACCCAGAATTTCCGAGTTTTCTAGTTCATGATGGGGAAGAAGAAGAAAAAGAGCAGACTTACCAGTGGTAGTAGCGGAACCGGGGTCTCCAGTTGGGTGTTCGAAGTAATGTTTGCAATGCACATGCCAAATTGACAAAGAGGTAACACATAAGGAAAAACCTGGCAGAATAAAAAATAGTAAAAGGCATGATTATTATTGTAAAATGATTCTCCAAGGGTTATTGTAAACAGAGACCTTTGTTGTATTTAAGGCTCTGTTCTAGCCCACTAGCCTTTGATTAAGACTAGGATATAGAGAGGGGTGACTGGGTGGCTCAGTTGTTAAGCATCTGCCTTAGGCTCAGGTCGTGATCCCAGAGTCTTGGAATTGAGCCCTGCATTGGGCTCCCTATGCTGCAGGGAGTCTGCTTCTCTTTCTCCCACTCCCCCTGCTTGTGTTCCCTCTCACTGTCTCTCTTTCTGTGTAAAATAAATAAAATAAATTCTTTTAAAAAAAAGACTAGGATATAGAGAAATTTAACTTCTCCCCACAGACTTGCTCATTTTCCTGTGTTCTCTCTCAGTGAAAGACACAACCACTCTTTACCCAGTTGTTCTTGGGATAATCCCAGTTTCCTCTTTGTTACTCATCCTTGTCCCAAATTAATTAATTTATCAAGTCCTATGGATTCTACCTATGCACACATTTTAAACTTTCCTCTCCCTTCCATCTCTATGGCTATCACCTTAGTTCAGGATCTCATTTCTTCCTTGCTGGATTAAATAAGCTTCCAGCTGACATTCTCAGCTCAATTTTAGCCTTCTTCTCACTTATCTTTTATACCAGATTGATTATTCTAAAACATAAATATGATCTCAAAGGATCACTCACAACCTCCAGGTAAAAGTTCCAGGTCTTTTGCGACCTGGCTCTACCTACTTCTCTGCTCAGCTACCCTGAACAGGCACACTCCATTTTATCAAAGCCAAAGTACTTTGAATTCTCAGATGTGCTATGCTGTTTCATTCCTCAATTTCTTTACACACATTCCATGTCTGGGATATGTCACTCTTTCGCTGCTTAGTAAATACCAGTCCTCCTTCAAGATGCAAGTGTCCCTTTCTCCAGAAAACCTTTCTTGAGTCTCAGTCTCTTTAGACTCAGTCCCTTTAGAGCTCTTTCTTATAGCAGTGTTCACCTTTAACACAGTTCTCATGACACTACACAAGGATCATTGGTCTCTCTCTCTCCCATCGGTTCCTTAGGATTGTGTCATTCATCTTTGTATTGCTAGCATGCTGCCCAGTACCAGGCAGGTATTAAGTCATCACTAAGTCACAGCTGAAGGATCAAATCTCACAGTGGCAGTAAAAGCTACAACCAGCTGATAATGAATAAGAAATGAAGGCAACGAACTTTTGAAGTTATACAGTTACGAAGAAACCATGACGATTTATAAAAGTTAGGCTTACTTGAAACATCTTAGGAATATAAATTATTTAGGTGAAGTTACACCTATACTTGGCTCACTCTTTTATCACTGTTAAAATCAACATGTACCACACATCATATAAGCAAGAAAAAGTGAAGAGAAGAACTGGCTCTTACATAGAAAGAATTGGGGCCACAAGATCCAGGGAGGCAATAAGAATCCCCAGCTCAGCAATGGCAGCAGTTAGAAGTAAAGCCCAGGTAGGTTCCCCATTGGCTTTGCTGTGACCAAAAACCTGTACGGAGAAGGGAAGTATCAGACACAGGTGTGTGGGGAGTGTCTCAGTCAATGCTCCCTGATTCCTTTATGTTACAGCTTCAGATATATGAAGGATAATAGTGTTAAAAACTGTGGTGTCTTTTAAATACCTTTACCCCACTCACATATAAACTCATACCCCATAGGGACTTAGAAGGTTTTGTACTAAAAACCCACGTCTTCAGATTATATGATCTAGTAATTCCTGAGCCTATGAAAACCCACACTGTTTCTCATAAAACCTGAGAAAAAGGAAATAGGGTATGGGAAAGGGTCACTCACCCTCAGAAAGGGTATGATGTTATCCTTGGCTATAGCCTGTAGTAGCCTTGGTGCACCTGTGAGACTCTGAAGTCCAGCCCCACATGTGGAGAAGAAGGAGCCAATAACAATCACCCACGGGGACGGCCAAGATAAGGTACCCACCACCAAATTACCTTTCACAGCATCCCCAAACCTGTGAAAGAAATGAGTACGGAAATTTACCTACTGAAAGACTAGAGACATTCACCTAATTTTTTCTATTTATAATATTTAGAGAATTAAAATTGAGACAGACATAAATATTAAGAAATTTAAAGTAGGCATATTTGATTTATATTAAGAAAAAATAACCTGTAGACCCAGAAAATAAAGCTAAGCTTCAATTATAGCTTTTCCCCCTCAAAATATCAAAATATCTGTGCTCTTTGCAGAAAAATTGGAAAAATACAAAAAATAAAAAATATAAAAACCGGGAAGAAATTCATAATCATAACGTAATATTCAGCATACTTTGCACATTTTAGTCTGTTTACTGTTTTTAAAAACATAGATGAAATCACATTACACCTATAATTCCATATTTTTAACTTATATTTTCCTATGTCACGAAAAACTCATGAATAAAAAGTTTAGTGGTTTTAACACTACTGCATCATATTCACATAATCTATCTCTTCAGTGTTGATTTTATACTATGGAAAATACTGTGATTACCATCTTTATGCACCTATCTACATTCACACATCAGATTTTTTCCCTTACGGCAGATTCCTAAGTGGGAATAACTGCAATAAAAGGGATCAATATCTAAAATATTTAAAACTCACTACCAAAAACTGCTTTCCAGAAAGGTTATAATATATTTTATTTCCACTGGAAGTATATGAAGGTTTAAGTCTTATAGTACATACCTATTTCACACCAATCTTGAGTATTAAAATTTTAAAAGTCAGTGCTAATTTGATGGGTGTAACATAACATCTCATTGTTTAATTATTAATGGTTTTAACCAATTTTTACTAAGTATCACACGCAAAAAGTAATGTGCAAAAAAAATGTACATTTCAATAAATTTTCACAAAACATCCATGCAGCTACCATCTAGTCAAGGAACAGAGCACTGCCAGCACCCAAAAGTCATTCTTATGCCCACTTGCCAACACTAGCCCTTTTGTCCGCCCACTACTGTCCTTTTAATACTGTGTCATTTTACCTGTTTTTAAACTTTCAACAAATGAAAGATGGTATATGTCTTTTTTTTCTTTCACACAACACTGTGAAATTCATCCTATTTTTTTTGTATATAGCTGTGATTGGCTATTGTGGACATTGCTGCTATAAACATTCAGGTGCACATGCCCCTTCAGATCACTGCATTTGTATCTTTAGGGTAAATACCCAGTAGTGCAACTGCTGGGTCGTAGAGCAGCTCTATTTTCAACTTTTTGAGGAAGCTCCATACTGTCTTCCAGAGTGGCTGCTTATGCATGATTCTTAATGCACGTGTGCATGCATTTCTGGTGGCTCATAAGGTATGTGTACATTCAACTTGAGAAGATAATCACCAACAGTTTTTCAAAGGGATTTTCTGGCTTACACTTTCAGTACTTTTTATATTATGGTGTAATTTACCAAAGCTCATACACCCATATATTTTCAGTGACAAAAGTACAGTAATAGTAAACTGTGCTTATTCTTTTTTGTCAACAATATGCAGATACAGCATCTATTGGGGTTTCTGTCCTAAAAGAACTCGATTGAGTCAGGGACAGTGATATGAAAAGCTACAATGTATATGGTACGTGCAATACTGTAGTGGCTGAACAAGAGGGGGTGCGTGGTTATCTCTGCTCGGTGAGTGTGGGAAAGCTTCACAAGACAGAAGACACTCAGGCTAGTCATAGAAGATCGATATGTCTGTGAGGTGAGAGTTCACTGTTCTAAGCAAAGGAAACTGTGCAAGCAAATGTGTGGCTGCGTATTTAACGTCAGGTTATGGCTGGAGCCCAGGGAGTTTACGAGGGAATGATGGGAGAGGAAATCAGAAAACAGTACATAGGGACAGACTGAAGTAATGAGTTTCAAGGGGCTTTGGCAGGCTATGAAGCAGGAAGGTTTGTATGATCTAATTTTGTGTTATTGAAAAATCATTCTAGTGGCAGTGGGAAAGAAGGATTGGAAAGTGGTAATATTGAAAGGAAGATAATTACAATAATCTAGGCAGAAGATCCCAAAGGCCTGGGCAAAAGGATGAGATAAAGAATAGTGGAAAGGAAGAGATGTATTGAGATGAAAGGTGGGACTTCACAGGACTTAGAAACTAACTGGATGAGGGAACTGGTGGAAAAAATCTAGGATGGCGCCCATGTTTCTGTTTTGAGAAAGGGTGAATGGTGAGGCCAGTAACTCCCCCAGACAGGGAAAATGTGAAGAGCTCTAGCAGGTTTAGGGGAAAGATTTCTCTAGGAATCTCTTAGAAAAATTTTTGTAATTTTTGCTCATAGGTGAGAGGAAAGAAAAACACTCAGCAACCTTCATGATGAAATGAAGAAAGTTCCAAGATTGTATTTAGAATGCTCAACAGATACATACTTATATGTCTCATAGAGGAGATGCTAGAGACACTTGAAAGTTTTTGTTTTAACTTGTTCTCCTTCACTTCTGGTTTTAGTTTTCTAACAGCTCTTCATGTATAGGGAAGTCCTTGTGATGCAGATAAATTCATTACTTTATTGAAATGCTATATTCATTGCATCTCACATATTTGTAACAATATAACTGGTACTTATTATTCACTAATCTTTTTGGGAACTATATACATACATTTTCTTATTGTTAGTCATGATCTATACCTCAGGTTGGGTTTTGAGTATATGACTGTTGTGGGGCAATGTGGAATGATCAGATAAAATGGCAGACAGACACATAAATGTTACAAAGAGATCAACTACTTACTTGTCTCTAAGAACAACACCTTCAATACAGGCACCAAAAAGGACAACATTGCTTAAATCTACCATACTGCGAGTCAAGGAAGCTGACCTCCAACCCTCTGAGATAGAAAGTAAACACTCAGGATATTTCTTCTATCAGTAAAATGAGGTGCTAAATTCACTAATGTTGTCAATTCTTTCTTGAATTTTACAGCTGAGGTGGGTAGATTATCTGGTGAGAAGCGAGCTGGTAGAAAGCAGATATCTTTATTACCAGGATAAAAATACTGATCAGCCTCATTCCACAGATGTGCCTATGACTAAAACTCAGGCTGGATCCATGAAAAGGATACAGACAAAGGAGGTGGTCAGGATAGCGAGGATAGTGCCAATGGGAATAGACTTTTGAGCATCCTTCAGATCTCCAGATCTGTTTGATCCAGCCATGATACCTTTAGAGGAGGAAAGAAGAACAAGTTAACTTCTTAGTTCCTGGACACTTTGATATTCATGCTGATACCAAGACTAGAAGCAAATCTAAGAAGCCAGAGAATATAATTCTGTCTCCTAAGAAAAATCACTCCCTGGGTCTAGTAACTTCTAAAATAGACAAGAGCCCTTCTGCTTACCTGTGACAGAGGGAAAGAAGATCCCCACCAGAAGAGTAAAAGAGGTGGTGATGTCGACAAGGACATATTCATGGTTTAAACTGCCTAAGACATCAGAAGATTTGGCTGAGGGCTTTTCAATGATCTCTCCCTTTGGTAGGTAATTACTCCAAAGATTCTCTGTAGTGGGAAAAAAATGGTATATAAGCAACAGAAGTATGGAAAGAAGATAATAAGGTAATTTTCTATCTAAACAATATTCTAAATCAGATTCCTTATTTATATAGTTTTTAAACATATGTTTGCTTCTACATGAGCACATATATATAATAAAGAACACATAAATAAAAACCTAATGCTCTTTCTCATCTGATTCAAATGCAATTTGACAAAGTGACTTTGGTACATACAAATGCAGTTAAACTTACAAATGGAAATTAGTAAAATTAAGCAGGCTAAAGATGAATGTTCAACAAAGCTTATTTTTTTAAAATTAGTAATCAATGCTATTTCTAACACCTTAGTGTAAGCTTGCTTACACGCGAAGACATTTGTGGACCAAACATATAAGACAGAAGTCACTTAAAGCAAGAGTTTCAGAAACTGGGCAGAGTGAGGAAAACAGCACATGGCTGTGGTGACACCGAAAGCTCCATCTGGCTGTCACTGTGGGAAGAACATTGCCAATTTTACAGTGACACACAGGGTACTGTATTACTTTATCCTACTTTGAAAAGGGACTTGGTTAGCTCTGCTCTCAAAAGGAGGGAAATTTCATTTTATCGTTTAAAAGATTTTATTTATTTGTTTGAGAGAGAGAGCGAACAAGTAGGGGGAGCAGCAGAGGGAGGAGAAGCAGACTCCCCGCTGAGCAGGGAGCCCAAAGTGGGACTTGATCCCGGCACCCTGGGATCATGAG
Organism: Ailurus styani; assembly: GCA_002007465.1. Lineage (NCBI taxonomy): Eukaryota > Metazoa > Chordata > Mammalia > Carnivora > Ailuridae > Ailurus > Ailurus styani. The sequence goes on along the minus strand of LNAC01000041.1, from coordinate 942,656 downwards.
CTGAACTGAAGGCAGACGCCCAAACAACTGAGCCACCCACGTGCCCCCAAGGAGGGATATTTTAGCAGAAAGCGCCACAAGGGAGTCTGAAAAAGCGTAAGTTTATTAAAAGAAAAGCAGAAAGATGCTGAATTAAGAGCAGTGTGCTGAGCTTAAGGAGGGAAGCGACAGTGTGGCAGTGAGACATCATGGACAACAGAAGAGTCTATGACTGAAAAGCCTGCTTTCCTGAGCAAATCAAAAACCTCCTGACTTACCTGTAATGACACCACTAGCCAATCCAGGAATGCCCTGAACTGAAGTGACATTATTGTGAATAAAGTATTCATCACAGGTGGCATTGAAAAATTGACTTGAGTTACAAAAGAAGCCCCATAATTTTGACGGTACTGTCATGTTGTTAATTTCCTTGGTCTTAGAGCAAACATCAATGTGTCTTGATGAAAGGGTGCGGTTACCCAGCATACAGACCCTAAGTGAAAACAAGCAGAGAGAAAGAGGAAGTAAGGGTAAAAAAAACAAAAAACAAACAAACAAACAAAAAAAACAAAAGAAGGTAGGTTAGAAATAGGTTAGTAATGGAAAAAAAAAACCTTTATCTCTAAGAGGATGTGAAAGGATCTAATATTTATTGACTTGCTCTGTAGATGGAGATTAATTTACACTTTCTGCAATTTAATCCTGACAGCCATCTCACAAAATATGCATTAGTATTTCTATGTTATGGATGGAGGAACTGATTTTTAGGGCGATAAAATAGTTTGTCTGAATCATATCAGTAGCAGGTGGTAGTGATAGAGTTCAAACAGAAGAACTGTCTGAAGACACTGTGCTTACTCATCTTCCAAATTTTCTAGGTTATTAACCAATTATTAGGTCTAAAAGAATGCCAGAGTCCTTTTGTTCTTTCTAAAACAAAAACAAAAACTCCCTTTTTTTTTCTTTTTTGGCCTAGAAAAGTCTATGTTCATAACAACCCATTTGAAAATGTTACACTAAAGGTCAAACCTTCTGGCTACTGTTTCAAGAAAGACAGCTTGGGTGGAATACAAAGCACATCCCACTATGGCCTAAAAGAAAACTATTTTTGAACATAAGCCTAGACCCAGTGGGAGTGAGGAGAGTATTTAAGGATATTACAAATAATAACTGCTGACTTTATTTTTTTTTCTAACCCAGAGCTATAAATATGAACAAAAGAATATAATATACCCACAGTTAAAGTAACTCTCAAGAAGAACAAAGCAACTTCTTAAATCTGCAAAAATGACACCATACATAATGAACCATGTACCCATTACTCAGCTTCAACAACTCAACATTGCCTAATCCTGTTTCATGCATTCCTCTAGGGAATTTGGTCTTGTTCTGCTGGAATATTTTAAAGAAAATACCACATATCATGACCTTTTCCCCCACCACCAGAGAGATGCATCAAAGGAGAATTTGAGGCAAAATGGAATTTCTCAAATTAAGATATCCAGAATATAGCCTTCAGTACTTTCGGCTAGTCTGCAGTCCCTAAATGAGCAGACTAAAAATTGATGATGGAATCTATCACTGACATCATTCAGTATAGTAGTAGAAATACTGGACCAGTAATTAGGAAATCAAAGCACTCATGTTCTTGCTCTGCCATTAATTAACTTTGGGGCAAATCATTTCTCTATAGATCTGTTTTTTTTAATCTCAAAAAAATTATTTTTCTGTAATCAGGTTAAATCAACACAGGAGTGAGGAGTCTGATACCTAGATAATCCAGATGAATTTTCAAAGACAATCTCTATAACAAGATTGCAAACACAACTCCCAACTAGCTAATCCCTATGCCACTAGTCAAATAGAGAACAGATGACTGGAGAGTCACCTAGCTGTACAAATCTATTACACTACTTCAAAAAATACACTTCACTGTACCTGCACTACTTATGGTATATCATATCATATAATCTTTATATGACATTTATTTCTCTTTATTTTATGACTAGAAAGTCTGCTATTGTTTTAACAGCAGGTTAAAAAGTTTAACTACAAATATTAAGGTAGGAGTTTAGGTTTCTTTGATTCTCTTGATATTTTATTAATAACAGGAATCCAACACTTAAGTACTTTACAAAGCTTGCTGGTAATAACTACACTATTGTAAAGCTCTTCATGAGTAGTTGTTCAAATATGTACAATCATTATAAGGAGGTTTTGAGAAAAACCTAGTATCTATATCATATCTATATCCAAATGATGTTCAGAGCTGCCAGTTCTATGCTTGGGACAAAGGAAGAATATCAACATGAGAAGTTTGCTGGGAGGCTTCCCGCCTAGATGCTAACTGAGCTGATCCACAAGTGAAATCTCTGGGAGACTAAAACTGTACTTGATCATATCACCAGATACTGTCACCCAGTGAACGATGGCTGGTCAGAGAGACAGACACGTACGGGAAGTGTGGAGGGGCAAAAGAAGACTTGATGGCTCCAGCATAGATGGCCAAGATGGACACGATGACACAGGCCAGGAAAAGTGAGGCAAACTTGTTCACGTAGCGTACACCGATGAACACCACCAATACCATGAGGACCAAGAAGGCTGTGCCATAGACACGCATGTTATTGAGCATGGCTGCTGATTCCTTGAGTGCATCATCGCTACGAAAGATGGCAGCTCGGGGGACAATGTACACCTGTTAAGCAAAAGAAGTAGAAAATGAGGTCATTTCAAAATCATCAAGTAAAAGGGGTGTTGTAGTTTTGCTTTCACACAGGAAAGCAAAGCTAAGACAGAAAATGACTGGAGACTTAACCTAATTTCTACCCAAAATTGGATATCATTTATCCTTTTTTTTTTTAAGTCTACATGCTATTCTGAATACCTACATTTCCAAATGGAAACAGCAAAAAAAGCATTAGTAATCTATTCAAAGGGTTATATAAAGTAATTATAATGATTACCTTGAGTCCTACCTCATTATTCCTACTTTCCTATTATTATAAATAGTAAAAAAAATTCCAGTGAATAAAGAAATGAAAAACATTTTTTATTTAATTGGGATGAAGATATCAAGAAAGATAAATACTTTTATTTTTTCCCTATTAGTGCAAGTCTTGCCTCAAGACTTTAACTTCTTGGATGAAGTGGTAGGGTGTTGGTAAATGGGTGGAAGGGAAGCAGTAGGCAGGCAAAGGATACTCTCAATCTTTTTGACTTATGTTCACAAGAGGAAGTCAGTAACAGGTTAACAGTCAATCACTTGACTGATTCTATAAGTGGATCTCAGAAGTTTTGCTATTAAACAACAGAATAAATCCAAATCTCTGTCTTTTCTGCACTATAGACCACAATTAAGCCATTACTCACCAGGAAAATTTCAATGGCACCAAGGATATACATGGCAGCAGCAAATGTGGTACCAAGATAAAAGCAGAGGCCAACAGCCCCACCGAACTCTGGGCCCAGTGCCCGGGAAATCATAAAGTATGAGCCCCCAGCTAAAAGACAAAACAGGATATAAGCAGAAGAAAGAAAGTACATCAGTAGGAAGAATGTAAACAAGTCATAAATAAGAAGGATAAATGTTCAAAACTCTGATAAAAAGTAGATTTGCTAATGGGAAGTAAAAGATATAATCTTTATGGTAGAATATGCTGCACATCTAATGCTCCACATGAAGTAGCACCATTTGTCAGTATTACTTAGATGAGCATCAGAGAATATTTACTACAGGCATGAGACATAAAATATATTCTAACTAAAGGAAGCTAGGAAGGAGATACGAATTAAAGATTCTAGCTTAGAACATGAGATTTTTCCTTTTTCTTTTAATTCACGTATAGTTGACATAAATGGTCTATTACTTTCAAGAGTACAACTCAGTGATTTGACGATCCTGTACACTATGCACTCCCTAGAATGTGCAGTTACCATCTGTCACCACACAATGTTATTACGACACCACTGAATGTATTGCCCATGCTATACTTTCTATCCCTGTAACTTATTTATTTTATTACTGGAAGTTTGTACCTTTTATTCCCTCTCACATATTTTGCCCATCCCCCCATTCCTCTCCTCTTTGACAACCACCAGTTTGTTATTTATGAGTCTGTTTTTTAATTTATTTTTTTGGATTCCACATATAAGTAAAATCATATGGTATTTGTCTTTCTCTATCTGACTTATTTCGCTTGCATAAAGTGGATCTCTAGGTCTATCTGCATTGTCACAAATCTCTAGGTCTATCTGCATTGTCACGAAATTTTCTTTTTTCAAAGTTTTTTTCTTTTTTATGGTTGAATATTCTCGTGTGAGAGAGAGAGAGTGTGTGTGTCTCTACATCTTCTGTATTTATTCATCTACTGATGGGCACTTAGGTTGCTTCCATATCTGGGTTATTATAAATAATGCAGCAAAAACCAGAGGGGTGCATATATCTTTTTGAATTACTGTTTTTGTTTTCTTCAGATAAATACCCAGCAGTGAAATTACTGGACTGTATGAATTTCTACCTTTAATTTTTTGAGGAACCTCCATGCTGTTTTCCAAAGTGGCTGCAACAGTTTATATTCCCCTTTATAAAATAAAGAGATTTTTAAAGAATGTATTCTAAAGTCAAATAGGGTGAATGTCTATGACCAAGAGACTAAACAGTATTCTAGTCCTCGGAAGTTTGCACCTCTGACTTTATAGCATAAATGTTCAGTAGTTGTTGACAATCCCTGAAATCCAATCTTAGCCTACTGACCTGGCACCACTCCATTAGTGGCAATGGCACTCATGGAGATAGCAGTCAACATTGTCTGTAAAAGGAAGTGAAAGGAGAAGAGTTGTTTTTTTTTTTTTTATTAACATATAATGTATTATTTGCCCCAGGGGTACAGGTCTGTGAATCGTCAGGCTTACACATTTCACAGCACTCACCATAGCACAAACCCGCCCCAACATCCATAACCCAGCCACCCTATCTCTACCCTCCCAACCCCCAGTAACCCTCAGTTTGTTTCGTGAGATTAAGAGTCTCTTATGGATTGTCACCGTCTCTGGTTTCATCTTGTTTCATTTTCCCCTCTCTTCCCCTATGGTCCTGTGTCTTATTTCCCTAATTCCTCATATCAGTGAGATCATATGATAATTGTCTTTCTCTGATTGACTTATTTCGCTTAGCATAATACCCTCTAGTTCCACCCACGTGGTTGCAAATGTCAAGATTTTGGGTTTTTGGGCTGCATAATATTCCATTGTATATATACCACATCTTTTTTATCCATTCATCTGTTGATGGACATCTGGGCTCTTTCCATAGTTTGGCTATTGGGGACATTGCTGCTATCAACACTGGGGTGCACATACCCCTTCGGATCCCTGCATTTGTATCTTTAGGGTAAATACCTAGCAGTCCAATTTCTGGGTCGTAGGGTGAAAGGAGAAGATTATTACTGTATTTCTGTACTATTTTCCCGTCTGTGGGCCTCAGAGCACTTTCTGAAAAATTAACTCTTCCTAACTTTATGGAGGGAGTTGGCTGTCATACCTAATAGTATGGAAATGAGATGATGTGGTTCAACTCATTGCCCAAGTCACATTACTGTTATCTTGACTATTCTCTTAAAATGCTTCTGTATCATAAGCAGTAGGTTAGGTGCTAGTAGGAGCCACTGATCTCACCCTAGTCTCCTAGTTAACTTGGAAAACAGACTGGAAACTAAGGACAAGCTACAATTACAAGAACAATATTCAGTAAGGAGGGGAACCACTGCAGACTTCTGAACTAATAAAAATCTGTATTTTGAAAACATTACCTGGTAGCAGCAGAGTATAAAATGGACTGCAGATAGGGAGCAGATTAAGGCAGAGTGACTTGTTAGTAGGCTATTATAGTTCAGTGAAAAGTAAGGACGGTAGTGCTAGTAACAGGAATATAAAGGAAGGGTTGTATGTAAGAGATTTCAGAGGGAGACTTGATTGATCTTGATAGATGATTAGATGTGAGAGGTAATTAAGGAGCCAAACATGGCCCTGAAGTTTTAAGACTAAGAAACAGTTAAAAAAAGAAAAAGGTAGTATTATTAATTTTGAGTTATTAATGATACAAACTATGTCTTCTCATCCTGCTTTATAGGGCACTCAGCTGAGCATAATGCACAGGGTATACTAATGATAGTAATTAAAGAGGCCGGCAGTTGAAAAAAAATAATTTTTTATAATAATCAACATAACAAAATTGATAGATGTGACTGGGATATGTGCATAAGAGGAGTTTAAATTCAAGATCAGAATGTTTTCAGTACAGTGGGGAGAAGACTTGGAAACCACACCTAAATTTCTGGGTAAGGGGTAACAGATGAGACTTCAAAACAAGAGAAACACCCCTCACCCCAAATAACAAGCAGTGTTGTTCCTTAATACTATCTGGAGTAGTACATCATCATTTTCTAACTTTGGAGCTATCAAACTCAAATGGTTTGTATTCTGAATTCTTTGAGTCAAGGACTATATCTTTTACCTCCTCTAGAAGTCTTCCTTTGTAATTTTTAGTACATGATATTATGCACAGAAGCAGCAAAGAGTGGACACTAAATAACAGAAAATCTCTCAGACTTTAATATCAAAATAATCTCTCCTGTTGAGATCATGAGTCTTTCCCTACTAGTCTTTGTGTTATTCTCAAATTGGTCAAGTGCATTTAATCTTGAGCTCCTGCAATGTTCCAGGTGACCTCTAAGAGCCAACTGGGGACTTACACAGCAGCAGCAGATAAGGACAATTGCAAAGGCCTGAAGAACTCCAGCTGTGCCCACGACCCAGGTAAGGCGTAGAAATAAGATCACTCCAAAAATATTTTGTAGGCATGGGAGGTAGACACCCATGAAAGTACCCATTTGAGGGGTCTGGAAAGAAAGATGTTGACAAAAGAAAAATTACATAGTCATCTAGAAGAGATGCTTTATCCCTTTATTTGTATATAAAAACTTGTTCCCTAATTACTATATTACTTATAAAAGAGATAATTAGTAAAATCAATATCTTAAAAGAGGCACATATAAAATCTCCACCTTATAAACAATCACCATACTTTTTAATATTTCCAGAGCTATACATTTTTACTTTGCACAGGTCCCCATATGCTTTTACATGGGCATGACCACAAACTTTAAGTGTACCCCCAACAATTTAAAATGTTTTGATCTTTAAAGCTATTAGGTTTCCCTTTTCTTTTTTTTTTAAGATTTTATTTTTAAGTAATCTCTACAGCCAACGTGGGGCTTGAACTCACAACGCTGAGATCAAGAGTTGTATACTCCACTGACTGAGTCAGCCAGGTGTCCCTAGCTTTCCCTTTTCATTTAAAAATTGAATAATGATTTGATGGACTTCCTTTAGAATTTGGCAAAAATCCTTCATGGTAGCTCGTAAATGCAGTTGGTAAAATGAAGATCTGAGAGTCAGTTTATCCCTAAACAACCAGAAAGCTAATCTGTAATATTGTTCCGTATTTTCATTTTGAGAAAAACTGAAACTTAGTTTTTGAAAAACCCAATCTGAATTACTTGACAACAGAGAGATGGTATCAGCAGATCGGTGTGAACTCTCTTCTTCTGAAAGTGCTATTCCCTCTCCCTGGAATGCTCTTCTCCCAACTAGGGGGCTCACTGTCTCATATTAGTTATGCCTTTGCTCAAACATCACCCTGTCAGAAAGGGCTTTCCCTGACCAACCTCTCTACAACAGCAACTTCCTTTGCCCTGGCTCTCTTACTGGCCAGTTTCAGTATCTTTACCCTGCCTTTTCTAAAAAAAAAAAAAAACCAATTAATTCTTGACGTTAACACAAGATGTTACATTAGTTCCAGGTGTACAACAAGTGATTTGACAAGTCTTTGCATATGTTATGCTATGCTCAGCACAAGTGTGGCTACCATCTGTCCCTGTTTATTTTTGTTAGACCATCATCAACACACAATACATATTTTAACAACTATCTCCTTGTACTAGAATTTAAATTGCATGGGAGTAGGACATTGTATGTTCTGTTTTTGTATGACCTCACTGCTCAGAACAGTGCCTGGCATATATCAAGCATTCAATAGTTACTGAACATGGAGTGATGACCGGGATATTTCCTCCTTTCTTACATATGGGACTCTTCTTATTTATCCTTGTTATTTGAAGGCCTCACCTTGGTGGGCTTCTTTTTCCCCTCAGTGATGTTCTCTGCCTCTTCATGTTCCTTCGCTCCTTGTGTCAGATTAGTATAATTGGCCATACGGTTGAGGAGAGAAGATACCTTTGGTCTGGTGTCCATTTCTTCCTATAAAGCCAGAAACATGGAAGAAATGAGTAATAAAGAACACTGGAAATAAGCATCAAAGTGGCCTTCTACCAGAAAGTTGCAAATTAAGTGAGAAAATATTTCACAGGTAAATTTTTAAAGAAAATTTATAAATAAGCCTTTATTCTCCTCCTACATTAAAATATCACTTAATCAGGATTATACAAATCCTTATAAAATTCTTAAGTGAAAAGCTTTACCATTCTTTCTAATGGCTTAACTTTACAGTAAAAACAAAATCACACTGGCCCCTACAGACAGCTTTAACCTTGAAAAAAACATTGATAACATTACCTTTTAACTACAGTGCCCTTTTCTTTAGGCTACTAACATTCTTTTTTTTTTTTTTTTTAAGCAGGCTCAACACCCAGCATGGAGCCCAATGTGGGGTTTGAAATCATGACTCTAAGATCAAGACCTGAGCGGAGATCGAGAGTCAGATGTTTAACTAACTGAACCACCCTGGCGCCCTTTGGCTACTAACATTCTAATAACATCTATGGCTATTATTTATTGCACCAAGCACAGACAGCTCAATAAAAAAGTTTTGTGACTAAATATTCACCTCAGATCTTTTCTTGAAAGAAGCAGAAAGAAGATACCACTTAAAAAACAAGTACACTGAGAGAACTGCAACTTGTATCATTGTCCAAAGCTAGACAGAAAGGCAGTGCTAGACTAAAGCAGGTTCCTTTCAACAACCTGACTGCAGAGCCCATCAGAGTCCATATGGTCTTAAGTAAGACATACAGGCCCTTTTAATCTAGCAGACTATTTCTTACATTGATTTTTGATTAGCAGGTCTACGGTAAATGATGGTCTTCCCAAACACAGAGTTGAGAAATACTCTATTTTATACTTCATAAATAATTGCTAGTATCTACATCCTAGCTGAATTAGAAGCACGGTTCTCCATATGCCTGTGATGTAAACATTTTTCCTCAATTCATAGAAATCTGATTTAATGGCTAGTTATTAGTGATAATTAGATATACAGAGTAAATCAACTATAATGACAAGTTATGGTAAGTATTATATTTTAACAATTAGTTCTTAAAATTATCCAGCCTGTACTGTTTTAAAATTAAATGGGACAAAAAAGTTATCTTGAAATCTCTGTTCCTGAAATTTCTGCCGTAGTTTTCTCTCAAATATTACCTCAAAGAGTGCCAAATTTTTATCAAAATATTCATCTCCTTCTTCATAGTTGGAATTATTGAGATAAGCATTTCGAGCTTTCTTATGACCATCATCTGGGAAAAAAAAATTAAGTTAGTTTTTCATTGGTATTAAAGAAGTATCAGCACCATATAACCTCATGTTGCCTCTATAATGACAGAATCCATTTTCATATTCAAATTTTAATCTGAGAGTGGGAGAACTCAATTAGTCAGGTTTAGAGAAAGCAGCTCCCTCTAAAACAGAAGCAAAAATAAATCTCTAAAAGGTAAACAACAGGAAGGCTTAACAGAATGAAGACCTCTGGAGATACTGTTCTTTTAGGATTCTAGTCTATAGGATCCTACTCTTAAAGTCACTCAAAGCTGGAATAAAATTTTTTAAAAAGTACTTATTGAGTTCTTATTCAGTATATTACTGCACACTTTACACACTACTGCTATTGATAATGGTAGTAAAAGCCCCTCTACCTCCAGGGCTGTCCAGCCTTTTATAAGTGACATTAGGAAAAAAATAAAAAAAAGACATTAGGTCATGTAACCAAGCATTACTTTTGTACAAACCCTTGGCACATGTTTTGTTGTTGCTGTTGTTGTTTTATGTTAAAAGAGGCACCCCACAAGAATTTGGTGAACCAGCTATGAAGAAAAAAAAAGAAAAAAGAAAAAGAGACTGGGTTCCCTCAGACACTAGAGTCTGCACGAGTACTTCCTTAGCTTTGGTTCTTTGTTGTATAAGAGTTACATATAATTGCCTTATAGAAGAGAAAACAAGAAAATAAAAAAATTATGTGAATGTCATTAAGAACTGACACTTTAAGTATTCAGGAAATAGATACAAATATAAAAGTTAAGTAAATTAGTCTTATGACCTTAAAGACAAGTTTGGGAAAGAGCTAACAAGCTATCAAAATAACTGGATCATGTCAAAGAATGAAGAGCCAACCTGATGGCATCCCCACTAGCTAAAAATGGGATAATATGAACACTAAAAATAAATAATGCATTGAATTAAAATGTAAATATGTGAAATATCCAATATATTAAAAAATACTAGTCACCTTTGCAGAGTTACTAAGAAAACAACGTATCTGAAAAACAATAAATGGAAAGAATCAAGCAATTATCCTGCCTTTCTTGTACCAACTGTTTTTCAGGGTAACTAAAAAGTTAAAGAAAATTTCTTCATAATAGAAAAATTCTAGCTAATAAGTGAGGAATTTAAGAAGCAAAACAAATGAGCATAAGGGGAAAAAAAGACAGAGACAAACCAAGAAACTTGTTTCAAGTTTTTAAATTCTAGTTAGTTAACATATAGTGTAGTATTACATGCAACACCCAGTGCTCATCACAAGTGCCCTCCTTAATGCCCGTCACCCATTTAGTCCATTTCCCCACCCACCTCCCCTCCAGTAACCCTCAGCTTGTTTTCTATAGTTCAGAGTCTATTTTATGGTTTGCCTCTCTTTTTTCTTTCCCCTATGTTCATCTGTTTTGTTTCTTAAATTCCACACATGAAAGAAATCATATGGTATCTCTCTTTCTCTGACTGACTTATTTCACTTAGTATAATGCATTCTAGCTCTATCCACATCATAGCAAATGGCAAGGTTTTTTTATGGTTGAGTAATATTCCATTTTGTGTATCATCAGTTGGTGGACATTTGGGCTCTTTCCATGGTTTGGCTATTGTGGACAATTGCTGCTATAAATATTGGGGTGCAGACGCCCATTTGATTACTTTTGCATCTTTGGGTAAATACCTACTACTGCAATTGCTGGGTTCATAGGGTAGCTCTATTTTTAACTTTTTGAGGAATCTCCATACTGTTTTCCTGAGTGGCTGCACCAGCTTGCATTCCCACCAATGGTGCAAGGGGGTTCCCCTTTCTCTGCATCCTCACCAATACCTGTTGTTTCCTATGTTGTTAAATTTAGCCATTCTGACAGGTGTGATATCTCACTGTAGTTTTTTTTAATTCATTTTTCATTTGTTTATTGATTCACTTAAAAAATATTTACTGAGTACCAGAGACAACACAGTCAAACAGGATGCTTAAGCCAGTTTTCAAGGACTAGACCAGTTCCCTTTAACTTGACTTCTACAGAAATTTCTGGCTTAACTCTATACATATTGTTTTTTTAACAGCTTTATTAAAATATAATTCAGACATCATATAATTCATTGATTTAAAGTACACAATATTAGAGTTTTGGGTATATTACATTATTAACTTTTTAAATTGTGGTCAAATTTTAAAACAAAACTTGCAATTTTAACCATTTTTAAATGTGCAAATCCGAGGCATTACATTCACAATGTTGTGCAACCATCACCACTATAAACTGATTTTTTTTTTTTAGTAGGCTCCACCCCCAGCATAGAGCCCAGCTTGGGGCCCAAACTCACAACTATGAGATCAAGATCTGAGCTAAGACCGAGAGTCAGACTCTCAACCAACTGAGCCATCCAGGCATCCCCATCCCCTACATAAACTGATTTTTAAAATATTTCTTTTAAATTGATGGAAAAGTCTTACTCTTCTTAATTCTACCACTGGACACACTGCTCCTATGTGTTTTAAGCATCCCAATGTGTTCTTCATCCTAACTTTTATTGGAACTCATATCAGTCCTAACACTTGCTATCCCTAAATAAATTCCTCAATTTCTTCAACACTCATTAACTACAACTTTTAGAACAGAGACGCACCCCAGAGAGTTATGCTTTATCTTCTAAGCTTAACTTTGCTGACTCATTATAGTTTTGGTTTATATTTTCCTGATGATGAGTGATGCTGATCATCTTTTCATGTGTCTGTTAGCCATCTGTATGTTTCTTAACTATAGAGAACGAACTGATGGTTGTCAGGGGTTGGGGAGATGGGTATAAATGGTAATGGGGATTAGAGTACACTATCATGATGAGCACTGAGTAATGTACAGAATTGTTGAATCACTAGATTGTATACCTGAAACTAATATAACACTGTAGGTTAACTGGAATTTAAACACAAAAAATTTTTAAAGCATATGGAATAATGTAATTAGGAAAAAAATCACCAATTTTCAAGCCCTAATGAAAAAATGGATCTAGGCCATCATCATCTATAGTTGCTAAAACCATTAGGTGAAAGGCTGAGAGATAACTTTATAATGGATGGATCAGGGTGATCTGGAACTCAATGATCTCAAAATAGCTAAAAGTGGACAACAATGTAATACAACGAAAAGTACACTGAGCAACCTGCGATGTATTCCTACCAAAAGAATGGAAGTTCAATCTAATCAAGTCTCTAAACCTAACAACCAGTTCACAAAAAACAGAGGAGGAACATGTTAAACATCACCACAAAGATGGTGCAATAATCAAATTCAAAATGTGAGAAATTCTACATGACAAATTATCTGACTCATTCAACAAATAAATGGCATAAACTAAAAAAGGTAATGATGCATTGACCAAGTGCAAGGTGTGAAACTTGTTAGAATCCTGACTCAAATCAAATGTAAAAAGACAATTCCAAAAGAGAGAAATTTAAATATAAACTTTAATTAAAAAGGTAAATAAAATCATGTGATGGAATTTTCTTAAGGACATTCCAGGAAAAATTACATAGGACTTGAAAACAGATTCTCAACATTGTTAAAACTGAGTGATGGCTTCATGGAGGTTCACTATGCTATTCTATCTGCTTTTCTATACCTTTGGAAATTTTCCACAATAAAAAGTTATTTTTTAAAAAAAGGAAAATTTTATTCTTTTCCTCTAATGGTTCCAGAATATTCTAGAGAAATGACGCAGCTTAAAATTATCACCACTTCAGAGTAATTCATTTATTCCATTAATCCACCAAGCATTTATTAAGTTCTTATGATGTGCTGGGCATTCTAGGTCCTGGGGATATAGCAGTAGACAATGCATTTAACAATGTTGCTTTCATTGTGTGTATAGTGAAATCACAGAAGACACACCACACATACACACATACCACACCACACCACACATACAAAACTGATTTACAGTGTTAGCCAATTTCCACAGTGCAAATGTCCACACATGCCAATTTTAAACTACTCACAACAAAATCCAGGCATATACTGTTTACAACAGACATATAATGACACACAAAGGCTGAAAGTAAAGAGATTAGGCACATACTAACCAAAAAAAAAGCTTTTATGGTTTTATTAGCACCAGATAAATTTTTCTTTAAGGGGAAAACTTTATTTTGAATGAAAGGGTAACCACTAACAAAAGGTTGAATTCACCAAGAAAGCGGTTAAATAATTTTTTTTTTTTTGGAGAGAGAAAAGATCGAGCATATGAGACAGGGAGAGGGGCAGAGGGAGAGGAAGAGGAAGAATCTAAAGTAGGGCTCCATCTCATGACCCTGAGATCACGACCTCAGCTGAAATCGAGAGTCAGACACAACCAACTGAGCCACCCAGGCGCCCTAAGAAGTATTTTAAACATACATCTATGGTTTATAGTTATCTTTCTGTATAGTACATTAGTCCCAAATTTAGTGGCTTAAAAGCGCACTTTTTATCTCCCAGTTTGTGCGGGCTAGCAACATGGCCATGGCTCAGTTGAGCCCTCTGCTTCATTCACCTATGAAGCTCCAGTCAAAGCTCTGCCAGGACTGTGGTCTCATCTGAAGGCCTGGGGAAGACCCACCTCCAAGTTCACTGACACAGTAAGTTGGCAGCACTTTCTTTCAGGTGGTTGATCAAGGGCCTCTCTTGGTTCCCTGCCATGTGGGCCTCTCCACAGGACAGTTCACAGCATGGCAGCTGGATTCCCTCAAAGCAAGTCATCAAAGAGAGCCAGAGAGAGAGTACAAGACAGATGTCACAGCCTTTTTGTAATCTCATTTTGAAAGTGACATTGCTTTTGCCATTTTCTAATAATTAGAAGGCGTCATTAAGTCCAGCCCTCAATGTCCTTTTCTGTCTTTCAACTGTGCCATTTTTCCTGGGTTCTTATGTTTTGGGTAGATCTCTTGTAAACAGCAGATAATTTTATTTTTAAAAATCTGATATGTCTTTTTAATTGTCAAGTTCAGTCCATCAACCATAGTAACTTATATGTTTAGATTGGGTTCTACCATCTTAAAATTTCTATTTGGTCTTTTTTCTTTAGGATTCATTCTCATTTCTTCTCTGTGGATTTTTGGTTTTTCCCTTATTCCATTTGTTCTCTTTCCTCTTTTGGCATTTCCACTTTCTCTATCTATTCTTTCAGTAATTACCTTTGAAATTTTACCACATATTTTACTTAAACATAAAGGGGCGCCTGGGTGGTAGATTACCTCAGTAGGTTAAGTGTCTGCCTTCTGCCCAGGTCATGATCCCAGGGTCCTGGGGTCGAGTCCAGCATCAAGCTTCCTGTTCAGCAGGGGTAGGCTGCTTCTCCCTCCATCCCTCCCCACTGCTCATGATCTCTCTCTCTCTCTCTCTCTCTTCCCCCCCCCCAAATAAAATCTTAAAAACCAAAGAACCCCACACTGTTAAGTGAGTTTAAAAAAGAGTGTCTGTCATCCTCCCAAAAAACAACAAAGACTTCCAAACACTTCGTTCTCTCTCCTCTGATTCACATATTACTGTTTTGTCCAATATTTCTAGTAGCTTATTTTATTACACAAATAAGACACTAAAAATATTTCATAGAGACAACCTGACTTCGGTGAAGATCCATATTTACCATTTTATTTGTTCAATATTTTTGTTGCATTTCAGAGTACTAGTCCTTTGGGATCATTTTGCCTTTATTTGAGGTAACTTCTTGAGAATTCCTTTAGAGGAGAGTTTCTCAAACTCAGCACACAATTATTTGTTGTGGAGGATGTCCAGTGCACTGTAGGCTGTTTTAAGAGCATCCCTAGCTGCGAGTGACTAGATGCCAGTAGCGTCTCCAGTAGTGACAATCAAAAAAAGTCTGCAAACATTTCCAAATATCCCCGGGGGGACAAAATTGTCCTTAGTTGTAAACCACTAGCTTAGAGCAAGTCTCATGGTGAAAGATGTTCTTGGCTTTTACTTAGCCACAACTGTCTGTATTTTATCCTTATTACTGAGCGTCTTGCTAATAAGCACAAATTCTAGGATAATAACAGCTGTGCAAACACTTTAAGACATTATTATCTGTTTTGCCATTGAGAATTCTGTCATTCTACTGTTCCTTTGACGATCTGTACTTCCTCTCTGGCTGATTTCAAGATCTCTTATGTGTTCTGTAGCTTCGCTAAGATATGTCTAGGTGTAGTTTTCCTTTTGTTCTGTTCACAAGCCCCTTTTACCCATTTCTAATCTGTTAACTTTATATCAATAATTATTTTTTCTTTTCTACAAGTTCCATTTGTTCTCTCTAAACAGTCTTTCATTCCTGAGTAGTATGGTCATCTTCCTAACTGCACCCTTTATTGATCTGAACATTTAATAGTTTTGTATCATAGACTCTGGACCACTTCAACCCTCTTAAGGGTTGTATGAGTAGGAGTCCCCGATCCAACACACTACTGCCCTGCTGGTTCAATAACCTTACAATATTGTTGCTATAAAAATCTGGCTTCAGAACTATCCTGCCCCATTCTGCTGCCTGTTGGTCCAAGCCATGTCCTGACAGCTCTGGGCGCACCCCCACCCCTTGCCACCTCTACATTTGCAGCCTCTGGAGTCTCAAGTTTCCAATGCAACCACATTAACTTCCTGACACTTTGGTCCTGGATGTTTCTGGCCCAACTCTGCTCGCTTGCTTAATTTGGGGGGGGGTGTAGAAGAATATTCCTGGAGACCTTGCCTACATATATGAGACCAATGATGCCTCTAAGACAGTCTTATCAGGGTCTACATGGGGTGGTGTTGGGAATGTGAGGGTCCCATAGAGCTCCCGGTTAATCGTGAAAGATCAAGGCTTTCCAGGCAAGAAAAAAGTTCTCATCAGGAGTGGTTAACTGAAAGGCATGGATCAATTCTCAGTCTCAGTTTCTTGGTGGGAGATCATGGGCTTCAAAGTACAGCCTAAAAAAAAAAAAAAAGGAGGGGTACTTGGGTGGCTCGGTTGGTTAAGAGTTTGATTCTTAATTTCAGCTCAGGTCATGATCTCAGAGTTGTGAGATTGAGTGCTGTGTTGGGCTCTGTGCTGAGCATGGAGCCTGCTTAAGATTCTCCCTCTCCCTCTGCCCCTCCACTCACATGCTCTTTCTCTCTAAAAAATTAAGATAGATAGAGATAGAGAAAGAGAGAGAGAGAGAGAGAGAGAGAGAGAGAGAGAGAGAGAGAGAGAGTAGAGCCTTTCAGAAGTCTGGGTCACTAATGTGACTTAAAGAAATCTCAAATGGAATGGAAGTTCTAGAGTTTATGAATAGTAAATAAGTTTTACTGTGCAGGAACTAAAAGCCAAATCCATGCCCCAGGGCTGTTTTAAGGATTCTTCAGAATCCTAAGAGAATTCCTCTGGAAGGTATCTACTGAGACTGGTCTCAATAATGCTATGAATTAAACAGTCCATCAGATCATTATGTATGTTTTTCACCCTCATTTTACTATCCAGATAATACTAACACTACTGGCAACCTACTGGTGTTTCACTGCACAATTCAAACAAAAACTGATATAAGTGCCTCTGATTCTACTAGAGATTTCAGATTTCCATCTTTTATGGCATAGATTTTTTCTATAAATAGAAAAATGGCATATCAAATGTCTTGCTCTTTATAAAAATTGTATTATTGTGGTGATATTATCTCTACGTTGTGCTTTTGTAATTTGCCACTTATGCTACAATTTGGGGCTAAGATAAATCAATCTCAGAATTCTCCCTTAGTCTCCTGATCTTGTCAAATGGTCTTTGCCAGCCTGAGCTAGGCAGAACAAGAGCAGTAAATGTACTTAATTTCCCTTGGCACAGGTTTGGGTCTGAACTATGTGACTGTGTGAACATGAAAGGTTGTCTCAAACATTATAAATTATGTTTTTGATTTTACAGTGTTTGAATAAGTAGTCAAGAGTCATACATTATAACTGATTGCTGTATCTCTTAAGTTAATAGCTTATCCTCTTTTTCTTTACAATTTATTTGAAGAAAACATGTCTTATGTTCAGTAGAATTTCTCATTTTTTAAAAAGATTTTATTTGAGAGAGAGAGCATGAGTGAGGGAAAGGAGGTAGAGGGAGAGAGAAGAAGGGTCCCCAACATGGGGCTCGATCCCAGGACCCTGAGATCATGACCTGAGCCAAAGGTAGATGCTTAACCGACTGAGCCACCCAGGCGCCCCTAGGGTTTCTGATTTTGATGATGACATCCATATAACACTGTCTAAATGTTGTTCTGTTTTTTGTATTTCCTACCTATTACTACTTAAATCTAGAGGCTTATCAACATTCAGTATTCTTATTTTTATTTATTTATTTATTTATTTTAAAAAAGATTTTATTTATTTATTTATTTGACACAGAGAGAGAGATTACAAGTAGACAGAGAGGCGGGCAGAGAGACAGGGAGAGGAGGAAGCAGGCTCCCTGCTGAGCAGAGAGCCTCATGCGGACCTCCATCCCAGGATGCTGAGATCATGACCTGAGCCGAAAGCAGAGGCTTTAACCCACTGAGCCACCCAGGCGCCCAACATTCAGTATTTTTAGAGGAGAGGTAGGAAAACTCCTTCATGGTGGAATTTTGATCTTCTGTGAAGAGATACACGTCATCTGGGGGCACCTGGGTGGCTCAGGTCACAATCCCGGGGTCCTAGGATCGAGCCCCGCATTGGGCTCCCTGCTTGGCGGGAGGCCTGCTTCTCCCTCTCCCACTCCCCCTGCTTGTGTTCCCTCTCTTGTTCTCTCTCTCTGTCAAATAAATAAAATCTTTAAAAAAAGAGAGAGATACATGTTATCTGATTTTATTTCTGAGATACTAACAAATGTTGGTGATTAATGACTAATTCCATTAATTTATAAGAGATTACAAAGAGGTGATACTCTTCTTTTATTCTTAATTTATTAGCTGAAATACTTTTATAAAGAGACACTCCCTTTAATATACTATTTGGTTACCCGTTAGTATTGTTAAAGGTAAGATAAATACGTCATTCTTTCCTTTTGTTAACCAATTCTCAGAATAATGAATTGGTTCACTAGAATTGTCCAGTGGTGACCAGTTAGTTTTTTAAAGTACAAATACAAACTCATGAATTTAAATATTGGATACATTTCAAATTAAATTCTTTTCCTGCATCGGTTAAGATGATTCATTCTTTAATCTCCTTTTTTTTTTTAAGGGGTAGGGGGGAGGGCAGAGGGAGAGAGAAAATCTTAAGCAGGCTCCATGCCCAGTGCGAGCCGAGCCCGATGCGGGGCTTGATCTTACAACCCTGAGATCACGACTGGAGCCAAAAATCAAGAGTCAGGTGCTTAACTGACTGAGCCACCCAGGTGCCCCTAATCTCCTTTGGTTAACACACACAATTATAAACATTGATTTTTAATGGTAAAACAACCATGTATTTCTAGCAGAAACCCAAACTGGTCAGAGGGGTAATTTAAAATATATATATTGCTTGATTTAGACTGCAAATATTTCATATAGGACATCTGTATCTGTATCCATAACTAAAACTGGCCTATATTTGTCTCATATTGTCATTGCTAAGTTTCGGTATCAAAGTTACACAATCCTCAAACTGAGTTAGGGACTGTTTTTCCTATTCCCTGAAAGAAACTGTAGAAGAGGAATTATTTTTCCTCAAATGTTTGGTAAAAATTGTTTTAAAAATGCTAGGACCCACTGCTCATTTGCTTACTTGCTTACTAAAATGTTTTAAATTAAAAATTATACACATACACACACAGAAAAGTTCATAAATCTTAAGTATACAACTTAATTCTTTACCACAACAGCAGTTTCACTCTTCCATATAGCGTCTCAGCCTAACCCTGAGTTTTATGAGAGATCTGATGAGTCAGTGGGAACAACAGATACATTAAAATAACTGCCCTATTGACAGGAAGAACATTTAGAAGGTCTGAAAGATGCTATTATAAATTCCATGCAGCAGGCAAAGCAACTGAAGCAGTTTCTAACCTACCAGGCCAAATTATGCTAAACAAGATTTTTTTTTCCAAGATTTTATTTTTAAGTAATCTCTACATCTAAGGTGGGGGGGTCAAACTTGCAACCCTAGATCAAGAGTCACATGCTCCACTGACTGAGCCAGCCAGGTGCCCCTAAGCAAGATTTTTATAGAGAGCCAGCAAGATTTTGTTTTTTAAAAGATTTTATTTGAGAACAAGGGAGAGTGAGAGAGAGAGAGAGAGAGAGAGAGAGAGAGAGAGAGTACAAGCTAGGGGGAGAGGCAGAGTGAGAGGGAGAAGCAGGTTCCCCACTGAGCAAGCAGCCCAACATGAGGCTCCATCCCAGGACCCTGACCCAGGATCAAGACCCAGGATCATGACCCAGGATCATTACCTGAGCCGAAGGCAGACACTTAACCAACTGAGCCATCCAGGCACCCCCAAGAGCTGGCAAGATTTTAATTCAAGCTACCAATGCCCCTTCTGCATGATAGTTAGAAAATATGGTCAAAAAGTCACCTTTTCAACTTTTGCAAATTTTTTTTTTTTAAATAACCCAGCCTTTTAAGGATTTGGAGGCTGTAGCTTAAACAAAGCTACTCAGAGGGGTGCCTGGCCAGCTCAATCAGTAGAGCATGCAACTCTCAGATCCTGAGTTCAAGCCCCTAGTTGGGTGTAAAACTTACTTTAAAAAAAAAAAAGAAAGAAAGAAAGAAAAGGAAAGATATTCACAATAAGACACAAAAGATGGCAGTTATTAAGAGCATGAGAAAAAAGAATATAATCTTATCTAACGAACCTAAAAGGGAGCACCCAGGGTAGCAGGATGAACTTACCTGAGAATCTAGCCAGAAGACTGGATAAATTCCCAGGATTGTTTAAAATTGAATGCAAAATAGGCTGCCAAATGAGATTAATGTCTGGAGTAGTCTCTTTGCAAATATTAGGGTTTTTAGCTATACTAAGAGAAGTCTTCTTTACAATCATATACCATTTCTTTATGCTCACAATTCATTTATTATTTTTAACTACAAGTACTTCACTGGAATGGTACCAACTCCCCTGACTGTCCATTTCATTAGCTAAGTCCTTCCCTACCTCCATTACACACATGTTCCCGGCTGGATGATAAACCATTCTCTAATTTCTCTACTTGTCGGCATGTATCAGAGACAGAAGCAATTTAATAGTTTAGGGGAGAAATGTACTTTTCATGGTGTGCCTAAATCTTTCAATGAAATCTCAATCATTTCTGGTCCAAATATGAAATTTTTATATAGAAAAGAATAATTTCGAACAGTCTAAATAAGCTATCAAATATAAAACTCTAAGAAAAGAGAATAGTGACAACCTCAATATCACAAGGCTAGGACCCTTGTGATCAGATGTCTAGCTATATGTTTATGTCAAACATTTACCTAACAAATATTTATTGAGTACTTAGGATGTGAGTTACTGTTCCAGCACTTAAACTCTCTCAAAGAAATGAGAATTAAGGTCAGAAACCTATGGGGCGCCTGAGTGACTCAGTTGGTTAAACATCTGCCTTTGGCTCAGGTCATGATCTCAGAGTCCTGGGATCAAGCCCTGCATCAGGCTCCCTGCTCAGCAGGGAATCTGCTGCTCCTTCTCACTCTGCCTCTCCCCCTAGCTTGTGCTCTCTCTCTTGCTCACTCCCTAATAAATAAAATCTTAAAAAAACCCAGAAATTTCCATCCTTAACAAAGAGCAAAAAAGGAGTATCAACTCATACTCTGAACTTGTAATAAGCAAACAGGTCAAGTACTTTCCTTACTTTGGACTTTTTGATAGCTTATATTTTCCACAAATACTTTGCACATACTCAAACAGCAAAAAGTTCAGCAATGCGCAATCAAAAAAAGCCTCAAATCAACTCTCAGGCTCCGTTGGTGGAAATGTAAATTGGACCAACCACTGTGGAAAACAGTAGGGAGGTTCCTCAAAAAATTAAAAATAGAATTACCATATGATCAAACCATTCTACTACTGGGTACTAATCAAAAGAAAATTTGAGGGCGCCTGGGTGGCTCAGTGGGTTAAAGCCTCTGCTTTCGGCCCAGGTCATGATCTCAGGGTCCTGGGATCGAGGCCTGCATCGGGCTCTCTGCTCAGCAGGGAGCCTGCTTCCCCCTCTCTCTCTGCCTGCCTCTCTGCCTCCTTGTGATCTCTCTCCCTCTGTGAAATAAATAAATAAAATCTTTAAAAAAAAAAAAAAAAAAAGAAAATTTGAAAGGACATATATACCTCTGTGTTTATTGCAACATCATTCACAATAGTCAAACTACAGAAGCAATGCAAGTGTCCATCAACAAATGAATGGATAAAGGTGTGGTATTATATGCATTATGGAATATTCAGCCATAAAAAAGAATGAGGTCTTGCCACGTGCAACAACATGGGTGGACCTAGAGGACGTTAGGCTAAGTGAAGTCAGGCAAAGAAAGACAAATATCAAATGATTTCACTTACATGTTGTATATAAAAAGAAAATAGGGGGCACCTGGATGACTCAGTTGGTTAAGCAACCAACTCTTTATTTCGGCTCAGGTCATGATCTTAGGGCTGTAACATTGAGCCCCACGTCCCAGTGTGGAGTCTGCTTAGGACTCACTCTCTCTCAAACAAAAAAAACAACAAACCAAACCAAAACAAACAAAAAGGATTCTCTCTCCCTCCCTCTGCCCCTCCCACCAAAAACGGGGAAAAAAAAAAAAAGAAATAAACAAAACAACTCTTAAATACAAAGAACAAACTGGTGGTTTGCAGAGAGGAGGCGGGTGGGTGGGATGGTTAAGATAAAAGGGGTTATTAATGGGTGGAGAAGTTGAATCACTATCTTGTATACTTGAAACTAATGTAACATTGCATATGAACTATAAATAAATTTCCTTAATTTTTAATAGAAAAAAAAAGACAGATACAAACTTCCAGTTAAAAATAAATAAGTCATGGAGATGAAAAGTCCAGCATAGGGAATATAGTCAATAATACTATAGTAACGCTATATGGTGACAGATCGTGACTACACTTATTGTGGTGGGAGTACTGCACAATGTACAGAATTGTCCAATCAACATGGTGTACACCTGAAACTAATATAACACTACTGTATGTTGATTATACTTCAATAAAAACAAAACAAGGGGCACCTGGGAGGCTCAGGTCTCTCTGCTCAGCGGGGAGCCTGCTTCCCACCCCCCACCTCTGCCTGCCTCTGCCTACTTGTGATCTCTCTCTGTCAAATAAATTAAAAAAAAAAATCTTAAAAACAAAAACAAAAAACCCAACAAAAAATAAGCCTCAAATCAAAAGACACACAGACACACAAAATGGCTATTAATATATTTAAAAGCACTTAACCTCACTCATGATTAAAGAAGTACAAACTAGAGATGCTATCTTCATCTATTAGAGAAAGAAAATAATTTAAGATTGGTATCTGCTCTTTATGATATGGGTATATCTTTTTGAAGATATGTATACCCTCTGATCAAGAAATTCCGTTAGGAATTTTTCCTTCACATACTAGCAATGAGAATGTAAGAATATATGTACAAGATGTTCACTGTAACATAATTTTTAACAGTAAAACACCTTGAAATAAGTAGTCAAGAATAGGAAACTAGCTGTGTAAAATTAGAACATAGGAATACAAGGGAATACTATTCTACAACAAAGGAATAAGGCAAATCTGTATGTACTGAAATGATATGTCTAAGATAAAATGTTAAGTGAAAGAAAGGAAGCCGCACTCTGTAGAGTATAACCCCATGAATAGAAAAAGGAAAGAAGATAGTCATATATAAGAAGAAAATGTATAATTAAAAATTTCTAAAAGAATTCCCAAGTTAGTGAGTGAGGTGGTAGGGAGAAGAGATACTTTAGAGGACTTTACTTTCTTTACATATACTTTTTGTATTGTCTGAAATCCTCACCAGAGCACGTTTTATTTATATATTTTAAATTTTATAAGTTCTGAGATGTTGTGGAATTCCTGTTAAATAACAAGCTTACTGAAATTTAAAATATATGATCCCTAGAAGAAAGAAATTTATTTCCATCACTTATTTAACAGATACAGAACTGGAACATCAACTTCTACATCTTGCTTAAGCTCATGCTGTTTATGAAGTACTTTCAGTAATTAAAAAATGAGGGTATTAAAAGATCAAGAAAAATAATAAAAAGGGCAAAGTAGCTGCAAAGCCCAAGATACTATAGAGTATTATAGTATCTTCTTGACAAAATTATCTCGGAACAAAAACTCTAATTCTTACAGACTTTATTTTTAAACACAGATTCTGTAAATTACTTTTAAATGTACTACATTGGGGGCGCCTGGGTGGCTCAGTGGGTTAAAGCCTCTGCTTTCGGCTCAGGTCATGATCTCAGGGTCCTGGGATCGAGGCCCGCATCGGGCTCCCTGCTCAGCAGGGAGCCTGCTTCCCCCTCTCTCTCTCTGCCTGCCTCTCTGCCTCCTTGTGATCTCTCTCCCTCTGTGAAATAAATAAATAAAATCTTTAAAAAAATAAAAATAAAAATAAAAATAAATGTACTACATTGGGCCTTAATCATCAATTGCAGTAGTTTCCTAAAACTTACCAGGATGGGAATGGAAACAGCAGGAAAAAAAGTTGAGGAGTGAAAAGCAGAAAAGGAGGGGATAGAAAATATAATTAGAAGTGGGAGTAATGTCTGTTAGTATAGGCAGGAAAAGGATGACTTCAGAGAAAGTCAATCCCCACAGTAATACTATACCTAACAGCTGGCTGTGTTCCCCTGTGATGGAGTTCTGACTCGGGTCTGAAAAACAAACAATTAAAAAGAAAAGAAAAAATGAATGACCAAAACAAATAATTTCTTAAAAATTAGCAACTAAAGTCAACCAAGGAAATAAGGGAAAAAAAAGTTTTTTAATGCTAAAAAAACATTAATAATAAGGATAATAAAAATAGAATAAACTATTATAAAAAATAATCACACAACTTTTTTGAAAAGTTAAGCAACAGAATTACCATGTGACCCAGCAATTCCACTCTTAGGCACATACTCAAAAGAACTGAAAACAGGGACGCAAAACAGACATCTGTATGACAATGTACATAGCAGCATTATTTACAATAGCCAAAAGGTGGAAACAACCAAGTGTCCTTCAACAGATAAATGGATAAACAATAATGTGGTATATATATACAATGGGATATTAATCAGCTATAAAAAGAAAATGAAGTTCAAATACATGGTACAACATGGATGAACCTTAAAAATAGGCTAGAAGTAGAAGGACAAATTTTTAATTTTTTAATTCCATTTAAATGACATTTCACGAGAAAAGTAAATTAAAAATATAATCACACAAATCTGACCAAGCAATACTAGTTCCATAAAGTATTATGATGTGGGGCTTACCACATGGGTTACATTTTCTCTTTAATGGCAAAGGAACACATGGCCATAGCAGCTCAAAGTCAAGATATAAGTAAAGCACTCATTACTACTAGCAGGTATATTCTGATTCGACTTCATGATAAAATGACTAAACTGGCCTTTATAAATATCTACTTCTTCTAATCTATAATAAAATTAGTGGCAATAAGCCAAGTTCCTAATGCAAGAGATATTGACAATCATCATTTAACAACTAACCACTTGATTATTTTAAAGCCTTGAAAAGCATTAAGAGCTAAATATGGAGCTCCAATTTCCTCAAAGATTAAGCTCTTGAGATACTGAGAATTACATCTGGCTTCCCTGAATGTGTCTGGGAAACAAAAATAATTTTAGACGGGGGGGTCTGTAAACAATGGGGAAAAAGTTGCATCTTTATTTTCACTAACCCCTAATTGAAGTTTAGTGTTTTCTCTAAGTATGATGTCAGAAATAAACTACATAAAAGCACCCATGCTTTGTCAACAATAAACATGATTTTTCATATAACACTGTAATTCTTCTTTTTTTTTTTTTAAAGATTTTATTTATTCATTTGACGCAGAGAGAGAGAGAGATTACAAGTAGGCAGAGAGGCAGGCAGAGGGAGAGGAGGAAGCAGGCTCCCTGCTGAGCAGAGAGCCCGAGGCAGGCCTCGATCCCAGGACGCTGAGATCATGACCTGAGCCAAAGGCAGCGGCTTTAACCCACTGAGCCACCCAGGCGCCCAACACTGTAATTATTCTATATAGCTCATAATACCATTTAAGTGCAATACTACTTTGAAATTATGGTAGTAATTAAAAGGCTCCTAAGTGTTCTTCAATGCATTGATAAAAAGCACTTACATTATTAGATCACAAACAATAATTTTGATCATTGCATTTTAATACAGTTCTTTTTAATCCTACATATATATGTATTTATATGCATGTGTAATAATTTACACATTTAAAAACATTACTCTGAAAAGGCATTTGTAGACTTCAGACTGCCAAAGGAGTCCCACATACAAAAAAGATTTAGAATTACTGTTTTAAACAAAAATCAAATATTTTCAAATGTGTTTGTAGTAATTGTTTTTATACATAATTTAATTAAATCTAACACTTTAAGCATCCCATACAAAAAGAACCAATCAGAATACTAAACAAATTCTGGTTTCTGATGTACAGTACATATTATAGTATACTTTACATACTTGAATCAAGGAGGAAATAAGGTAGAAACCTGGTTGACACAACTAAAGTTTTAAATGTTATGTGAGCATTTTAAGATATATTTTTAGATTTTCTTTCTTAATTTGGTTTTTAAAAAGACATTCTAAATTTTTATGTTCTCAGATGTTTTCCCCAACATACCACCAAATGGATACCTAGTTTTTAAATTTAAACTCATCTTATTTCCTAATTAAATAAACAATACGGGTTTGTGCATAAGACAAAGTAGGAATAACGGTTCTATAGTATATTAGTGTATTGAATTCATCTGTCTCTCTCTTTCCCCCCTCCTCTCACTCACACACACATGCACACGGGATAAATTAGGCCCTATCATTATAGAGAAGCAGGTGTATACGTAGCATGGAAGGGAGAGTAGAGAAAGAATTATAGAATTTCAGAACCAGAATAACTATGGTCATCATCCAGCTTTACTCTAGTAATTCCAAAGGAAAAGTTGGAGAAATTACCAGCATTATCGATTTTTTTCCCCTAAAATCTACCAACAACCCTTTTCAAGATTTTGATTACCAGATACTGTCATTAATGGGAATGCCTTTTATGTATGTTGGGATGGGGCAAAGCTTAGTATCTCTTAGTATTTACAATTGAGGGGTGTTTGGTTAAGCATCTGCCTTCAGCTTAGGTCATGATTCTGGGGTCCTGGGATATAGCCCCACATCAGGCTCCCTGCTCAGCAGGGAGTCTGCTTCTCCCTCTCTCCCTCTGCTCCTCCCCCTTGCTCATGCTCTCATTTGCTCTTGCTCTCAAATAAAGAAATAAAAAATCTTTAAAAAATATTTATAGTTCAGAAGATGAATTCTGTTAATAAGTGGCCAAAGACACGGCATACTATTGTCAAAAGAGAAAGCTCAGAGAGATAATCTTAGTCTTTTGAGGACCTATCTTCATGTTTCTTGGTACTCTTTAATTCTAACTTTTTTGTTCTAAAATGAAGAATAGCCTAAAACAAGTTATATGGAATTTCCAGGGAATCTATGAATAAAAATAGAAAAATATCTCAGATAACTCAGGCAGAACAGGTATGATTTTAGATGGGGAAATACAATTTTTTTCTTACAAATTACCTCCTTCTATACTATTAACTCCCTTGCCTTCTAAGCTGTGCCCACATGCCGTACGTGCATTTTCTAGGCAGCCCAGGCCTCTTCCTTTGAAGACCTATATTTGAGATGAGTAGAAATAAGTCTCTGTGTAGTTCCCTACAAGTTCAACTTAGATTTGTTTTTCATTTTTTATAATTGAAGGAATGAAGGGCAACCTTTACCAAGTACATATTGGGTAAATTGGAGACTAGCCTCCAAGAACTTACCAATACTTCACTAATACACATAAAATCCAAAACAAGGGCAAATCTAGGAGTAAAAAGGTTCAGAACCCATGAGAATGAAATTAGCCACACCTAGAAAAATCACAATTGGTAAATGGGTTTAAGTTGGGGGGTGTTTCTGGGTATGCAGCCCAAATTGTGTAATCAACATAACACAGCTCTGAGATATGTCTGGTCATCTTTCTATTGCCTAACATCCGAACTCTCCCATTTAACATTTTTCCTGCTATGTCACTGGTGAAGGCACACCCAAGTTTGCTAAAGACTGGGAGCTGTCCTAAACATTACTCAAAAATGACATTTATTTTAACCAAATTACTTCCTGTAATAGAAACAATTTGCCAATAATGTAACTATTTTTACCTTTGATGGCCTTTATAAACTAAGCTACTCACAGGTTATAACTCAAAAGGTTATACCAGGTTATACTCAAAAGCCTGATATTCTACCAGTCAAAATGGTAGTTCAAATAGAAACGTATACCTTTCCACATGTAAATACAATCAGAAAAATGATCTGAAAGTATTTCCTTGTTACAGTAATGATATAGTAGTTTTACAAATAGGCACTTTCTCAGTATATTTCATTTATCCTGGGTAAATGGTAAAGAACAGAGATTTTACTTAGTTTCTTGCCATGTGCCTTGGAGAACAGAGAGAAAAATGATTGTGGGTGGTACCTGCTTGCAAAATTCTTCCGTAAATAGTTTTTCTGAAGAGATTTATTATCTCCCTTAGTTTTGCCCATAGCAATAGCCTTCTTCTGAATTTCCTTTGCTCATTACTTCATCTACCATTCTTGGTAGAGAATTTGAAGCAAATAAAGGCTGGCTTGTACCTTGCATCTGAAACTCAGCTCAGCAGGTTTTAGTCTTCATTAAAGATAGTATTGGTGGGCGCCTGGGTGGCTCAGTGGGTTAAAGCCGCTGCCTTCGGCTCAGGTCATGATCCCAGGGTCCTGGGATCGAGGCCCACATCGGGCTCTCTGCTCGGCAGGGAGCCTGCTTCCTCCTCTCTCTCTGCCTGCCTCTCTGCCTAGCTGTAATCTGATCTCTCTGTGTCAAATAAATAAATAAAATTTAAAAAAAATAAAAATAAAAATAAAAAATAAAGATAGTATTGGTAATATCATTAAGTAACACAATCAATAGTGGAAACTGTTTGGCCTAATTATCTCGAAAAAGAAGTAGGCATGACCAAGTGCATGTGCATGAGGACAATCAGCTCATTATAGTATATATTATCTAAACATACTTTGACTACAAGGATACAAAATACCTGAAATCACCAGTCTTTTTTTTTTTTTTAAAGATTTATTTATTTATTTATTTGACAGAGAGAGAGAGATTACAAGTAGGCAGAGAGGCAGGCAGAGAGAGAGGAGGAAGCAGGCTCCCTGCCGAGCAGAGAGCCCGATGTGGGCCTCGATCCCAGGACCCTGGGATCATGACCTGAGCCGAAGGCAGCGGCTTTAACCC
>LNAC01000041.1:848978-910458 GCA_002007465.1 Ailurus styani | reverse complement strand
GAGCCCGACGCGAGCCTTGATCCCAGGACCCTGGGATCATGACCTGAGCCAAAGGCAGCGGCTTTAACCCACTGAGCCACCCAGGCGCCCATCAATGGTAACTACTAAGACAACTGAGATGAGCCATGGAATGATCCTTAAGAAAAATAATAAAAACTACAGTGCTGCAAATAATCATGATTAAATTAGAATTTAGGTAGGTGGAGAGATTTTTCAGAACTTTAAACACTTTGCAGTACAACAGTACTTAAGAGAATACAAAAGTAATATGGGTGAATCTTTGGACTGGTATACACACTGATTAAAATTGTACAGTCATGGGCGCCCGGGTGGCTCAATGGGTTAAAGCCTCTGCCTTCGGCTCAGGTCATGATCTCAGGGTCCTGGGATCTAGGCCTGCATCCGGCTCTCTGCTCAGCAGGAGCCTGCTTCCTCCTCTCTCTCTGCCTGCCTCTGCCTACTTGTGATCTGATCTCTCTCTGTATCAAATAAATAAGTAAAATCAAAAAAAAAAAATTGTACAGTCATGTAATACTAATAGTTTAAGCCACCCGTCTTATTTTGAAATTTGATACATTTATATGTTTGGACTAAATATGCATTAACATATCATTTGGGACTTTTTGATAAAATAATTACAATAGTAATTGTCCAGGAGTCTCTGTATTACATTCCCAGTACAAGTTTATTAATGGCTCCTATTCAAATAAACAATAACTTAACTCAATAAGTTTTAAATACACCTAAAGCTGTGTTGGATACTGTAAAAAGTAAAAGAATGAGAATAAGGTATTTCCTGACATTAAGAAGCTCACAAATTAGGGGCGCCTGGGTGGCCCAGATGGTTGAGCGTCTGCCTTCGGCTCAGATCATGATCTCCAGGTCCTGGGGTCAAGCCCCACATGAAGCTCCACGTAGAGCTCCCAGCTCAGCAGGAAGTGTGCTTCTCCCTCTGCTTCTCCCTCTGCTTATGCGTATGCTCTCAAGTGAATTAAAAAAAAAAAAAAAAAAGGCTCACAAATTAGTTGAAGAGCCAAATTCAACCTAAGAAACTGAAAAAGAATGTTAGTAATAACAGCATTTTATGTTTAATAACATTTTACAGTTTTTAAAATATTTTCACATAGTTCATTTGATTCCCATAACTTTGTGATATAGGTAGGACACATATAAAGAAGCTAAAGCTAAGTCAGATTCAATGATTTGGCCAGGATATACTGAGAATAAATTTCAAAGACTGGCTTGAACCTGGATTCTGATTTTCTATTACATTATGCTGGTCATAAAATGTAGGTACAAGAGTGAATATTAGTAATATAGTTAACTCTTCATTATCCAGGAAAATATATTAGGAAATTACAAGATATTTATAAAATAATTAAATTACAAATCAACAAAATAGCGTGTGGAACTAACAGTGATCATTAAAAACACCACTTATGGGATGCCTGGGTGGCTTATTTAGTTAAGCGTAAGCCAGGGTCCTGGGATCAAATCCTGCATCAGGCTCCTTGCTCAATGGGGAGCCTGCTTCTCTCTCTGCCTGCTGCTCCCCCTGCTTGTGCTCTCTCTGACAAATAAATAAAATCTTAAAAAAAAAAGAATAAAAGAAAAAAACCACCACTTATCCCAGTAAGACGCACTGCCTCCCCTTGATCTCTTTTTTTAACAGGCGAAGAGCCTCTGCTTGGCAACAGTATCTAGTAAGATTAATACCATTTATATCTATTTTTAGTTTATTCTCTATTTATAGAGTGGCAAACACGCTGGTATTTCATTTAGTGATAAAGTTCCTTTCAGTGATTCAATTTAAGAAAAAAATATCAAATGCAAAGATGACACATAAAAATGGAAAGATTATAAAGGCAGTCTCTAAATGACTCAATTTAGGAAACATGTTCTACTATCATACCAAATCTGCATAGCAACCCTGTGAGGAAGAATTTTCCCCATATTCCAGAAGAAACTAGCTGAGAAAGCTGAAATGATCTGCCCAAGGTGGCAGAGCCAGTAACATACAATTGGTGTAAAAGCCAATAGCCTTTAGTGCTGTTAAGGGTCCAAAGAAGGAGAGAAGCCACATGGATTGAGGCATATGAGCTTTAAGTAGAACTTCTAAAAACCTTAAAAATCATAGAGAACTCAAGGGTGCCTGGGTGGCTCAGTGGGTTAAAGCCTCTGCCTTCGGCTCAGGTCATGATCTCAGGGTCCTGGGATCAAGGCCCACATCGGGCTCCCTGCTCAGTGGGGAGCCTGCTTCCTCCTCTCTCTCTGCCTGCCTTTCTGCCTACTTGTGATCTCTCTCTCTCTGTGTCAAATAAATAAATAAAATCTTAAAAAAAAAAAAAAGAAGGGTGAGAGAAATGGAGAAGGGGAAACATTCTAAACAGAGAGATTAACAGGACATAAGCTAATGGAGAAGTTCTAGAGCTATAATAGGAATTATTATATCTAATAATATACCTTTATATAATATCAGGTATACATTACAACCAATATATAATGATACATGATATTATATATTAGTCTATAGTATAATACATACAAATACATTGTATCTAATACATAACATACAATTGACAGGAACAAAGAATTTGTCATTGACAAAAAAAAAGTGAGTAATAAGAACCAGTCAGCATATGTGTGTCCAACTTTTGATTCTTTCCCTTCCCTCATTCATGAAATCCAGTCAATTGTGGCTTCTATATCCATCCCTTCTTTTCACTGCACTGCCATCATTTAGATTCTTGTCCTTTCCAGCCTGGACCATTGAAATAGCTCAATTACTCTCCCTGTCACCAATTCTCCCAACTTCAAACAATCCTGTATTTCCTTCCATATTAATAAGCCTAAATTCTGCCTTTATTAGGTTGCTTCATTGCTTAAAAAAGCAAAATACTTTCAAAGGTCTCCTAATGACAGTGCCAGGAGTCCCCAACCATTTTGTGAAGATATGGTCATTCTCACTTACTTCTATCTGGACGTCACATGTAGGTACTGGTTCAAGTCCCTCTAAGAAAGGGAAAGGACTCTCTTTGTAAGGTTCTGCCTCCATTCCTACTGTGAATTCACAGGTGGGGCAAGGGGTGCTGGTGGTAGCAGAGGCTAATGGATTAAACACTTACAGTAGACACACTGGTTTACTTGTTTGGATCCCTTGGCTTACAGGATGAACTCCAAAAACCTCATCCTGTCTTTCAAGTCCTTTTATACTGTTGCACTAGCTTACTTCTCTCTAACCTTATCATTTGCTGGAGCTTGAACTCACGACCCTGAGATCAAGACCTGAGCTGAGATCAAGAGTTGGACACTTACCCAACTGAGCCACCCAGGCATGCCAAAGACCCATGTATCTTCGATTACATCAACTTTTCATTGAAAAATTCCTTTTCTTTCTTTTCTACTTATCTGAGTTCTGTGTCCTTTAAAGGGCCAACTCAAGTGCTTCTTTGCTTAGGCCTACCCTACTCTGAGGTTTAATTTTCTAACAGCTTCAACCTTCTTCTGAATTATTGAGCATACACTGCCTTGTATTATCTTTTCATTAATCAACCTATTATTTCAGAGAATATTTACTAAGCACCTGTATGTGTCAATACTATATGCTAGGCATTTGGGGATACACAAAGAACAGAACACAGTAGCTATCCTTGGGGATTTATAGCACATATGGGTAAACCAATTACATCACGGTGATTAAAGCACTATATAGTAGAGGTATAGACAAAGAGATATAGGAGTGTGTAAAATACATTACATTCCCTGAAGAAACAAGGAAGAAGTGAAGTTTGAACTCAGTCTTAAGGAGACTGTTTTTTTGTTTTGTTCTTTAAAGATTTTATTTATTTATTTGACAGAGAGAGACAGCGAGAGAGGGATTATAAGCAGGGGGAGTAGGTAGGAAAGGAAGAAGCAGGTTTCCTGCTAAGCAGGGAGCCTGATGTAGGGCTTGATCTCAGGACCCTGAGATCATGACCTGAGCCAAAGGCAGACACTTAGTGACTGAACCACCCAGGTGCCCTTTAAGGAGACTGTAAAGTTGGAATGTTCTAGATCATGAAGGCACATGTATAATCTGCTAAGTAGAACAGACTTTATTCTGCAGGCAATGGGGAGATAATAGTGTTTTACATGGGGGAGTAAAAGGATGAGATTTACATTTGAGAAAAATTCCTGGGGGAGCTACTATAAGGGTGGCTTTAGGGGAGGCTAGACAAGAAGTAATAATGAACTATCCTGAACTAATGTAGTAGCAGTGAGGATGGGGAGAAGGGGACAGATCTGAGAAATATATGGGAGACTAAACAGTCAACAATTGGTGCAAGAGAGGGAAAGAGGGGGAAAGAAAGGAATGGGGGAATGTTTTACTATAGCGAGAGGAAAGAGCCAATATAGAAAACACAGGAGAGGCAGGGAAGAAAAGCTCTAGAGCACAGGTGTACAGGTGAGTATTACATAAGAAAGACAAAGGTAAAGGATAGATATCAATATGGATGTTGGGAAGAGGCGTTTTGAAATTAAAGTTTACTCTAAGAAGTACAAGTTCAGTCGTGTGCTGAATATAAGAGAATGGAGGACTGGGGGCATAACAAACATTTTAAGTTTTGTGAGAAACTTAAGCAAAAGGAGGCTAACTGGGATGACTCAGAAGGATTTCTGAATAGTGTTAACAGTACAGTTGAAGTTGGAAATGAATTTTTGGTGGCACCAATTTTCATAGCTGTGAGATAACCACCCCCGTGTCCCTACCCCAGGAACACAACTGCCAAGATTGAGAAATAAAGGAAAAAGTAAACGAAAAAAAACAGATTTTTTTTAAGAAAAGAGAACAAGAGGAGGCCCAGTAAGTCAATCCAGGGGTGGGGGGGGTTGACAGGGTCAGGGTCCCATCTGCCATTTTAAGTGCTTTGAGGGCAAGAATTTTGTCTTAGTGTTGCTGTGTCAATTCCAGCTCTTTGTAATGTAGCGGTGCCTCTTACATGCTATAAAATACTCAGTGTATGCTTGTCAATTGACTGATGATGAACTGATTTCAAAGAAAAATACCCAGAGATAGAAATTCAGGACTAGTTTCAATAAGAAGTTAATAATAGAAATAAAAATTTTAAAGTCATCATCAAAACACAGAGTTGAAGATAAAAGAATAAACTTTCCTAGAAGTCATTGTAAAGACAGAGGAACTGAGATCAGGTCCTGGAAATAATAGTGAATTGAACAAAGTGCAAACACAGAAGGAAACAGAAAAAAATCACTGAAAGAACTATGACTGCAAAGCTGTCATGGCAATTTTCCCTAACAAAACCAGACACTAAAAGGGTAAGAAAAGTAGTAAAAATGCAGAGTCAATGGGAGAAGAGAACACTATACACAAATCCTGAAAAAAATGATGAGCATTCATTTAGCAATCTTCCTTCTGATCCATCAGACTTGGCTTGAAGAAAAGGTGGCAAGACAACAGCAGACAGCAGGCAAGTAGCTGAAGCTGGAGTAGACCAAGAACCAGGACCAGTCATGAGTCTTATCTAGGCCACTCAATCCTGACTCCTGCAGCAGGGATCCACTACAGTGCAGGGAGGGGGACAGCCTGTTGTTGGGAGATGTCAAACTGATGGCACTGGGGGACAATGGGCTCTAGACAGAAGAGTAGAAGGAGACACTAGATCATACAGGCAGGTCTGCCACCAATGCTGGGTGCTCATCAAAAATATCCTTCAGGGGCGCCTGGGTGGCTCAGTGGGTTAAAGCCTCTGCCTTTGGCTCAGGTCATGATCTCAGGGTCCTGGGATCGAGGCCCACATCAGACTCTCTGCTCAGCAGGGAGCCTGCCTCCTCCTCTCTCTCTGCCTGCCTCTCTGCCTACTTGTGATCTCTGTGTCAAATAAATAAAATCTTTAAAAAAAAAAAATCCTTCAAATTCTGATGCATATGCCAAGTGTAAGCATTAGATTAATAGAGACCCTTGATGAAACCAATGCTGTCTACCAGAGTGTGCCAAGAAAGAGAAATATTCTTAGAAGGTCACTTTTTTTTTTTGTTTGGACTTCAGATTTGTATAAAGAAAATGACATAAATTATGTTCTGAATTCATTTGAATACCTCAGTTGTGTGGAAACTCTTCATATAGGAGTAAATCTATAGATACAGATATAGAAGGTTGAAGAATTCATCTAGGAAGAGAGTTGTGATTTTAACACACAATCAGTAAAACTTGGCAAACAGCAAGCATAACAACAGAAAGCAGATCTAAATCTAAAAGCCGACGGTATAATATAAAGATGGTTTCCTGGGCCTAATCCACATAGAAGAGGGCAGAACTTACATAGTTAATTAGAAAAATCTCACCAAGAAATAATCCTTTCTTAGGAATTAGGGATTGCTGCAAACATTCAAGAAAACTGTAGATACCTTATATCCTTCTTTGGCATTGTGGATGACCCAAATTATTTTTCAAGAATTATAGAAAAATGTATTTCATGTGTCCTTTACTTTATAAATTTCTTTTTTTTAAAAAAAGATTTTTTTTTATTTATTTGACAGAGAGAGAGAGATTACAAGTAGGCAGACAGGCAGGCAGAGAGAGAGGAGGAAGCAGGCTCCCCGCTGAGCAGGGAGCCCGATACGGGCCTCGATCCCAGGACCCTGAGATCATGACCTGAGCTGAAGGCAGAGGCTTTAACCCACTGGGCCACCCAGGCGCCCTACTTTATAAATTTCTAATTTCCCTCTCTCTCTCCCTTCCATCCAAGAGTTGGACACTCAACTGACTGAGCTACCCAGCTGCCCCTCATGTTTCCTTCACTGTAAAAGATGGTTTTAGGAGTGCCTGGGTGGCTCAGTTGTTAGGCGTCTGCCTTTGGCTTAGGTCATGATCCCAGGTCCTGGGATCGAGCCCCACATCGGGCTCCTTGCTTGGTGGGAAGCCTGCTTCTCCCTCTCCCACTCCTCCTGCTTGTGTTCCCTCTCTCGCTGTGTCTCTCTCTGTCAAATAAATAAAATTTTTAAAAACAATGGATTATCTAAAACATCAGCTAAATAAATAAATAAATAAAAGATGATTTTGGAAGAAGAGGTCTAGCCACCATATAGACTACCTCCTTAACAGGGAGGGTAGGAAATTGACCTGAATACCCAAATTCTTTTTTTTTTTTTTGAATACCCAAATTCTAAGGAGCTAAGAACGAAGGAGTTAAAGCTTTGTATTGTGTGGACTAAGAGTATACAATAAACATTTCTGATATTTTAAGAGCCTGTATTAATTTCATGTTATGGTCAAAGGTTAATTGCTTAAACATTTTCTAAAGTTTCAAACATAAAGAGAAGTTAAAATGGAAGCAACTGCTATAAATGTTGTGTATTAAAAATTTTTTTTAAAGATTTATTTATTTGACAGAGAGAGAGAGAGATCACAAGTAGGCAGAGAGGCAGGCAGAGAGGGGGAAGCGGGCTCCCTGCTGAGCAGAGAGCCCTATTCAGGACTTGATCCCAGGACCCTGAGATCATGACCTGAGCTGAAGGCAGAAGCTTAACCCACTGAGCCACCCAGGCACCCTATATTGAAATTTTAAAAAGCATTTTTAGTGTGTATGTGAAAACACACACAAACAGGTTTTGATTACTAATAAATGTATCCTGATCTTCCATAATTTAAAAAATACATAAGTGTAATCTTACAGTATATAATCTTTTGAGACTGGCTTTTTTTTTTTTTTAAGATTTTATTTATTTATTTGGAAGAGAGAGACCATGAAACAGGGGAGGGTCAGAGGGAGAAGCAGACTCCCCACTGAGCAGGGACTCTGATGTGAGACTTGATCCCAGGACTCCAGGATCACGACCTGAGCTGAAAGCAGGTGCTTAACCAACTGAGCCACCCAGGCACCCGAGACTGGCTTTTCATTGAGCATAAGGCCTTGGAGATTCATGCAAGTTTTGCTTGTACTGGTACATAGTCTATTTAAAAACTTTTACTGAGGGGCACCTGAGTGGCTCAGTCGTTAAGCGTTTGTCTTCGGCTCAGGTCATGATCCCAGGGTCCTGGGATCAAGCCCCGCATCAGGCTCCCTGCTCTGTGGGAAACCCTGTTTCTCCCTCTCCCATTCCCCCTGCTTGTTTTCCCTCTCTCTCTGTTTCTCTCTGTAAAAAAAATACAATCTTTAAAAAAAAATTATTGAGATAGGATTTACATACCATATAATTCACCCAATAAGTGTTCAATTCAATGTTTAATATATTTGCATTGTTGTGCAACTGCCATCACAATCTAATTTTACATTTTGGTCACCATATCCATTAGCAGTCAATCTCCACCTCACTCCCCCACCTTACCCAGTCCAAAGCAACCACTAACCTACTTTCTGTTTTCTAAATTTGCCTATTGTGGACATCTCATATAAATGGAATTGTATAATGATTTCTTTTGTGACTGGATTCTTTCACTTCACATAATGTTTTCAAGGTTCATCCATATTGTAGAATATATCAGTATTTCACCTGATTTTTATTGCCAAATAATATTCCATTATGTGGATAAATCACATTTCATTTATATATTCATCAATTAGTGGATATTTGGGTTATTTCTCTCTTTTTGGTTATTGTAAATAATGCTATGAACATTCCCATACAAGTTTTTGTGTGAACATATATTCTCATTTCTTTTGGGTATATATCCAGGAACAGAATCACTGGGCCATATGGTAACTTTATTTCTAAATTTTTGAGGAACTGACAGTCTATTTTCCCAAGTGGTTACACCATTTTATGTTCCCACCGTAAATATGAGTGCTTCAATTTTTCCACACCCTTGTCAACACTTGTTATTGTCCATCTTTTTATTAGAGCCATCCTCATGGATGTGAAGTGGTATCTTACTGTGGTTTTAATGTCCATTTCCTTGATGACTAATGATGTTGAACAACTTTATATGTGCTCACTGGCACTTTTTTTCTCTCATCTCCATTTGGAAAGCTTTTCCTCTTTTCCTCCCATAATTTTGAGGTTTTCCTTTGACTCATTTAGTACCTCTACATCATAATTACTATTGAATTGTTCCCTGAAGTATGTCCCTTTGGTTAGCAGTTACACAACATATTCCCAGGAGAACCTGTCATTTCCTACTATTTCTACTCCTTTCCCTGCTGTGATCTCTCTTCCACCCCACTTATTTGGTGAAGAACCTTCCTTAAATATTCTCAGAATATTTAAGGGGTTAAGTAGTAACACATTTTCTGAATTCTTGCATATTATGTAACATGCATCTCACTTGTGGAGATATCTTCATTAGAAATAAGAATTTGGGATTAACAGTCTTTTTTCTTAGTAATCTGTGAATACTCATCCACTGTCTCCTAATTTTGCAGTGCCATGGATTAGAATTATGATGCCAGTCTGACACTTTATAGATATATCCTGTTTTATCTGGAAGCCTCCAAGATGAATCCTTACAGTTCAAAAAATTAACCAGAATAATCCTAAACTTGAGTTTTTCATTACTGATCTTCTCTGGAACTTCTTTCTGCACACTGCAGTCTTTACCTCAGAAAGTTTTTTCTTTTTTTTTTTTTTAGAAAATTTTTTCTATTTGTTTAATTATTGCTTCTCTTCCACTTGTTTCTTTTTCTGGAACTTATATTAGCCACGTTGGGTGCCCTGAATCTACACTCCCAGTCTCTTATCTTTTTTTCAATGTCTTTGTAATTTTGGCTCTGTGCTTTGAAATATTTCTTCCACTAGATCTGCCAGGTCAATAAATGATCACATTCATTCATTCCCTTATTCAGTAATTATGCACTGCATGCTTACTATGTGCCAAGACAGTGTTCTAGGCATTAGGTGTTGACAACAAATTAGCAGTGTATATAGAAGAAAAAGTTCCTGCCCTCACACTGCCAACATTTTAGTGGAGATAGTATACTTTTTTAAAAAAAAGTGTTTAGGGCGCCTGGGTGGCTCAGTGGGTTAAAGCCTCTGCCTTCAGCTCAGGTCATGATCTCACGGTCCTGGGATCGAGGCCTGCATCGGGCTCCCTGCTCAGCAAGGAGCCTGCTTCCTCCTCTCTCTGCCTGCCTCTCTCCCTTCTTGTGATCTCTCTCTCTGTGTCAAATAAATAAAATAAAATCTTTAAAAAAATAAATAAAAATTAAAAAAAAGTGCTTGTACATGGATTGAGAGTCAGATGGTAATAAGTATTTAGCTGGGAAATCACATTTTTTGCTCAATAAAGCCTTTTCTTGTATTTCATTTGAACTTCCTTAAATACTCCTATTATTTATTATTTTCATATTCAAGTTACTGTCTCCTTCAGCATTTCTATTTAGCTAGTCTACCACACTGTTTATTCTAAGTGATTTTTCTCTTTCTGGTTGTCTGGCTTCCCGACATGGGCTCTTTTCCTTTATTATCTCAGAGGGGCTTAGGTTTCTTTGTCAAAGGACCACAAGTGCGTGCTAGCAGTCTCCAGAGAATGGCAGACAAAGCAGGCGCAATGCCCGTAGGTGGGCAGTCCAGCGGGCAAGCTGACCGCCTTGTGCAGGCCCACGAGGAAGCCTCCCAGCGCTCAGGTCTCCTTATATCTTCCAGCCTCAGAAACAGATATCAGTCCCCTGGCTCTTTCCCTTTCTTCTGTCCTCCAAGAGTCCATGGATCTCTACCAAGTCAAGCTCTTTCCTGGATCTGCCATTGTCATCCTCACCCCAGGGTTCTTGTCCAGACCCTGAGGAGCAAGTCTTGTGCCATCTCTCCCTGACAGATCACCCACAGAGCCCAGACCTCTCTTGCACCTAACTGGTCACTGGATCCAGGGGTCATTTGGCTCACATAAGGCAGATACAGGTTGGAATCAAGAATAGAGGGACAGTGGGATTTCACCTTCCCAGAACCTGTTCTGAAAAGTACATTTTGTTTACAGACTAATACTAAAAACACTCAAATCCTGGCAAATAGGTCAAAAAATTAAAAAGCCTCTGTTAAGTCCATATATCTGTGGGTTCTGTCATTGTCAACTACTGTCCTTAATGTTAAGCTCTGAGAGAGAAGGAAGATCTTAATGTTACTTGGACTTAGAGGATATTGACTAGATGGATGAATGAATCATACATTAACTATGTTACATAAAAGAAGTCAGACAAAAGAGAGTAAGTACATTGTCTATTATTCCATTCATACAGAATTCTAGGAAATGCAAACTAATGTACAGTGACAGAAAACAGATTAGTGGTTGCCTGGAGACCAAGGAATTAGGTGAGTGGGTTACAAAAGGGTACAAGGAAACTTTTGGAGGCAATGGAAATGTTCATTATCTTGATTATGATAATGGTTTCAGGGGTACATACAGATGTCAAACTCATCAAAATGTACACTCTAAATATGTGCAACCTATTTTATATCAATTATACTTTAATAAAACTTTAAAAGAAATATTGGTTGGGAAAAATATTTGCAATTTAAATTACAAATAGCGGATATCCCTAAATACAAAGAGCATCTAAAGACAAACACCAGCAGGTAAGAGGTATGAACAGAAAGTCACTGAGCTTTTGTGAGTTTGAAATTTTCCATAATAAAATAAAAATAGGTAATTTTCAAAAAAATATTAACACACTATCCCTAGTCCTCATATAATTCACAATATGGTTAAAGAGAAATGAATATAATTACAAAGCCATTGCAAGTTCAGGCCATACTGCCAAGTATACGTGCTGATGGATATGGATTGATACAATAATCAAAGTGCGGGTAGAGGATCAGGCAAGTCATCTGGTCTTGAGATGATGTGAGTCTATACAATTTTTTTGTGGTACACAGGAAGTAGGCAGAAAAGAGTTCAGATGAAAAATATATGAACAAAGGCAATGTGACGAGGGAAAGATAAAGACAGCTTTTGAAAAGGATTCTTATTATAGGTTCGCCATTCTTAATACAACCATTGAAATCTCCTGTCACCAAAAGGCTAGATATTGCAGTGGAAGAACCCACAGGAAAGGAAAGGAAACCTAATTCACCATGTGAGGGTATGGAATGGACCAAAATCATTTACACTATTTATGCAGCCATATTCAATCTTTACCATGTCTTTGTTCTACCTATATTAGCATTTTTCTCTAAACAGACTTGCCTTTTTACCTAGCTTCATTTTAAGAATAAGATCCATTAAAAGAAATATTTCTTCTAATACACTAAAATAAACACCTCTTTCATACGTCCAGTAGTATATATAGTCTTAAGAGTTATATTAAGATTCTTTCACCTACTCCATATGCCCATCATTAACACAGAGTCTTTAATGAAGCCTCTGTTCCTATCTCACTGATAAGTACACACCTCCCTAGAAATTTCAGGAGCAGAGGTCTAGTAAAGGATTGTCAGAGTAAACCAGGCTCACTGCTTGTTCAGAATCTCAATTTTCAGCATCATTTGAAAGAGTATTCTACATGTGAAAATATTCTACACCCAATTTGAAAAAATCTAACACATGAAAAGGTAGAAGCAGCAATTAACTTTCAATTAATTTTGAGAAATACACAAAGACAAAAGAAACAGAACCTATGAAGAATTAGTAACTACTGAGACAGCAGAGCAATAAATAATTATGTGACTGTTTAAAGTAGAGGGACAGTGTGGTGAAAAGAAAAAAGGCTTTCAAGTCACAGAGACCCTAGTCTGAGTTCCACATCTATCACTTAAACAGCCTAATTTCTTGGCACCTAATTTTTCTCATCTTTATGACGGGGATAATGGTGACCTGTCCTGGTTGTTATGAGTATTAAATAAGCCAATATGTGTAACATGCCTGGTATACTCCAGGTACTGAACAATTACTACTATAATGTTGATGACATTTTGCAATGTAAAGTCATTTCCTCTTTCAACCTGGCAAAACCAAGACATGCTAAATTCTTTAAAGTTTATCGGCTTACAATCTATCTTGTAACCTATGCCAAATGTCTAAATTCAGTCTGAAATGTGAAACTGGATTTTACAATATGCTACAACTACACTTATTACTTTTATAACCCTAAAATAAATGTTGCTTTGAGTATAGCATATAAGAATATTAAGCAGGGGTGCTTGGGTGGCTCAGTTGGTTAAGCGACTGCCTTTGGCTCAGGTCACGTTCCTGGAGTCCCGGGATTGAGTCCCGGGATCAAGTCCCACATCGGGCTCCCAGCTCCATGGAGAGTCTGCTTCTCCCTCTGATCTTCTCCCCTCTCATGCTCTCTCTTACTCTCTCTCTCTCAAATAAATGAATAAAGTCTTAAAAAAAAAAGAATACTAAGAAGTATGCATGTATATACATATATAGATTGGAGAAATTTTATCTTAATAGCACTAAATGAATTCCAATCTGGTATATCCCCTATGGGCAAAAGCAGTAGATGGTACACAGAGGGTTGGACACCAAGCACGGAAAATTGGGGAAAGATTCTTTAAAAAAAAAAAAGAAAGAAAGAAAGAAAGAAAAAAGAAAAAGAAAAAGACTCTAAAGAGTATTGAAATTCAGGAAGTTGTTCTTTCTGACAATGATGGAATACTAGGGGCTGGGAAAGAAGGCAAAAAAACATGTCTCATGGAGTCATATTTAAGGAAAACTCTTGACCCTCATATTTTAAAAAAATCTGAATTTTTCTTAGCTGGCAAAGAATTTTTCTTAGTTGGTAAACACCCACTGAATAGTTAAAAGGACACACACACACACACACACAAATTTTTACATCTTTACCACAGAAATGTATATTTTTTAATTTTCATATTTTTAATTTTTTATTTTAAGTAGACTCCACACCCACTATGTGGTTTGAACTCACAACCCTGAAATAAAGAGTGGTATGCTCTCCCAGCTGAGCCAGTGAAGCACTCTCTGAAAAGATTTTTTTTTTAATCAATACAAAGAAATTCTTTGTCTACTTCAACCTATTTCCGTGTTAGTCAGTAAAAAAAAAAAAGAAGTCCTATCACCTTCTTTAGAACATAAGCTTTCATGGGTAACAAGCAGAACTAAGACCAGTCTAACAGCTTGTGGATTCTTAGCAAAATTTAAACTCTATTTAACACAAAATCTCTCTTTCAATCCATTTGGATTACTTAACAGTTAATGTCTGGAGATGCTGTTCAATACCAATACAGATTCCTTTCTTTTCTGTTACAGGTCTGTTTCTGAAAATATCCTTAGAATCCTATTATTTCAGAGGAAGGGGAAATCTTCCAGTCTGCTCTCTGTATCAATTGAACGTAAATCCAGCAGCTGAAATCTGCCTAATCCATAGACACTATAAGAAGATCTGAGGAGTTAGGGAGAAGATTCAGAATAATTATTTCAGAGAAATACTTTAACAAACTCAATAAATACTCAAATAAGTAAAAGAATGAAACCTTTATACCTGATTAAGTAAATGCGATAAACAGTAACATTCAGTTGCATTGTTCCTATAAAAACCATCACAGAGGGCGCCTGGGTGGCTCAGTGGGTTAAAGCCT
This sequence comes from Ailurus styani, assembly GCA_002007465.1. NCBI lineage: Eukaryota > Metazoa > Chordata > Mammalia > Carnivora > Ailuridae > Ailurus > Ailurus styani. The sequence continues at coordinate 895,986 of LNAC01000041.1, read as the reverse complement.
CTGCCTTCGGCTCAGGTCATGATCTCAGGGTCCTGGGATCGAGGCCCGCATCGGGCTCCCTGCTCAGCGGGGAGCCTGCTTCCTCCTCTCTCTGCCTGCCTCTCTGCCTACTTGTAATCTCTCTGTCATATAAATAAATAAAAACTTAAAAAAAAAAACCATCACAGATTTGGTAACACACCAAATCCTGTGGACACATGAACATCAAGATATAAAGTAACTTACTCTTAAAAAAACTATGACTCGGCACCATGGTGTGATGAGAAGCACATAAAATTTAGAAGTCTGAACACTGGCTCTGCTACTACTCACCACATAGCCTGAGGCAAGTACTTACTGACTACAGTCTCTGGTTTCTTGCTCTCAAAAAAGGCATTAACATCCACTATCCCATAGAGTGAGAAGATGATGAAATTGATAATCCTTCATAAAGTAGCCTCATCTCTTAGCTCTCTTCACACGTCCAATGTGCTAACTACCTTAAACTTTTATTTCCCACGTGCACTGTACCTTCTTCTCATACCTTCTATTGTTTTACTATTACTTGTAATCTTTTCTAGACATCCCTTCAAGAATCAGTTGTATCCCAATGTCTGAGATGCCTGTCTAGAGTCCCCTGTAGGCAATATTATTATTCTCTCCATCACCTGTTACCCAAAGCTGTTTCTTTTTGTTCTTTTTTTTTTTTTAAGATTTTATTTATTTATTTGACACACAGAGAGAGATTACAAGTAGGCAGAGAGGCAGACAGAGAGACAGGGAGAGGAGGAAGCAGGCTCCCTGCTGAGCAGAGAGCCCATGCAGGCCTCCATCCCAGGACGCTGAGATCATGACCTGAGCCGAAAGCAGAGGCTTTAACCCACTGAGCCACCCAGGCGCCCTGTTTCTTTTTGTTCTTATTAAACCATTAGTCACAATAAGTAAAAGGTAGCTCTTATTTTTGAATGCTGTGTCTTACATGTGTTAAGTGCTTTATATTCATTTAAAGTGGGTACTGTTATTCCTTTTATCAAAGAGTAAAGTAAGGTTAGAGAATTTAAATAACTTGCTCAAAGTCACTCAAGTAATAATTAATACAAATTATCACTATTCTTAATTAGTAATAATTAGTAGAACTGGGATTCAAAGCCAGGTTCCTGGTTCCAAAGCCATTCTGCTGCCTTTGGTGGGGAACTTATATTTTCTGTGCCTTCATAGCCTTAAGAAAAAAGTACAGCACCTGGCATGATATTTGCACTGAACATGTGTTTAGTGAATTTAAAAGGCAGAGAAAAAGTCTATTCACTGAATAGCCTCTTATGTGCAATTCACCAGATTTGGAGATACACAAATGATCTGAAAAGGTCTCTATCTTCAAGGACCTATAGTTAGTCTGCTGGGGGAAGAGAGACAAGTATAACGGATGGTTGCAATACAGATGTGTTTCATAGAATTTCTATGGACAGGCTGCGGAGAAAACATAGGATGGGGCACCTAAACTGGACAGGGAAGGAGGAAAACAGTCAAGAAAGATGTTGGGAGGGGCACTTGGGTGGCTCAGTTGCTTACTCATCTGCATTCGGCTCAGGTTATGATCCCAGGGTCCTGGGATGGAGCCCCAAGTCGGGCTTCCTGCTCAGTGAGGAGTCTGTTTCTCCCTATACCCTCTACCCCTGCTTGTGCGTGCGCGCGCACACACGCACACACACACACACACACACTCTCTCTCTCTCTCTCTCTCTCTCTCTCTCCCCCCCCTCAAATAAATAAAGTTTAAAAAGAAAGCTGTTAGGAAGTCTGAGTTTCTGTTTTTCTCTTCAAAACTAATTAAGCAGGGTTCTACTAGATTGGCATTCTAGTAGCTAGCATGGCAGGGATTAATGTAGTTCTTAAAATTAGTTTAGATTATGTCTGTATTCATATTTCTATTTTATCTCAAAGTACCTGTCTAGTTCAAATAAATCTCAGCTTTGAAAAAACATATTTTAAAGAAGGATTTGCTTTCTAAATATGTTCCATTTATATAACAGTATGTATTTTTCTCTCCTCACAGATACAGACAGAAAAATACAGAAAAAAGCGACTGATTACAAAACTGGCTGGTGTTAGAAGTGCTTGTCATGAAACCACAATCAATTTATATTTTTAACTCAGAAGAACAGGGAGCTAAAACTTATCACATTTTAAGAACTGCTCTCAAAATACCATCTACCTCAAAAGTGTCGTAATTCTAAAAAACAAACAAAAAAAACCTTTTAATTAAGCTTTCCCCATAAGTTTTCCCTCCTTCCCATCTAATTTAACCCTACAATAAAGAAAATACAATTTAGATAATATATTCCCATCAGTTGTTCACTTACCAAACAACAGTTCATTCAAGTGGACACTTTTCGGGCTGTCATGGAAAACGCCAAAATAAAAAGCCTTATTAAATTCAAGTTAGATTATATCTGTCACTTCTTCTTTGCCCAAAGCAATAACTATGGAAGAACATAAATTAAGCCTAGCATGCCACTTATTACAAAGTTGGCTACTATCGAAAAATTTTTACAGCTTTCTAGGTAGTTGCTAATAGATTAAATGACTTCAACACTGTTGTAATTTGAGTACAGATTTCACCAAACATGATGAGACTGGTGAAGATGAAATAATAAAACAGAATAGAGATGGTGAAGAAAGGAAATAAAAACCAATGAGAAGTGAAATGAGATACAGATAGACTTCACTTGTTGCATTTTGTGAAATTAATACAACAGCAAAGCCAAAAGCCTAAAGGGATTAAAATCTAAGGGCAGCAAACATAAGCAACTAACAAATTTTAACTTCAAACACACAACCAGGAAAAGAAAACCTTAACTTCTTTGAGCTAAAGTTGTGATGAACCAAGTTCAAGTTCAAATTAGGCTGAACACTTCAACTTACTTGATAAACCTTTATTATTCAGCAAAGCGTTATTCAGCAAAATGAAAATAACCTGGCAAAAAATTTCCATAAAATCATATCTCCCCCTGCTAAATTCTCTCACTAGAAGGTAAAAATAAATGGCATTTTTTTTTACCATCCTTGTCTGTAAGTTAGAGATTCTTAAAAATTCATAAAGACAAGGAACAGTAAATAGCAGTTTACAGAAAGGAATTATGATGTGTTACTTGCTATAAAGAAGAGTTAGATTCATGGAATTAAAAAGAATTTTGAGAAATTATTCTTTTTTTTTATTCTTTTTTTTCATTCACGTACCAGAGAAGTTTTTTGACAATTCATGAAATTTATAGACTTAAAAAATAAAGGGCTTCAAACTACATCTATATTTAATGTAATATTAACATTTTAATTACATGTTTAAAAATTCAAAACCACAATTCCCCCAGCAAGTGTAACTGTTACCACTTAGAGAAAATAACAGGGATAATCACATTCATGAAACTTACTAAACCTAATGCTATGCTAGTCACCATAATGATCTATTGTACTTCTTTCATTAAAGAGTTCTTAGACCATGCGCTACTGAATTAATGTTTAACTGGTAAACTGAGGCAAAATACTGAATAACCTGAGAAGTCACAAGTGCAGAGTCCACTGTACAAAACTACTGAGCCATACTCTTCCCCTTTATGTACTTTTCCAGATAAAATTTAAGCTGTCTGAGCAAAAGGTGTAATTTAAATTCCGCATAAATTGACTTTTACTGTGCCTTTCTTTTTGCTTGAAAAGTCTTTTCTTACATTGCCACTGATTCAATTTCACCTGTAGGTAATGAACACAGAACTCATTGTGGGGAAAACAAACCAGAATGTGAAAAGAAAGAAGTTATCAGATATACAAGAGAGTGAAACAGTTGACTGAGAAAGACTTTAACCACAATACTTTCTCTCCTTAATATTTTGGTTACATTTCTTTCACAAAAGACCCCATTGGTTCCAAAAGCTCCTAAATTGAGTACTCACCTGAGTCTTCCGAATGCTGAATCAGGGCTTTTATTTCTGCTAAGCTGGGCTCTCCGTCTTTGGAGACCAAAGCTGCTGCCCCCTCCTCAGGGTCCTCTACCTTTGTCACCGTAAAGTGTGGCATTGTTGGAGTTAGGAATCCTTTGCTCTCGCTGTATTTAAATTTCCTTCCAGCGTACTTTCCCTGCCTACCTCTTCCTTGCTGTGCCCCCTTCAGACTCAAACCACTGCCTACAGGAGACCAAGACTGGGAATAGGGAAGTACTTTCTGGTCACGTGACCTACAGCCCCAAGGGAGTGGAACGCTGGAAGACACGCCTTCCACGGTGTTTATCATTCACTCAAAGGATTAAGCACTCCACCCCTTACTTATGGTTGTTAAGCTCAAGAATCCCAAGAACTGTTTAGGCAGCATTCCCAGAGCTGCCAAAAGCTGAGAGTGGGCAGAATTCATGAACTGCCGCCCACTGTGTACTCACCCACTCATTTCCTTCACTTAAGTTATTTCCAACCCTATGTGCACGTCATCATCTTAACCTCTGCCCTCATATTTCACACGAGAAAGATTAGGGAACAGGTCATTATACAAACTTTCCTTTTAAAGAAAAACTGGCACTGCATCAACTTAGAAAATGAAACAAATTATTTGTAAGCTTCTGTTGTTGCTTTATTTTAAAGCATATGAAAAATAGTAATTTCTTATTGTTCAGATGAGAACACTAATTCCACAAGAATTCAATGAATGTCTACATATTTTATACAAGGCATAGCTGTAGACACTGTAGTGTACGTCACGACACCCAAAAAGAGACATTAATATTCCCAAAAGTCCAAGTTTGTTTTAAAAGAGCAAAACATTTTTAAAAAGAAGAGTTCAGACTTTTTTTATTGTACAGCGAGCATAAACATCATGTTTCTTTGGTTTTTGTTTTTTGTTTTTATTTCAAAGAGGGAGAGAGATCACAAGTAGGGGGAGAGGCAGGCAGAGAGAGAGAGGGGGAAGCAGGCTCCCTGCCGAGCAGGGAGCCCGATGCGGGCCTCGATCCCAGGACCCTGAGATCATGACCTGAGCCGAAAGCAGAGGCTTTAACCCACTGAGCCACCCAGGCGCCCAAACATCATGTTTTTAAAAAAAGAAAATTCAAGAAAATTCTTCTAAGAGGTGTCTAGTTCCTTCAACACATTTAACATATTTAATTTTTGGTGTGTTTTATCAGATAACTATATCAAGTGCTCAGTTGATATCTTTAACTATAGAGTTTGAGGCCCTCTTAGATAAGGGAGTTCAGTAAATTGAGCCCTGTGTTAACTTCCATGTTGATGATGTAATATAAGGGCTTTGTTGCTAGTAACACCTGACTTGTAAGACTGCACTAGATTTAACAGAGAAGGAATGGTTTACATTCCTCATTTATTCCTATACTATTTCCAAAAGAAAAGAAAGCCAACAGTTGTTGGAAGACCTACTTTGTACTCTGCACTGCACTAGAAACTTTTCATTATATCATTTAATCAGCACAGAAACATTAGGCTAAGGAACTTGCTCAAAGTCAGAGTTTATAAACAGTGAAGCCCGACCCCAAAACTTGTAGTACCCTTGTTAGTATGTGGCATAGAAGTTTCATAGAAAGAAAACTCATATACACCCCCCAACTTTTATTTCATGGGTTCCTGTATAGCACTGATTTGTAATGTTGGCTGCACACTGGAATCAACTGCGGAGATTTTATTTTTTTACTTTTTAAAGATTTTATTTATTTATTTGATAGATAGAGATCACACATAGGCAGAGAGGCAGGCAGAGAGAGAGGAGGAAGCAGGCTCCCCGCTGAGCAGGGAGCCCGATGCGGGCCTCGATTCCAAGACCCTGAGATCATGACCTGAGCCGAAGGCAGAGGCTTTAACCCACTGAGCCACCCAGGCACCCTCAATTGGGAAGATTTTAAAACTATTGATGTCTGGGTCCTACCCCAGATATTCTGATTTAATTGCTCTCGAGTAGAGCCTGAGCAATAAGACTTTTAAAAGCTCCCCTACCTCCCAGATGGTTCTAACAAGCAGCCAAAGTTGCAAATTACTAAGATATGGGAAAGAGAAAGTTCATCACCTTAAGAAGTCTTTGTAACTATTTTATCTTTGAAAGAAACTAAGTCAGGTGTGGCGTGCCTTAGTGATTTTTCCATACTTAACAACTCAGGTAGTTACTCTACTAATTTATTCAAAGTAACTTAACTACTAAACTGACAAAGATTTCAATATCATATTCTGGGTTCCAAATTCTTTAAGAGTTCAGTGCCACTGGATATTTCCAATAGGATCTTGCCTTTCATATTTACTTAATAAAGGGACTTGAACTATGGCTAATTGTCTACAGCTGATGGACACGAACAATGACTTACATTATAAATCTGCGTACAGCTTGTGCATATAAGCATATGTACAAATGTTATCCTGTCACTTCTCCCCTTTAAAAAAATCCTCAAACTAAAGAAGTAGGAAGGTAACACATTCCTGTTAATCTGTGACAGGAGTATTTATTTACCAGTTTAATGCTTTGATACCACAGTGCTCAGCAATTTTAAAACAGTGGACTGTAAATAAACGTGCAGGAGAATAAAAAATTGAAGGCAAAGTTAAAGTAATACAGGAACGGTTTTGGGGAGGACTGGTAAAGCTGAGTGGAGTGCTGTGTGGGGAATGATTAGATAGAGATGGTAGGATGTAAGAAATAGGTACTTAGGGACACCTGGGTGGCACAGCTGGTAAGCATCCAACTTTTGGTATCAGCTCAGGTCTGATCTCAGGATCCTTACCCTTACCCTTCTGAACAACATGCTCAATTCGGAGTCTCAATGTGGAGTCTGCTTGGGTTTCTCTCCCTCTCCCTTTGCTTCCCCCCTCCCTTGAGTGCGCACGTGTTCTCTCTAATTTTTTTAAAAATTAGAAATAGGGCGCCTGGGTGGCTCAGTGGGTTAAAGCCTCTGCTTTTGGCTCAGGTCATGATCTCAGGGTCCTGGGATCGAGGCCCGCATCGGGCTCTCTGCTCAGCAGGGAGCCTGCTTCCCCTTCTCTCTCTGCCTGCCTCTCTGCCTCCTTGTGATCTCTCTCCCTCTGTGAAATAAATAAATAAAATCTTTAAAAAAATAAAAATTAGAAATAGCTATTTAAAGTACAATAAACTATGACAATGGGGGCACCTGGGTGGCTCAGTGAGTAGAGAATGGGATTCTTGATCTTGAGGTTTTAAGCTGGAGCTCCACATGTGGTATAAAGATTACTAGAAGAATAAATCAGATTGAAAAAATACACTACCACAATGAGCTACCACTGCATATCCACTATGATAGCTAAAATTAATAAGACTGAAAACACCAAATCTGGTGAGAATGTGAAACAAAGGGTACTTTTATACTGGGTATAAACTGGTTCACTCATTTTGGAAAAAGATCTAGTATTCTCCCCTATAATCCAGCAATTGCATGCCTAGGTATTTATTCCCCCAAAATGAAAACATATTCCCACAAAAGGACTTGCCCAAGAATATTCATAGCAGTTGATTAACAATAACCCAAAACTGGAAACAAATCAGATGTATATCCATAGGAGAATGGATAAACAAAGTATGATATATTCATACAAAAGATTACTATTCAGTTATAAAAACGGCTCAGTGATTACATGTAACAATATGGATGAATCTCAAAAACATTATGCTAAGTGAAAGAAGCCTTAAAAGAGGGGTGCCTGGGTAGCTCAGTCGGTTAAGCGGCTGCCGTTGTCCCAGGTCATGATCCCAGGGTCCTTGGATCGAGTCCAGCATTGAGCTCCCTGCTCAGTGGGAAGCCTGCTTCTCCCTCTCCCTCTGCCTGCTGCTGCTCTGCTACTTGTGCTTTCTATCTCTCTGTCAAATAAATAAATAAAATCTTAAAAAAAAAAAAGCCTTAAAGGAGTGCACAATATATGAATCCACTGTATGAGGTTTTAGAACAGGCAAAACTAATCTATGGTGCAAAAAACCCAGGACAATGGTTGCCTCTGGATGGATGGGAGCATGAGAGAACCTCCCATAGTGAAAGTAATATTCTACAAATCTTATTAGAGTTTAATATTCCATAGGCATATGCATCCATCAAAATTTAGTTGATGTTCACTTCAAATTAGTGTAATTCATTGTATGAAAACTTTGCTTAAAAAAAAAAGCGGCAGGGGCATCTGGGTGGTTCAGTCAGTTAAGTGTCTGCCTGTGGCTCAGATCATGTTCTCAAGGTCCTGGGATCAAGGTCCTGGGATCAAGCCCCAAGTCAGGCTCCCTGCTCAGTGGGGAGCCTGCTTCTCCCTCTCCCTCTGCCCCCAATCCTGCTTGTGCTCTCTCAATGTCAAATAAATAAATAAAATCTTTAAAAAAACTGCAAATACTGAATTCTAATTAATAATATGTATTTTGAAGTATCTGAGGGAGAGGAACTGATATCTGCAATTTACCTTCAAATGCAAATAATAAGATGAACAGATATATGTTAGGAAAAGTACAGTAAAATATTAATCATAGACTCTGACTCGTAGGTGTACAGATATTCACTATAGAAATCTTTCAATTTTCTGTATAACTGAAAATTTCCATAATAAAATGTTGGAAAAAATACAGTGAGCTGAAGTTCACCAAACTCTTTATAAAGATCTCTAGATCTAAGTATAAAGCAAATCACTTATGGGTCAAATTCCAATTCACATAAAATTTAGGCAGTTACATAAATGCTAGTCCTGTACTTTGATTTTATAGTGTTGAATGCTGTTTGCAATCAGAGTCATCATACAGACTTGAAATATTTACAGTTTTACATTTAAAAAAAACTATGGCATTTTTAAGTAGTAAGACATAGGGCAGGTTAGGGCAAAAAGGGCATTTATAATGGCATTATTCCCATAGTGCTTTGTATATTAGGCCAAATGTTATACATATTGTATTTATGTTACTAGGCAGTTTCAGTAACACTTTGTGACTACATTATGTCTGTTTTTTAAAAAAAGCATGCCTGCCCATTCTTTAGAAGAATGGATCTACTATGGGTAATATTCTAAAAGTACAGTTTACCAAGCTACACTATTCAATTGCCTCTTTTTATTCACAGCTAACAACTCGTGACAATTTTTTGTTTTATTCAACCCATTTATTAAAAATACAAAGACATATTAGATGTAGTGAAAAAGGCTTAAACAAGGAAAAGTCAGTGGGAAATTATTGTCAACATAAGTAATCTCTTTCAGGTTGTACTATATTGTTATATTACATCACTCACTTTTAGAGCTAATCATAAATGTATTTCTTCTTTGTTCTCAGAACCTGAGAACTGTATTGTACAAAGGCATATACAAACAATCTAGAACCACATACATTCTGAAGTGATTCTTTTTTTAAGAAGGATTTTATTTATTTACTTGAGAGAGAGAATGAGAGACAGAGAGACTACGAGCAGGGGGGAAGGGAAGAGGGAGAAACAGACTCCCCACTGAGCAAGAAGCCCAACATGAGGATCCACACCAGACCCCAGGATCACGACCTGAGCCGAAAGCATACGCTTAACCAACTGAGCCAGCCAACCAGGTGCCCAGCTGAAGTGATTCTTTTTTTTTTTTTTTTTTTTAAAGATTTTATTTATTCATTTGACATGACAGAGAGAGATTACAAGTAGGCAGAGAGGCAGGCAGAGAGAGAGGAGAGAGAGGAGGAAGCAGGCTCCCTGCCGAGCAGAAAGCCCGATGTGGGCCTCGATCCCAGGACCCTGGGATCATGACCTGAGCCGAAGGCAGCGGCTTTAACCCACTGAGCCACCCAGGCGCCCTGAAGTGATTCTTAAGAATTTAGTAATTCATGCTAAAAATGGATCCACGATGCAAGAAAACTTCTATAAGTGAGCAGGAAGCAAATTCCTGGAATTAAAAAGCCACATACATTTTGAACACATGAGTTTTAGCAAATGTCATTCTGTTCATTCCCGAGAGCATCTTATAGATATAATATTAAGGTTTTAGTAACAAATAATATTCTTTTATTTTTAATAAAAAATGCAACTAGAGCTTGATCAATGGTACCAGCATGCTAAAAGCTGGAAAAGTATCAGGAAGCCTCATGAAACAAACTAAGAGTTCCTGCGGGGTGGGAGGGTAGGGATAGGGTGACTGGGTTATGGACAATTGGGGAGGGTTTGTGCTATGGTGAGTGCTGTGAAATGTGTAAGCCTGATGATTCACAGACCTGTACCCCTGGGGCAAATAATACATTATATGTAATTTAAAAAAACTGTAATTCAGGATAACTTTTCTGAAATAAAAAGAGCTTTTAATTTAAAAAAAAAAGCTGGAAAAGTATAAAATAGAGCAAACTTGCTTCCATGACATACACACAATGTAGACTTAACTCATCTGTCTACATCTTTTCACAGAATTCTCTCTCTCATACATACACACACACACACACAAATTTGGTGGGAGCGCTGTGCAAAGAACAATGAATTCTGATTTGGAAATAGATTCAAATCTTAGGAATCTCTCCTAAACTCTTAGAGTTTGAAGATACCATTCAGAGTACTTTATTTACTATTAAAATCCAGCCACACTTGAGAGGACTTTTAAAATTGTAGGCAATTAATAGTTTTGTGCTTAGAGTATTTGGCTTGTTACAAGTGGTATTTTTACAAGAAATAGTAAAGTGTTAATCTACTTTCAAGCAGTTGCTTTTTCCTGTTTTTCCCCCCAAGCAGTTCCTTCTAACATAGCAAGTTATTACTTCAAAATATTTAGGAGAGACATTCTCATTGAACCATTGTAACCGACAGCCAGCAACTAAATATAAGTAGATAACTTAATTTTCTTGATTAAGGTAAATTTATGATAAACTTTGAGCAGCAAAGGTTATGTTTTATTCTCTGTTGTAAATCCTTCATACTCTTCATTCTATAATTCTAACAACAAATCTGTAATAATTCATCTTATGAAGAGATTTTTTGACAGGAAAAAAGATCTGAATCATAGAATTTCTTTTAAATGTCTGAATTATACAACTTCTAAAAAAGTACGGAACTTCCAAAAATTTTTAATTTATCTTCAAATATTAAGAGAGGAAAGAGGTCATGTGTTAGAGCAGGGGTTTTTTTTTTTTTTTTTTTTTTTTTAGAGCAGGGATTCTTAAGGAAAATATCAGACTTGCCTGAAGGACTAACACATTCCCACACCCCCATTCAGTTACTCAGGCTTCAAAGGACCCCTGGTAGGGAAATAATACCTCCTGTGGCATCATTCAGAAGGTTAGGCAAATATTCAAAAGAACAGTGCTTTGCAAATTATCTCTGTTAAAGGACTATTTTTCTTTATATTCACAATTCATATGAAATACTAGAAAAACAAGTTCTAATTTTTATTATCAGATTTGACATAGAATTGCTCTATCAAACTGCTATGCAAGTTTTTAAAAACTTTCAATTTCTTATCTCCTCACAGACAGGTTAGGTAAACAGCTCATGGACCAGCGCCATTTACAAACTATACTCCAAATGGTGGTGTTATAGAATACTGGAAACATTTTACTGGCAGAGAATAAGCAGTTCATTACTTAAATTTAGAGCTATAGCTGTAAAAGTATACTGACTCCCATTCTTAAGCAGAAAAATGTATATATATTTTTTATTTATTTAGCATATTGGCAAACCCTTTTCTTCTTCAGACACAGAACAGTAAATAGTAGTTTAAAATATCAAAATGATCACAAATTCTAAATTATGCCTTATTATGTGGACGAATATAGAAAGAATTTAATGAATTAGTCAATTACTTTGGTGAAGACCGACTATCATGAATATTAAGAATTTAAAACTTCTAAATCTCAGAATTACAAAAAATTATCTATGAAAATGGATTTTTAGGGCGCCTGGGTGGCTCAGTGGGTTAAAGCCTCTGCTTTTGGCTCAGGTCATGATCTCAGGGTCCTGGGATCGAGCCCCGCATCGGGCTCCCTGCTCAGCGGGGAGCCTGCTTCCCCCTCTCTCTGCCTGCCTCTCTGCCTCCTTGTGATCTCTCTCCCTCTGTGAAATAAATAAATAAAATCTTAAAAAAAAAAAAGAAAAAAAGAAAATGGATTTTTATAAAATGGCATCAGTGATGAATATATAACATATTTTGGGGCTAACAAATGAAAGATAATAAATACATAAAAGACTTTATTGTCTGATAGATTCAACATATTATATTGCAAGGAAGACAAAGACTTTTCCAAATCAAAACATCAGGAAAATCTCATATTTTATTGAAGCTGAAGAAATCATGCATTATTCAACACATAGATGAATGCCCACTATGTGCCAGGAAATAGAAATACAAAGGAGAATGAGGCACTGTTCCTGCCCTTGAGGAGCTCACAATCACGTTATCTACTTCACTATAAAAGAAAAGGCAGTCTTAAACCAGGACAGTACGTACAATGTAGTGTAAGCATAGACAGAACCTTTAGAGCGCAGCATACTACTACCTTGCCTAGTTACCTCTTCAGGGACAAAAGCTGAGTCTTCACTAAATGAAAGAATATAGTAGAAGGTAGTTGATGACTAGCTAATTTGATTAGCTATGTCACCCACTTTGGCTGCTGACCCAAATAATATTAAAGAAGGCATTATCAAAAGCCTCTGTGTACTCAGAGTCCTCAGCTTCCATTCTTTCTTTTCCTACAATATTACAACTCCCTATATGAGGCTGCCCATCTCTTTCAGGAATCTAACGTCATTACAAGCCTAGCTATTATAGGACCCAAGAATCACCAACCAAAAACAGCACTGGTACTATGAGCACGGACTACTCAGTAACTCACTCAGAATTTCATTTCTGATGTATGACATTTCATTCTTTATTATGAAATACTTGCTAGCTAGGCTTCTAATCAACACTACAAACTGCATAGAAAATGAAACTGTAACACATGGTCAAAACTTAAGACATATTTCTAAAAATGTAAAGAAAGGAAAATGAAAACACAACTCAAAACAAAATTTTCTTGTTAATCTCACCTCAGAGAACAAGTGTTTTGTTGTTGTTGTTGTTGTTTTAAATAAGTTATTGCTTCTTCCCTCCCTCGCAAAAAAACTCCATTTTGAAATAGATCTACTGTTGGGTGCCTGGCTGGCTCAGTCAGTATAACATGCAATTCTTGATTTCAGGTTTATGAGTTTCAGCCCACACTGGGGTAAGAGACGTAGAGATTACTAAACAAAACAAAACATGCCCCAAAACCCAAAAACAAATAGATCTACTGAAATTTGGGTCAAAATATGAATATTCATTAACTTTAGGAGAGAGAAGTGTATTAAATCAGTAACTGTATAATTCAGCATTACTAAACTGCCCTGGGTATTTACAAACCATTTCTTTAAAAGACACTGAAAGAGGGGCACCTGGCTGGCTCAGTCAGTGGAGACTGCAACTTTTAACTTCAGGGTTGTGAGTTCTAGCCCCATGTTGGGTGTAGAGATTATTTAAAAATAAAAACTTAAAAGAAAGACACTGAAATACATATTTTTAGACCAGATTTCTTTTCAGAAACATAAAACTTTAAAATTATTCAGGATGGGTGCCTGGGTGGCTCAGCGGGTTAAAGCTTCTGCCTTCGGCTCCGGTCATGATCTCAGGGTCCTGGGATCGGGGCCCACATCGGGCTCCCTGCTCAGCGGGGAGCCTGCTTCCTCCTCTCTCTGCCTGCTTCTCTTCCTACTTGTAATCTCTCTCTCTGTGTCAAATAAATAAATAAAATCTTAAAAAAAAATTATTCAGGAAACATATCATCTTATTACCTTTTTTTGAAAAACAAAAACAATAAATGGTTTCCTTTCATGCCCCCGATGCCAGGCAAAAAGCTGCAAAAATGTACACTGAACATAAAAACTGCATTTCTTTTATGCTTCTTCTACTCTACCTTTGCTTCTTACTAAATGCTTCAACAGAGCCAACCAATGTTAGTAAAGTAGAGGAAGTGTAATAACAGGAATTCTGATATTAAAATCATACACACCGGGTGCCTGGGTGGCTCAGTGGGTTAAAGCCTCTGCTTTGGGCTCAGGTCATGATCTCAGCGTCCTGGGATCAAGGCCTGCATCGGGCTCTCTGCTCAGCAGGGAGCCTGCTTCCTCCTCTCCCTGTCTCTCTGCCTGCCTCTCTGCCTACTTGTAATCTCTCTCTCTGTGTCAAATAAATAAATAAATAAATAAATCTTAAAAAAAAAAATCATACACACCTGGGTTTAAATCACTATTCTTCAGTTTATTACTTGTATGACCTTGAGTAGGTCGCTTAACCTTATCAGTTTCAATTTTCTCCTGGATGAGAAATCCCATCATTGCTCCTAAGAAAATGACTTTTTTTTTAATGAAAAATATCTGGACCGCCTGGGTTGCTCACTCGGTTAAGCATCTGCATTCGGCTCAGGTCATGACCCCAGGGTCCTGGGACAAAGTCCCGCATTGGGCTCCTAGCTCAGAGGGGAGTCTGCTTCTTCCTCTGCCTGTCCTCCTGCTTGTGTGCATGCACATGCTCTCTTTTCTCTCTCTGACAAATAAAATAAAATCTTTAAAACAAAAAAATATCAAAACCTGATTTTTCAGGAAAGGAAAGAATTAACCTCTCAAGGGAAGAATGTCTGCTATACCTAATAATTCTTAGAATTTTATTTGGAGGGGTGCCTGCGTGGCTCAGTTGTTAAGCCTCTGCCTTCGGCTCAGGTCATGATCTCAGCGTCCTGGGATCGAGGCCCGCATCGGGCTCTCTGCTCAGCAGGGAGCCTGCTTCCTCCTCTCCCTGTCTCTCTGCCTGCCTCTCTGCCTACTTGTAATCTCTCTCTCTGTGTCAAATAAATAAATAAATAAATAAATCTTAAAAAAAAAAATCATACACACCTGGGTTTAAATCACTATTCTTCAGTTTATTACTTGTATGACCTTGAGTAGGTCGCTTAACCTTATCAGTTTCAATTTTCTCCTGGATGAGAAATCCCATCATTGCTCCTAAGAAAATGACTTTTTTTTTAATGAAAAATATCTGGACCGCCTGGGTTGCTCACTCGGTTAAGCATCTGCATTCGGCTCAGGTCATGACCCCAGGGTCCTGGGACAAAGTCCCGCATTGGGCTCCTAGCTCAGAGGGGAGTCTGCTTCTTCCTCTGCCTGTCCTCCTGCTTGTGTGCATGCACATGCTCTCTTTTCTCTCTCTGACAAATAAAATAAAATCTTTAAAACAAAAAAATATCAAAACCTGATTTTTCAGGAAAGGAAAGAATTAACCTCTCAAGGGAAGAATGTCTGCTATACCTAATAATTCTTAGAATTTTATTTGGAGGGGTGCCTGCGTGGCTCAGTTGTTAAGCCTCTGCCTTCGGCTCAGGTCATGATCCCAGGGTCGGGGGATCCAGCCCCGAATTGGGCTCCCTGCTCAGCAGGAAGCCTGCTTCTCCCTCTTCCACTCCCCCTACTTGTGTTCCCTCTCTCTGTCTCTGTCAAATAAATAAATAAAATCTTAAAAAAAAAAAAAAGAATTTTATTTGGAAATTAGCACACTGCTGAACTATAAAAAAAATCAACTAATAATTTTTTTACACGCATCTTAGATATAAACGACCCAGTTGTGAAAATAAGTATTATTTCTGCATATTTAAAAAAAAAAAAAGCTTTAGGGCACCTGGGTGGCTCTGTCGGTTAAGCGTCTGCCTTTTGGCTCAGGTCATGATCCCAGGGTCCTGGGACTGAGCCAAAGGCAGATGCTTAACTGATGGAGCCACCCAGGCACCACTCATGATTTTCTACACTTGATCTTAGCCAAAAGGCCGAGAAGCGATCCCACTCATGATTTTCTTAAAAATACTTTCTTTTCTCTAGCTTACTTTAAGAATACAGTATATAATATATACAAAAATGTTAATTGACTTTATATTATTGGTAAGGCTTCCAGTCAACAGTAGGCTATTAGCAGTTAAGGTTTGGGGGAGTAAAAAATTACATTCAAATGTTCTATTGCATGGGAGTTGGCACCCCTAACCCCTGTGTTGTTCAAGGGCCAACTATAATATGAAAGATATATTTAAAAGAAGGATAATAGTCACCTTTGATTGACAAAACAATATAATTCACTTATTTTGGTTTAGGGCAAAAAATTAGAAGTTTTTGGAGAAGTATAGAAAAGTACTTGGTACTCTGAAACATGTTCTTACGGAAAAAAAACTAGATAGTTTTCAAAGCTGCTTAGTCAATCATTATTCTGATTTAAACTTAGCATGAGAGACATTTATGAGACCTACCAATAACACACAGAATCAGTAGATTGGCCAAATAGGCTAAACATACGTGTAATGTAATGGCTCCAAGGGCAGATAAATATTCTATTGTATTAGATCTACCAACAGTTAAGGAAAAGCCTGCTGTGCCTATCCACTCGGTGAAATCCCAATTAGAGGGGAAAGTTCTTCCCGTAAGTACAGCATTAATCACTCTTTCCTTTGGGGCTATGGTCTTCAACTCCGCTCTTCTGTTAGAATCAGCTGAAAAGCTTTTAAAAATTACTGATGTGGGGCGCCTGGGTGGCTCAGGGGGTTAAGCCTCTGCCTTTGGCTCAGGTCATGATCTCAGGGTCCTGGCCTGCATCGGGCTCTCTGCTCAGCAGGGAGCCTGCTTCCCCCTCTCTCTCGGCCTGCCTCTCTGCCTACTTGTGATCTCTCTTTGTCAAATTAATAAATAAAATCTTTAAAAAAAAACCAAAAAACTACTGATGCAATTAAATCAAAATCCATGGATAAGGGGCAGAGGTATATTCTAAAAAGATCTCTAGATCATTCCAATATCCAGCCAGATGAAGCATCACTGCTCTATTGGGTACATTTCATTTGCCTTTATCATAGCATATTTTAAGTTTTTGTTTATATTTCTATCTTTTTTAGTCTAGAAGATCTTCAACTCATTATGTATTTTATTGAGTGCAAATTATATGTGGCATCCCATACTATATACTAGGTGCTGATGATACAAAGACAACTTTGTGTCCCTGTCCACGAGAACCTTATTGCCTATTTGAGAAAGATAACATAAACAAAAACAACAAAATTAAGTGAAATAGGTGCTATAATAATAGTCTGTATAAGAGATATAGGGATTTAAAGAACTGATCTATTATCTGGGTATGGGGTTGAATCAGAAAAAGTTTCAGAGGGCGCCTGGGTGGCTCAGTGGGTTAAAGCCTCTGCCTGCGGCTCAGGTCATGATCTCAGTGTCCTGGAATCGAGCCCCATGTCGGGCTTCCTGCTCAGCAGAGAGCCTGCTTCCTCCTCTCTCTCTGCCTGCCTCTCTGCCTATTTGTGATCTCTCTCTCTCTGTCACATAAATAAATAAAATCTTTAAAAAATAAAAAAAGAAAAGAAAAAGTTTCAGAGAGAAGGTGACTCTTTGAAGGAGGAACTTAATCTAAGTTGTTTTTGCATCTCTACCACCTAACACTCCCCAGTAAAAACCTGGTAACAGCCACCCTCAAAGCTGGTATATTTAGAGCTCTGTGACTTAAATGCCTTCTATGTTTACTCCACTTCAAAAACCCACTCCCAAGGCTGCACACTACATCATGTTAACACTGCCCCCCTCTGAAACCATTAATACCAACATCCAACTGTTGGGCCACAATCTTTAAACCTTCTCCAACCTTCACTACCACCTTACCCCACCAAGTCCTCCAGTCTCTATGTGTCTCCATTTTTACCTCAGTTCATCATTTCCCTTTGCTGTATCTTTCTACTGTATTATTCTACAATGTGCTGTATTTTTTCCTTTTTTTTGTATTTTGCTGTATCTTTATTGTTGCATTTATCATACAGTATTATAATTTATGTGAACATTTGTTTGCTTTCTCTATTAGATCATAACTTTCTATAGAACATTCTTGGATTATTTTTCTTGGCCCTGCATCCTTAACACCCAGAACAGGGCCTGACCCCTAATAAGTGTTCGGTGAATGGCGAAGGAATGGGTAAAGTATTCTTGTCATTTTCACCACCAGACCACAAGCATCTCCAAAGGCAGAGACTATCTAATCTACATATTTCCTACAATTCCTACTGGGGTGCCTCACACATATCAGAGCCTCAGGGAGCATGTGTTAAATTGTAAAAGGATAAGATGTATTAGATACTGTGCAAAATATAAAAATACGTGTAACATATAAAAATATGTTCTCTGCTCTTTTTTTGGAACTATTATTTCAACAATCATTTAAGATAACCAGATGGTTATGAGGCAAATGTAAAAAATGTTCATTACGGCAGAAACAAAATGATATAATGGAAAGCACTGGCTATAAGTCAGGAGGCCTGTGCTTCAGTCTTGGTTTTGCCACTCTGTCATCTACAAATAACCATCTCTGAGCCTTAGTTTCCTCATTTTTTAAAATGGAGTTTAACCAGAATTCAATTCCTTTTTTTTTCCAGAATTCAATTCTTCATCATCAGAGGTTCCCTAACATGCTATGCCTCTTAAAATTTGTATTATAAAAGTGATATACCCTCAATATAAAAAATTGTACATGCCCTTCTGAATTGTTTAGGTAAAGGGAAGTTCCCAGTCTCCACTCTATTTTCATAACTCCCCAAAGGTAACCACTCTCAACAGTTCCTGGTATCTTTAAGGCATTGTTCATGTATAAGCAATACAAACTAAGATTCTTGTTTTTATTTACCAACTGCAGTCCCATCAATTCTAAAGGAAACTTGACAAAATGAAAGGACAATTATAAATACTTTGATAACAGGGGCGCCTGGGTGGCTCAGTCAGTTAAGCCTCTGCCTTCAGCTCAGGTCATGATCCCAGGGTCCTGGGATTGAGCCCCCGCATCATTGGGCTCCCTGCTCAACAGGGAGTCTGCTTCTCTCTCTCTCTCTCCCTGTTGCTCCGCCTACTTGTGTGCTTTCTTTCAAATAAGTTAATACAATCTTCAAAAAAATACTTTGCTAACAGAAAGATAATTATCTATTCAAAAGGCCAACAGTAGAAAAAATTAAAACACAAATAAGTATTTAAAACTTCCTGTTTCACACCCCTCCCACCCCCCCACCCCCGTGATACAATGTGAGTAAAAAGCATATGACAAGAAAAGAAATTTAAGGTGGGAAGCTTAAATGTGGAAGAAATGTGGGAGGCATGGGAATTGTGGAGAAAGGAGAGATAATCTTACTAATGTCACAACCACAGAAGAATGTATAAAAGGTCCCAAAATCACAGAATTCTAAATATTAAAATTGCAAACACAATTTTGAAATACACTATGAGCCTAAGGACAGAATCAATTGCAGAAAATGCAGTGTTGTTTTCCTATACAAATGCCAGCCCACAGACAAATGTAGATCACTATGTCCTTGATTTTCTTGACAACAGCATCCTGTAAAGATCTATATCTAAGTCTAACAAGGGTATCCACATAATATAAAGCCAATGACGAAATAATTGTATTTTTGACCAGTCCGTCTGAGAGTGAGGAAACTATATCATAAGATTATAGTTGTCATAAGGATTTTTTTTAGAAGATAGAGAAAAAAATAGGTCATTAGTAAAATAGAGAACTAGTTTCCTGTGAATATAGTGAAAATTGCAATCTAATGGCTGGACTATTGAATTTTCTTTCATTTGGTACCAGAGTAAACATTAAGGAACATGTTAGACAGAAAGAGAGCCAAGTTTTAACTTCTATATCCACCTAGACAACATAGATTTCACCTACACATGTCCCAGTTTTACCCCTATCATGTAAAATGACACCACTCTATACTGTAAAGAATGCTTGTAAATAAGATGGAGACAGCAGCCTGGATCAGGATCCTGTTCCATGAGACTAACACATTACTGAAGTCCACTTTCTAAACAGAATAAAAGTACAATTCTATAACACATAAGTCACAAGTCTAACAACATTTAGTTATAAATTGTCTAATGACAATTACAGCACTGAAAAAAAATTAACACTGTTATAGTCTTTACCTGGTATTTTTACAACCTAAATATAATATGATGGATATAAACTAAAACTATAATTTAGAATTTGGAGGAAGAGAAAATGTTATTTTTATTCCATAATGTAATTTTAATACCATGGTACATGGTATAAAGTTTGTCAAGAAGTTGTAAATAGTTAAGTCCATATTCCATAAAATAGTCAAGGATAAGTGAACTTGAGGACTACAAACTTGACCGAATCTACCTTTTTCCAAACATTCAAAAACACAAACCGAAATAAGGAACTAAAATCATTCTGGTTTCCTGCACCCTTTAGGTTAAGAAGAACAATATTTCCGGAAAATGTCAAGTCCGTAGCTATGGTTTTCAACATCGGGTAGAATACTGTTTTAAGAGTCTTTAAGATTCTTAAGAGTAATTTTCATTACTTGACATATCTATGTCAGAATTTAACACAAAACTAAACATATAAAGCAGTACAGCAATTCTCAAACTCTTCTACCCCGGTCTGAAAAATCTTATGACCTTTCCATTTTATCTCATTTCTCTCTTCCATCACCTCTTCCCACTAAATCCAGTAAAAACTTCACAACTAACACAAATTAGTTTAGGCAGCTAGATATCTGCAGCGGTGAAGTAAGTCAGAAGTGGCTTGTGTACTACTACTTCCTGACTACAGACTCAATACACCCCATCTAAAGTGCACAGTGAAAAAATTATGTAGAAATCAGGCCTTTTAAAGCCTCTTTACAAAATTACATGGGAATCAGGCCCTAAAAGCCTCTTTAGAATTTCTCCATTCAACAGGATAGCACAACAGATCCACCGCCTCACTGAGCTTAGCTTCTTGAACCACTGTCTCCGTAAAATATGCATTTTTAAAAAGAATTTTGTGATACAATATCTGAAGTCTTTGTAGGAAAGCCAATAACTAAGATACGATCAATAACAACTGCTAGTAACTAGGCTTAAAAGCAGACTGTGATAGAGGCCCAGAGCTAGCTCTCCACTGAATTTTCACAATTTAGGATTTTTTGTGCTGAAAAACTATTAAATTATTTGATATTCATCCTTGACCAAAAGCACTCATTTCAATTCCAAGGAGGCAAACATGAAGAAGTCAAAATATAAATCTACTTTCCTTCCCACAAGCCAAAGTATTACTACAGTCATTGTACTAACCATTATTCCAAAGGGTTCCTAGGCACCTCAAAAAGAGGTTCCTTGGTTCCTGAGGACTACTGTATAACGGGAAAGTGATTTCCCAGCAGGCAGTCAACCAGATAAATAAGCCAGTAATCAAAGCATACTGTGATCTGTGTTTCCACTTACCCTCAGTAACATCCTGGGGGTTAGAAGTTCGGTCACTAGCTGGATCCAGTGCAACAGTTGCTAGTGAAGTGGTGGCTCCAGACATCTCACTCATAGGCTCACTACGGCTTGTTTCAGGCACACTTTCCCGTGAGCTAAATCTTACTCGGGAACTGGATCGGGAGCTGAGGTCCGGGCTGGTATCTGACAAACCTGGAATGTCATCGATCTTCGTTGGTGTCACCATGAACCGAACTGAAGCCATCTTGGTGGTGGTTTCTGGAGGATGCATTATTCTCTTTTCCTTTATAAGAACAAAGAAAAAAGGAAAACCCCGCAAAATCTTTCCTCCTACACTAGACTTTGATTGCAAGAATAAAAAAGACAACTAAAAAAAAAAACCCTCAATAATCTTGATTTACACCACACAAAAAGTCCCAAATAAGAATCCTCCTATTCAGAATTCAGACTATCCTAGAAAGTGCACTAAGAGTAAATATTTAAGTAAACAAACAAACAAAAGGACAAAACGATGCCAATCTCGTGGAACTTCGTTCGTTCAGAAAGAAGAGTTATCTAGCTGTCTCTCCTAGTCCAGGGCTGCGGGCTCAGTGCCATAGCCTCAGAGAAGCAGGTGAAGGTTTTCTCCCCTCGACCCCCAGGTTTCTGCCGAGGTAGTAGTTGAGTCTTTTATCTGGTAAATGTCCCACGGTTCTAGTTGAGCAAAGTGCGCGCAGGCCCACCCTTATCAGGGAATATAGCGCAGATCAGATTGCGAAACGGTGTACACCCGGCCACCTGTTGTGTATCAGGTGAATACCCCACAGGTCTGGCTGAGAGGTGTGTGTAGAGCCACCGGATGTTTTGGAGGCCAATAATCCACTTGGGTCTGGTGGGAGAGATGCGCATGCATAACGGGAAAATAACCCACACTACTGGATAAAGGAGAATGAAAAGGGTGAGCAGAGGATGCAGGGGCAGAGCGGATTCCCGTCTCCAAGAGGTCTGCGGGGGTGGCCCACCCGCTCTTCTGGCAGAACGGTCCCTAGGATCTGGGAGGAGGCGGCTAGCGAGCGGATTAAGACCCCTCGGACTGCAGTTCAGGGTCGTGGCAGGTCGTTGCTAGTCCATCGAGCCCACAGTCGGCTCTCTGGGTTTCTCCTGCGTGTGACAGGACGGGCCACCCCTTTGCCGGAGGACGCTTTCTCCCCCACCAGGGCCGCAGGGGAGGTCAGCCCCTCACCGTTCTTCCTTCGGGTTCTAGCAAGACAGGAGATGGCCTCGCAGGCTGGCCCAGGCTGAGCAAGAGAGGGCGGCGAGGATGAAGGGAGGAGGAGGTCGCAGGTGCGGGATCCCGGCGCCAGCTGATGCGGGTGCGCGCGCAGCTGTTGTTTACGAGCCGGTAACTGTTTCGGAGCCGCGGCGCGCGCAGGAGGGCTCCGGCTGCCGGGAAAGGCGCCCCCTCCCCGGGCCGACGCCAGAGAAGCCGTTACGTGACCTCACCGCCCCCGGCCCCGGGCCGGGCGGGCTGTGCCAGCGCCGCCGCAGCCCCTCCCTTCCCTCCCAGCTCGTTCCTCATTCGAGGTTAACGGTCCGAAGAAAAGCCTGGGGGAGCGGTCGGAGGGCGGTACCGTCCCGCGAGCGCCGAGGAGCCCCGCCCAACCTCTGCAGTCTGCAAGGAGACGTAAAGGGCTGCGCGCATGCGCTGCCGGGTCGCGGCGGGACGCAGGAGCCAAATGTGCGAGGCCCGGAGGAAGACGGGAATTGTAGTTGAGTGGGCGGGCCTGAGCTGCGCGCACTGGAGAAAACCGTTTTCCTTCTGAGTCCCGCTGTGTTGCACAAGCTCACTCTGGAGGCATTCGGGGAGTGGACGATGCCCCTTGCCCTCAGAACCTCAAAAAACATCTCTTTTTAATAAAAGCGTCTCCGAAAATACCGTTCATAATTTCTTTAAAAATCACAAACTTCCCATACCATATACCTAAGATGACCCTCCTGAAATTTTTAAGGTCTTTTTCAAGTACCGTTTTCTCAATTATATACACTTTGTGTATCTTTCTTGTTTTGTGTTTTTGCTTATAAAGACTGAACTGTTTAAAAAACAAAAACACAAAACAAAAAAGATCCAGGTAACAAAATGAGAAAAAACTCCCAATTAAAATGTGAACCTCTTCCGGGGAAAATAATAAAAAAATAAAAATAAAAATGTGAACCTCTTGGGGAACCTGGATGGCTCATTCGGTTAAGCACCTGTCTTTGGCTCAGGTCATGATCCCAGGGTCCTGGGATTGACCCCTTTGCTCAGCAGGGAGCCTACTTCTCTCTCTTTTGGCCTACCCCTCCCCCTGCTTGTGCGCTCTCTCTCTCTCTAATAAATAAATAAATAACATCTTAAAAAAATTTCAGAATGCTGTGGTGTTCATGACATTCCTTATGCAAGTTTATCAAGACATTCTTCAGTGTACAAGTGTGGAGATAAATTAGGATGTATGTTTAGGAGGTGATGGAACACAGCAGAGCAACCCAACTTAGGGACACACAGGAGCCAGGCCAGCTCCAGGTGGCAAAGGCTCCTGATCTCTCTACAGTTGACCCTGCTGGGCTCAGCCAGCCCCTGCTTCTCTTATAGACTTTCTCATATTTATAAAGAAATGGTGGATTTCTGCAACATCCAATTTGTTTCATACCACAGTGTATTTTCACTCATTTACATATACTAATACCAATATACTATTCCTCTTAAAACCCTTCTCCCATTTCTGAGCATATCTCAGAAGATATTAATATCCAGAGAACCTTTTAAGGAAAAAGTCCTTGGTATACTTAAACCAGTCTACCTTTTCTCCTCTATTTGAGTTAGGACTATTTCCAGATCAAAGTCTTTTCATTTCAGTTTACACAGCAGGTAGCATGGAACAATAATCCTTTTGGGGGGGGCAGGGGCAGGTAGTGGGTTACTTATAAAGACAAAATTACAGTCAACATTACAAAACATTACTAGCAGAGTTCATTTACTGACTTTGGTGTTTAAAAAGTTTCCATAGCAGATCCCTATTCTAATTATTGCAGAATTAGCATTTCTTCCATCATTATCTCCTTAATAAGATAAAGTAACACTTTAAAATCCCTATAAATGAACAGGCTAAGAAATTAAAAACTGCTTGACAGGAAACAAGTATCTCACTTTACCATTCCCATAAATTAAGTGATTCAAATATCATCTGCCTTCTATTACCACCCAAGTTGAGAGGTTTTTTTTTTTTTCCCCCCAGCAGTTAGCAACTATCCTCAATTTTTGTGCTGAGATAGTCAGACATCAGAGTCCAAGAGAAACATATCTATCCCTTTCTAGGACCTCTGCTGATAAATCAAATTTATGCTGATTTGTTACATCTGTTTCTAGAGTCTAGAATCTTGATGTAGTAGAAAAAGATTGTATAATTAGAACACAATCTCCAGAAAGCAGTTTTTAAATCAGTGGCACTAGACAAACATTCAAATCCAATGTCAAAAGCCACAAATGGGAAGATTGGAAAATAATGAGTTGATTAACTTAGCAAAGGAAGGAAGAAGTTAGCATTTTTGGAAAACTTATATACAGTAATTTTCCTCATCATTCCTCTACTATAAACTGTCCTCTAAGAAATCTCCCAGGGTTTTTTTGTTTTTTAATTAACCCCAATGGTAGCTTAAAAAACAGCAAAATCCCTGCTTGAATCTCTCATACCTCATCTTCTAAATTAAGATCCATGTGGAGTTCCACATGGATCTGGCTGCCAAGGAGAACATCAAGTTAAATGTATATGAGAAAACAATTTCTTGATGGAGAGAACTAAAAACCTGGGACTATTTTCAGAGAGGGAGTAGATGATGTATGAAGGCATTCATATTCACAACGGTTCTATTTGCAACACAGTGTGGATAGATATATTGATATCCACCACTGAATTCTATCAAATTTAAAGTTGTAAGAAGCCTTAGAAATGATGAGAGAAATGAGACTAAACTAGTTAACTTTACTTTCTCAAAGTTATGCAGAGGGGAGAATCCTGATCTCCTGATTCCCAATTCACTGCATTTCCTCTACAATATGGCAGCTATTACCTTCCAACCAACTCCTCCATTTTGAGTCAAAACGTCATTTCAAGGGGCAAGAAATCATTAAATGAGAACAAGGGTATTTTTCACTGAACGCAGACAGTTGTGGAAGAGTCTCAACCATTCTTCCCGTTCCCCAACACTTAATCGCGCGCAACACTACTGCTACAGTAGTGACTGAAGTTCTTCCAAGTGGTCTTGCTGTATCCCTGGGGTGCTCTTCCTTCTCATCCCCCTCTTCTTTGTTTTTAAATCCCTCCTTTCCCCCCCACAACATACAAAATAAGAGCTTTTTCAAATCATTTTAATAACCTAGCAGTGATTCAAAATAGGGAAAGAAAATTCAAACTTTTGCCCCTATGAGGGAGGCTACCATGATTGCTCTACAAGCATGATCAAGGGCTACGACGAAACCGGATTCCAAACAGCAAGGGTGGTTAAGAAGGCTTCAAGGCTCACAGTTTGAAGAGCTTGGTTTCGGAAAGTCTCTGAGGGGTAGCAGAAGAGACATGAAGTTTAAGGGACCCTCAGAGGACAGGGCGCGGTTGTTGGGTCATGAGCACCTTGAAGCGTTTCTTGACGGTGATTCGGTGTCGAGAGTATTTGTCATCTGGGGAGAACCGAGCAGGATGCGCCGAGCAGGTCTGTTGTCCTATAGGGTCAAGCTTCTGCTCGAGGAGGAATAAGAAACATAATTTCAGTACAGGAGCGATGGGAAAACTCAATCACTGGCGTTATAAGAGACAGAAGCTGGGATGGGGAGAGGCTGCGCGAAGAAAGGTATGCAGGAAGACAGGAAACGCGACGGTTAGATCAACAAGTCATACACTCCTTCCACCACTCGTGGCTTCTGGGCTTTCTAGTTCCCCTCACCCACCTAGGCGATTCGGTAGCCGGTCTCAACCGCTCCTCCCACCTACGCTTCTCGCCATGGCCATTTACAACCCGTTTTTTTTCCTCTCTCACCTTCAGCGTATAGACCCGGTCTCCCTGCTCGTTTAGGTAATACTGGAGAAACATGACGACGCCTAAGCCAGTAGTTCCAATTTGGTCTGCAGCTCTAAGTGATGCTCTCACGTGTTTGTCAACTTCCTTCCGGTAAAGCCGGAAGTCTATCTCAAAGCCTGCCGGGAAATGTAGTCCATTTAGGCCTCTTTCCCGGGCCGAGAGGGGGCGAACTAGTGCAGGATTTGGCCCAGTTGCAACCCAGTTGCAACCTTGCAGGGCGTTGGCTTCCAGTTGCAACTTTGCAGGCGTTGGGAGACACGTGGAGTGTGCCCACTGTGTGCAAAACACTGCCACGAGTTAGAGGGGGGTAGGAATGGATATGAGTTGAACATGGTGAATAAAATCCTGTCTTTATCTTGAGATGCACACCCATTTCACAGGCAGTGGGTTTCTAGTGCCTGGAGAAACAGTCTCCAGGATTCAGAGCCCCTTTACCTCAGGGCATAAAGAAGAAAGTTTTCTTCCCTCCCCTCTTTTACATCCGGTTCCCCCGTCCTATTTCAAAGTATTGGCGGTAAAGAGTGCATGATGGGTATTCAATATCAGGTACAGCGAAGAGAGCGTGAAGTTATTTTATGAAACTGGTGAAGTATATTTTAGTGGTCGAACCAAGATTTAAACTCGGGTCTCTTTACCACAAATCCAGCGCTCTTTCTTATAGTGGTGAGTAGCTAATAATAGCATAATATGATGCACCTCCTAGGGTTATTTCGAATTTTTAAAAGAACGTAGAAATTCTCTTTATAGAACTCTGGGTTTTAAAAAGTGACAATTGGAACCCAGATATTACAAAAACTATCGTTACAGTTTTATTTACAATGGAAAAACATTGGGACATATGTTAATTTTATAACCGAGAAAGCCTGAAAGCATTTTCCTTTTTTTAAAAGTATATAGTCTGTTTTTACTTATAGCTGCATAAAATACCTCTGCAAGGATTCACAAGAAAGATACTATTGGTTTCCTCTGGGATAAAGAAATTGATTCCAAAAAGAAAGAAATGAAAGAGAGAGAGAGAGAGTGAGAGAGAGAGAAATTAGTTCCAGAGGAAAGGAGTGGGAAGAACATTGCTGTATATTCCATTTTGCATAGTTTGACTTTTGAACCATGCTAATAATGCATTTGCCACTTCAAAAACTAAAATTATTTAACAAAAATTTTAAACAAAATAATTTAACAAAAAGAAGGACTTTTTGGTTTTGGAATTTGGGTCTGAATGGCAGTTTTTGATAGAGCAGTGCTTTTCAGCCAAGGGTAAGCTGAGCCTTCCGTGGACTGCAGAGCTGATGGAAGTGGACTATTTGAGACTGCAGGGCAGCATTTTTTTTTTTTTAAGATTTTATTTATTTGAGAGAAAGAGAGTGAGTGAAAGAGCACAAGCATGGGGAGAAGCAGGCAAAGGGAGAGAGAGAGAGAGAGAGAGAGAGAGAAACAAGCAGGGCCCCCTGCTGAGCTGGATCCCAGGATGCTGAGATCATGACCCCAGCTGAGGGCAGCCGCTTAACCAACTGAGCCACCCAGGCGCCCCTGCAGGACAACTTTCTAAGGAAATGCTATGCATACAACCAATCATATACCTTGATTTTCTGAGACAATCCTACGTTCAAACATTCTGTTTCTTTGATCCTTAAGTGCACAGACTATATGCTCTGAATTTGGTTTGGAAAATATAGCCAACACTGAATCAAGCCAAGGGTCTGACACAACCTGCTATTAACAGGAAGTCAGTTACAGAACTGGGTGGGATTGAAGGGCATAAAACTGTATATATATTGGTGAAGAAATGTGTAAGTAATCGAGATGTAAAACTGTAATGTTGGGAATCAGAAAGAATTTACAGGGCGCCTGGGTGGCTCAGTGGGTTAAAGCCTCTGCCTTTGGCTCACGTCGATTTCAGGGTCCTGGGATCAAGGCCTGAATCGGGCTCCCTGCTTATCGGGGAGCCTGCTTCCTCCTCTCTCTCTCTGCCTGCCTCTCTGCCTACTTGTGATCTCTCTCTCCATCAAATAAATAAACAAAATCTTAAAAAAAAAAAAGAAAAAAAGAAGGAATTTACAAACTGCCCTAAAAAGACACACAACAGTTGTGTTGCCATACTTTGGTTTGGAGGGAATTCCTGGTTACTGCTTACTCACCAGAGCCCTCTGGCATCTCTCTCTACATCTGCCCCTGCTTCCCTCCCCTCCCCCACTCCAGAATGCCAGTGAGTCCTAGATTCTAGTTCTGTTTTGATCTGATCTTTATTTTCCCTTCCTTGGATCCCTGTGTATCTACTGGGGCCAGGTTGGTCTCTGGGTCCTGGACCTGACTGTTTCATTCTGGAAGCTTCCAGACAACTACGGTTAGTGCCCAAACCTGAGAGGATGGCTTCAGATGGAGGTAAGTCTGCAAGTGGTGGGGAAGGCCCTGGCTACCTGCTCACATCCTTGGGGATTCAGATTTGTCAGTTTACCTGGGGACCAGCTTTTGGGGCTGACCTAGACGGATATAAGAGCACTAGACCCCAACAGTCTTCAGTCTTGGGGAGGCTGGGGAAGGAGATTGTGCCATTAACACCAGGGTTAGGGGATGAAGAGGGCTTCCTGGGAGGCAGATGAAAGCCCCTCAGGGCAATGTGCTGAGTATACATGGCAGTTAGCAGCTTGTTTCTCTGGAAGAGGGATCCCTTCAACATGTGTTTGTGTGGCGCGGGCAAGGGTGTGTATATGGTACAAGCTGCACAGAGAGGGTTCAAGGGGGAAGGTCCACATTCCTGTGTCTTCTGTAGGCAGTTGGAGCCTGCTCTGGAATTAGGCCCTGAGAGAGCTGAGCTGGAGCCACTCTCGATCTTATTGAGTGCGGTCGGTGGAGATCTTAGCTGGAAAACTGTTCCGCTGGGTTATCTGTTGCTTAGTCTGTAGAGTAATGACCTCCTAAAAGCTAGCCTGGAAGGGCCTCTGCTCAGAGCCTGATGGCTCCTTTTTGTCCCAGATATGGCTTTTCTTCCAGTTCTGGGAGTAGTTTTCCTTGATTTCTCAGGACCAGGGGAGGTGGGTAAGTCCAACCGGATGAGGGCTGGGGCTTCCCTAAGATGCTCTCAGTTTTTCTACCTTTTGTGAAACTCAGGCCTTCAGACCCATTTCACTTCACAGAACCCTCCTGGCCCTCTGTTTTGTGGTTGAGATGATGAGTTTGCTCATATTCCTTTCCTCCTTCATGGTCAGGAAGTGGAAGCTGTGTTGTTAGTTTGCCAGGAGAATATTCCTTATTAGAGGGAGAGGAGACTTGTGTGAAATTAGGCAAATGATCTATTATTATAATTGGAAATCCTGAGACACATGTCCTGATTGATTAAGTACACATTTTATGTATTTATCCATGGATTTATCCATGCTGGCTGCCGTGGATTAGGGAGTACGAGCTCATGGGCCCAAAGGTCATTGCAACTTCTCTGGGGCAATTAAAATACACATCTTATGTATTTATCCTAGAGTCCACATAGCTCCTTCTCAGCATGTACTGTGTTTTAGATTTCATTGTGCCTTCTTCATAGTGGACCCTAAATTTCTGCTATTAGGGCTTCCAAGGGGCGCCTGGGTGGCTCAGTGGGTTAAAGCCTCTGCTTTCGGCTCAGATCATGATCTCAGCGTCCTGGGATCGAGGCCCGCATCGGGCTCTCTGCTCAGCAGGGAGCCTGCTTCCTCCTCTCCCTGTCTCTCTGCCTGCCTCTTTGCCTACTTGTAATCTCTCTCTGTGTGTGTCAAATAAATAAATAAAATCTTTAAAAAAAAAAAAAAAAAGGGCTTCCAAGAAGAAGAACCACAGACAGTCTATACCACCAAATTTTAACGTGTCCAGCAGCTACTTATAGCTCTGGAAACCTCCCTTCTTCTTTTTTTTTTTTTTTTTTAATTATTATTTGCCCTCAGGAGTACAGGTCTGTGAATCATCAGGCTTATACCTTTCACAGCACTCACCATAGCATAAACCCTCCCCAATGTCCATAACCCATCCATCCTATCCCTAGCCCCCCACCCCCCAGTAACCCTCAGTTTGTTTCGTGAGATTAAGAGTCTCTTATGGTTTGTCTCCTTCCCAATCCCATCTTGAAACCTCCCTTCACCCAACCCTCCCCTCACCCATTTCCCGGTCCTTATCTCTTAGTCATTCCTGACTGTTACATAACAAAATTTCTGGAAACCAAACATCTAATCCACACATGCTCTCCAGGGAACAGCACTGACCGTGAGCCGTGGCAGGGACCACAGAGCCGCTGGGGGCAGGGTTCAGGTGGTTTGAATGTGTTTGGAGTGGGTGGGAATAAGAAAGGTACTTACTATGTGCTGGCTGCCGTGTGTTAGGGAGTACGAGCTCATGAGCCCAAGGGTCATCGCAACTTCTCTAGGGCAATGATTCTCACCTAGGAGTAAGGGATGTCAAAATCACTTGGGGGGACTTGCAAAGTATGCAGTTTACCCAGCCCTGTCCCTCCCTCACCTGTTGAGAATCAGTGCTCTGATTGTTCAGGGACTAAATGGAATTCTGATGACCTAACCTCTGACCTCCATTTCTCCTACTCCATTCTCTCTTTTTCTTCATTTCAACAGCATCGGGATCGGACATGACCATGAAACCTGGTGCCGCCCTGTCTCCTTTCACTGCACTTCCATTTCCCCAGCCTGCTGCTGGCCCACCAGACCAGCCACCCTGGGAGCCACCTCTGCAGCCTCCCATGCCTTCAGCATTCTCTCCAGGCAACCCTCTGGTGCTCTCCACTCTCCCCAGCCCATTGCTGGTGACAGGGGACGGGGGGCCTGACCCCACTGGGGCTGGAGTCATTGTCAAAGTCAAGACAGAAGGAGGGCCAGCTGAGCCCTCTCAAACTCAGAGCTTCATCCTTACTCAGCCAGCCCTCAATTGGATTGCCTCAGGCACTCCCTGCAGGGCCCCTGAGGGTCCTCCCCCTCGATTCATGACAGCTTCTAACATGAAGACTCTTCTGCCCACTAAGGCTGTTGCAGTGAGCCAGGAAGGCCTCGCAGGCCTTCCTGCTCAGGCTCTACCACCAGCTGCCCAACTGGCCCCCATCGTGCCCCCGGAAAAGGCTTGGCCAGGGCCACATGGGGCAACTGGAGAAGGAGGTCCGTTGGCCGCCCAATCTAAGTCCTCCCTGGGTGACCTCTCCTATACTTCCAAAGGTGTTTATGAGAACTTCCGACGATGGCAGCACTACAAAGCCTTGGCTCGGAGGCACTTGTCTCAAAGTCCTGATGCAGAAGCCCTTTCCTGCTTTCTTATGTAAGTGGGGAGATCTGAGATTAATTATCCTAGCACTTTTAAACAAGGAGGGCTTTGGGCTGGACAGGAGGTTAGGCTATTTAGGAATACTTGAGGGCAGGTCATGAGGGTGCTAGTGAGGCAATGAGAACAAAAAAACATGATGATGATGATGATGATGATAGGCCTCTTTACCCACTTCCCAGATTATAACGAGCTTTCAGGTGTGTCTTCTCTCAAATCATGCTCACAGCCCTGTGAGTACAGGCAAGCGTATTCATGTAATCCTCACATATAGATGAGAAGACTGAAGTCCAGAAGTTCCTTTGACTAAGCAGAAGGCCATGGGTGGAGCTTAGGTCTCTGATACCAAGTACAGGAGCTTTCCATTCTATTTTATTATTATTTTATTACCATCCAACATTGAGTTGAGCTGTCCAAACAGCTGGGCCCTGACCCAGTGTAGGAGTGGAGGAAGTGGAGGATGGTGGGAGGCCAGGCAAAGGAAGTGCCACCCTTCCCCACCACCCCCTATTTTATTCTGAGTTCAAGTTGAAATACGGAGGTGGTAGAGCTCGCTTAGTGACCAATGGCCTAGGTTCCACTGCTCGCTAGATTGGTGATCCTGGGCCCCACATTTACTATCTTGCCTCAGTCTTCTCATCTAGAAAGGGGATGATTATACCAACTTCAGAGGGTTGCTGAGATGAAATGAGTTATTATCTGTGAAGTGTTTAGCAGAATGCCTGGCACAGAGAGTGCCTCATTAAGTGGCAGCTGCTATTACTATTACTTTTATTAGAAAAAAGGCAACGGAGAAGAGGAAAAGAATTCACAAAAGGCCAGAATGTCTATGTGAGTGGATGCTTAGCCAAGGACCCCAGGGGTCAGGGGCTGTCTGTTGTGTCTGTAACGCCGAGTCTTTAGCAAGCCATCTGGGGAATTTTCTCTTCTCACCCAGACCCACTGCTTCCCTCAATTGCCTGCAGTCTTGACATTCTATGTAAATAAAATGTCCACATTTTAGTAGACTTAAAAAACAGGTACATTGTGTTCCCAGTCTCTGAGCTCTTAAAGGAATCTTCCTTTCCAACCTGACTCTCAAAAGACTCGGTCAGAGTCCTCGGTGTCCATCACTTTACCAGCTCACTGCTTTCTCCAGAAGGCTCTGAGTTCTCTTGGAGCCTAGCAGACTGAATTTCTAACTCTTAGCCTCTTCCTGCTCTCCATGCTCAGGCGCTCCAGGCAGGGTCTCCTCCAAAATGTAGTCCAGACTCTCTGCAACAGTTGCCCAGGAAGCTGGTAAAATAACGCAGTTCAGATATCCTGGGGCGCTGGAATCCTTAATTATAACAAGCGTCAGCAGGAGATTCTAGGCACAGTGTGTGAGGACTCTGGCAAGTCAGAAGGGCAAAAACGAATCATAAAGAACTTAAAGTGTATTGATATTTGACTGTCTGCGAAGGGTAGCCCAGAGGCAAGAAAAAAGAAAAAAACTTAAAAACCAACAAATAAAAACACCACACAACTTCAATTAGAGATTCATTGGGTTAGGTAGTGCCTTTTTTGAAAAGCAGGAGCCTTTGGGCGGAATTAAGGGTACTTTATAATGAATCCATTAATTTAATAACATGAGTGCTTTCTTCCTCATGTTTAGTTGAGGACTGCACTGTGAGAATTAAGGGTGGTTGATTTCAAAAGGTGGTGAGCAGTGGCAATCATCTGATTTTGTGTGAGACTTGAAAATTTCAGCGGGAAGAAAGTCCAGTATGGTAGATGGGTGGAGATTGGGGGTCTGGAAGTCTAACCAGAGGTGGGATGTGACAAGGATTGGGGGGCAAGTTAGCTCTGCGGATGGACAAGGGGGTGTATGTTGAGGTATCTGTCGGGATGGGGGGTGGGAGGGGCATTTTGTAGAACATGACTGACCCAATGGGGATTTTAGCCCAGTGCTTCGCTCCCTGGCCCGGCTGAAACCCACTATGACCTTGGAGGAGGGACTGCCAAGGGCTGTGCAGGAGTGGGAGCACACCAGCAACTTTGACCGGATGATCTTTTATGAGATGGCAGAAAAGTGAGTCTGACCAACCCTCATTTTCCCAAGGGGTGCTGTGTAGCAAAGGGATGGGTGGGGGCAGGTAAGAGAGTTGGATCTGGGTGTGTGGGTCCTTATTAAAAGGGATGATAGGAGGAGTGGTAAAGACTAGAATCGGGTCTTCTGGATTCTCACTGCTTCTACTGCCTTGACCTAGGGTTTTTCTGTCCTGTGACCTTGAAAGCTCTCCCTCCTCCAGATCCTGAATTGTATAGGTCCTTGATATTGAAGCTCTTAGAATGGGATTGAAGCCCAATTGATGTAAAAATTCTTTGCTAAAGGGACCTCAAAATGAAGAGGTAAGCCCTACTAGGCAGGTTCTTTCCTAGCTCATTGACAAGGTAGCACGTGGCTACATGCCGACCTTGAGACCACTCCTCTTCTGGAAAGAGTGGCACAGAAATCATTTACCCTGGGCGCCTGGGTGGCTCAGTGGGTTAAAGCCTCTGCCTTCGGCTCAGGTCATGATCTCAGGGTCCTGGGATCGAGGCCCGCAGCGGGCTCCCTGCTCAGCGGGGAGCCTGCTTCCTCCTCTCTCTCTGCCTGCCTCTCTGCCTACTTGTGATCTCTCTCTCTCTGTCAAATAAATAAATAAAATCTTAAAAAAAAAAAAAAAGAAATCATTTACCCCATTATCCCAGAGAGGGCTTGGTGCTTGCAGAGATTGGTCAGGGGAAGATCCTGGATGCCCAGAGTGGTCTCCTGGCTCTTATCCCTCATTTCTCCATGATTGTCTCTGTGGTTAAAGAAATAACTCTGGGGAAAATGAACCCTGTCCTCCAAAACTTGGTTTCCATTTCCTCCCTTCTGGACCCATACCTCCTAGAATTACTCCTCCTGGCCCCCAGCCCCAGCCTCAGAACAGGCATCTCAGCACTGCCTCCTGGTGGGAACTGCCTTGATCTGCAACCCCAGTTGCAGATCAACCCCAGGCCCTGCTTTAGGATTTCAGTCCTTCTTTAAGGTTGTAGGTAGGGGCAGATGAGGCCCTGTAGGGCCTCCTGGAGGAATCCTGTTAGGCTTTGGCATAAGCCTGACTGGCTTCAGCAAGGTTGTATTAATTGCTGCTATACATCCTTTATGATGCTGGGTGAGATCAGGGATGAAATAGAAGTGAAAGTGATGGTTCTTTCCTGGAGAAGCTCAACATTCATTTCTCAACAAGTTTCCTAAGCGATGACTGCACATAAGGGACTCTGTGGTGACCTCATGAGGTTTCCCCGGAACTGTTATTGGGCTCTCTGTGAGCAGCTCCCTCCTGGTGTCTGGCCTTCTCTGCACTGTCCGGGCCTTCCTCACCCTCTGCAGGTTCATGGAGTTTGAGGCCGAGGAGGAGATGCAGATTCAGAACACACAGCTGACGAATGGGTCCCAGGGCCTGCCTCCTGCAGCCCCCCTGAAACTCGACCCTTCAGGGCTCCCGGCCCCTGAGGTTAGCCAGCAGCCAGGTAAGACTATCTCATTCCAACAGGAGCCTGGGGCCCAAGGCTCAAAGGGAGGCATGCACAGAATGGTCATGGACTAGGGAAGGCATTGTGCTTGCATCTGTCACTATCCCTCCAGGGGGTGACACTGATGTTCTAAACAGGACATACAAACAGGATGCTGGCTTCTCAGGTTCCTTTTGTCCCAAACTGTGGTCTTGGCCAAGTAAACCAACTACTCCCTAATTGAGACTGTACATGAGGCAAAAATTACCTCATTTGCCTAAGAAATGGGGGCTGGATCAGAGGACTTCTTGGAATTTCAGGGGTTTCCAGATGTCTCATGCAGTGATTCTCTTAGACCCTCCAGCTCCACAATCTTCTCCCATGGCTGGTCCCATTTCAGGCCTGATCCAGCCTGTAATCCTTCCAGCGTGCCCAGATTGCTGCCCTGACAAACCCAAGGTTGGGAGGCGGAAGCCACAGTCCCTGTGTCACCCCCCATTCCTCCTTTCCATCTCTTCCCTTAGTGTACATTCCCAAAAAGGTGGCCTCCAAGGCACGGGCCCCCCGCCGGCGGCAGCGCAAAACACAGAGGCCTCCAGTCCCTGAGGCCCCCAAGGAGGTCCCACCAGAAGCTGTGAAGGAGTATGCTGACATCATGGAAGGGCTTCTGGGGAGTCATTTGGCCATCGGGGAGGCAGATGGGAAACAGGAAGAGGAAGAAGAGCAGCAGCAGGAGGAAGGGATGTATCCAGATCCAGGCCTCCTAAGCTACATTGATGAGCTCTGTTCTCGGGAGGTCTTTGTCTCCAAGGTGGGCTGGACCTGGGTATCTCATTTCAGTAGATGCTGGGATGGAAACCCCAGGGGACTAAAGAACTAGGGTTTGTCCAAGGCAGTTAGTAACTAGGCTGTCTTCTACTGAGAACTGTATGCACACTCATGCATGCATGTGACCATACACACAACTGGTGGTGGTCATGATTAATGACAACCCCAGGGGAGGCTTGGGGGAGGGGGACACAGGGCTTCTTCTCTAGAGCTTCTTGGTTCACAGGTTACTTCCTGTCGAGGACTTAGGTCACTGTTTCTTCTGTTCCCCAGGTGGAGGCTGTCATTCATCCTCGGTTTCTGGCAGATCTCCTGTCCCCAGAACAGCAGAGGGATCCATTGGCCTTAATTGAGGAGCTGGAGCAAGAGGAAGGACTCAGTCTTGCCCAGGTAAACCCGGGAGGTAGGAAATATCTGAGTAAGAAGCTTGCGTGATTTTATCTAACCCCGCACTGTCTTGGCTGGTATGACTTCTGGAGACAGACAGCTTCAGGACTGGGATTCGGGTGCAGAACAAGTAGGCAAGATACTGTGGATATACAGGAAAAGGGGAGTGAGCATAAGGTGTCAAAGCCTGGGAATAAGACCCAAGGAGGCGGGAGAGAAGAGCCACGGCATCTGTTTTTGATGCCATGACTTATGTCACTTGCTGGCATTCCCTGCCCTGTCCAAGTACCACCTCCTGACCACCCCCTCTGCCACTGCTTCTCACAGCCAGGTAGAGAACAGTGTTTGTCCATTCTCCTTCCAGCTGGTCCAGAAGAGACTCCTGGCCTTGGAGGAGGAGGATGCAGGGGCTCCTCCTAGTTGCAGTGGAGCTCAATCAGACTCCAGTCCTTCTGTTTCTGATGAGGATGAAGATGGGGGTGGGCGGCTCCGGCCGTCACCTGGGCCTCGGGTGGCTGGGGGCACCGTTTGCCTTGGAGAGGCTGCTTCTGCAGGAAAACGGGTGAGAGAAGTGCATGGTGGGCAGGACCAGACCCTAGATGGCCTGAGGGGGATGCGCAGAGACGGGAACACCGCGCCCTCCTCCAGCAGCTGGGACCTGTGGCTGGAACCTACAGCTCCACAGGGAACTCAAGGGTCGCTAAATACGGAGATAAGAGGGGCTGGGAAAGTTGCAAATCAAATACCCCCACATCAGGATGACCAGCTGGGAGGTGCTAGGTCTCCTGGGCACCCCCTGGTGGCTGACCGAACTTCTGAGACTCTGCCCCTTTGTTGGCAGGAAGGCCCCCAGCCTGAGATAGTTCCCAGCTCGGATATGGGACTCAAAGGGCTGGCTCCTCTGCAAGGACAAGGGTTAGAAAAGCGGGACGGCCAGCAGCTAGGGGGTCTTGGGGTGCTTCCCCAGGGGACGGAGCCACTAGCAGTACTCCAGGAAGGCTCTTTGGGCGGCATGTGGGGAGATGACAAAGGTCCTCCCGTGGGTCAGGGTTATGATCAGAACCTTTCCCCTAGAGCAGCTGGTGACAGGGAGGGGGACGGAGTCTCTCTCAGTCCAGGACTTTGGCTGAGCAGTGAGCTGGATGCCGTGGGCTTAGAGTTGTCCTTACAAATTGAGGAAGTCATAGAGAATTTCCACGATGGGGAATGTGTCACTGAGCATCAGGGAGGCTGCCAGGCACTGGGCTCCAGAAGCAACATTTCTCTGGGTCCTGGAGAAGCCAAAGCACCTGGGGATGGGGGGGGCAGTGCCATTCCCTGTGGAGGCACAGATGGCATGGCTGCCCAGCAAAAGACAAACTACTGCAGCCTGCCAGGACCTCTGAGGGCCACCAGCCCATCCTTGAGGCCTCAAGAAAATCGAGAACAGAGGCCTGAGGCTACAGGGGATCCCAGAGATCTGTGGGCTGAAGGTTGCTCCCCTTTGTTGGAAAGTAGTATCTGCGTTCCCACACTGGAGGTTCCCAAAGAAACCCTTCAGCCTGCATGTCACAGCAACATCCTTGAGCCGGGGACCCAGGGTAGCTCCTCCTTCCCTGAGGCCAGCCTGGAGGTGGAGAGCAGAGGACATTCCATCTCTCCTCTGTTGGAAACCACAGAACATGTCAACATACTAGACATTAGAGATGCCTGTGGCCTCCAACTGGTGGTCAGTGAGGATACCAACCCAACAAATTTTAATTCTTATGACCCCCAAAGAGAGGGCAGGGAGGATACTGATTTATCCAAGCCCGAAGACCTTGCTCCTTTACCAGGGAACCAGGAGTCTTATGCACATGGGACCCCCAAATCAACATCTCCTCAACAAGGGCTTGGAAGCACTTCCTCTAGATGGGGGGCCAGGGATGCCTTAGTTCTGAGAGAAAGCTCTCCTGTCAGTGAAACATGCAGCTCAATGGATAGGGCCAAAGGGAAGGAGGAGGTGCAGGGGGAGGACGAGGAAGGGGAGGATGAGGAACTCTCCAGCTTTGCGTACCTCTTGGCCTCTAAACTTAGCCTGTCACCACCAAGGGGGCCTCCCTTCCGTCTTCACCCTGCTTCAGGCCTGCCCTCAACGGGAGAGCGGGGGGTGCAGAGAGCATCCCATTCCCTCTCTGCTGAGGCGAGAGGCCTTGGCCAGTCTCCACATCCTGTTGCCAAGTCTGGGAAGAGAACTCTTGGTGGAGGTCCTTCTCCTGCCGAAAAGAGGCCCTACCAGAGAGCTGACCTTGGCATCTCTGGGGAGAAACCCTTGGCTCTGGGAGTGGTTCGAGCTCCACAGCCTCGTAAAAGGCGGCGTGACACTTTTGTCACCGGCCGAAGGAAGAAACGTCGGCGTAGTCAGTAGGGGACAGCAGGACTTTCCTGTCCCACCTGCTGATCCCTAAAGGTGCGGGCCCCCAGAGTACACTTCACTCCAACTGCACACCAGCAGAGACTGGTTCTCAACCCCATGTTATTTTGTTGTTCTGCCAAAGTGGCAAGTGTGGGGAGGGAGGTCACACGGGCTAGGTTGGAACTGGTCCTCTTGGTGGGAGGTAGAATACATTTGGAAATTGTATGGGGAAAAGAAAAATAAAGATTTTCTGGTTGCTGGAAAATGTTTGCAATGTGCCCTTTTGTATTCATGTCTTCGCTGCTAGATGGGGTGAGGTG
This sequence comes from Ailurus styani, assembly GCA_002007465.1. NCBI lineage: Eukaryota > Metazoa > Chordata > Mammalia > Carnivora > Ailuridae > Ailurus > Ailurus styani. The sequence goes on along the minus strand of LNAC01000041.1, from coordinate 856,946 downwards.
CTGAGAAGACGGAGGGGGCTCCAGATTCACGGGATCTAGATACCGCTCTAGCCTCTGGGCTTATCCACGCTCCCCGATGAGCTCCTGACCTGAGAAGTCCCCAGTGACCACTTTATCCCCCCAGTCATGAAAAGCCTAGACTCGATGCTGGGGAGTGCTTCTCGGGATAGGCCATCATTACGTCTCCCTTTAAAAGTCTGGAAGATGGAAAGATGCTGTTTTTTTTTTTTTAACCTGTCAGATCTCTGGGTTAGATATCCAATTTCCTAAATCTAATTAGTTTTCCAAAACTCTGTCTAGACAGCATCTTTTTTAGGGGGCGCCTTTTTTTCTGCCCCCTTCCTTGAAGAGGCTGGACAGAAGGGACTTAAATGTCCTCCACTCATCCATCCCTGGCAAAAAAAAAAACACCCTCCTGAGGCTGGTCGGAGCTGCAGGGCAGACGCTTGGCTGCTCCGGACACAGTTCTCTGCTCCCACCACAGGAGGGGAAATCATTCTCAGTGGGATTATTAAATATAAAATGGTCGTTAGCTATTTTTTAATCTCTAATGAGGACAGAACAAGAGGGAATAGGCTGAAAAGAGGTTCATGAGGAAGCCTGTTAAAAGGTACATATATAGGGTATGACAACAGGAGGAGAGGATGTGACATTGGCATGATTTCTGTGCAGGAAAGAGCCCCATCTAGTCCAGTTGAAGTGTGTATTCATCCAGCAATGGCTAAGAGGACTGACCCCGGGAACCTCTGGGATCTTCCAATGGGCAACCTGCAACGATTAATCCCTCTTGTTCCCAGCTGATACTATCCATGTAACAGCCTTATTTTTTTTTAAATAGATATAGATATATATTTATATTTATATATAAAATAGTTTTTTACAAAAAAAATACCCAAACAAAAAACGAAAATCAACTTAAAAAAAAACCACAACAATAACAAAAAAAATAATCAAGCAGAAGCAGAAATGGGCTTGAGGCACAGGGCAGGCTGGAGGCGAGCTGGGGAGGTCGAGGCGCTCAGTCGCCCTTCTGCTTGGGCGCTGGCACAGTCCCGTTGGCCAGAGCTGTGGGGTCGCCTGGGGCTGAGGCCTGTGGTTTCGGGGACGGGCGCAGGTAGGTGCTGAAGAGCTTCCCGTGGAGCGGGTCGTGGAGGGAGAAGGCCTGGAACTGACCTGGACAGGAAAGAGTGCGAGGGGAAAAAGTCAAACGATCTAAGGACGAGGGGAAGAGGGTGGCCCTGTTCTTTTTCCGAAATCGGTATGCCCTGTCCCTCTCATCCCTGCTTCGCTTCTCAAAACCGAGTTTCTGTCTTCTCTGCCTTCCCGGCCTCACAGAGGACGAACCACCCCCACGCACCCCATACTGGCCACTAGCCCCTGTCCCCTCCCAGCCTGGTGCTGGTGGTGGCCCGAGCCCTCTGGGCAGAGAAGGCAGTGACTCACAGAGGGAGAGGCCTTGGTGGGGTCCCGCCTGGCACAGCTCAGCATGCAAAGTCGCGGCAGCAGGGCGGGGGGACCCCAGCAGCAGGTGCAGGATAGTGCTGAAGCCGTCTCTGTATAGCAGGCGGCCGGGCCCCTCTACCTGCTCCTCGGCAAAGAGCTGGCACAGAAACGGACGCGAGTCAAGCCCTATCTTCATGCCATGGCCCCGCACCGCCCTGCAGGTCTGCCTGACGGGTTCCTCCTCTTCTGAGAGTGCGGAGTACAGCCCCTCCCTGTCTCCCCTGCCACCCTACCCCCACCCCTGCCCTTTGTGCGGAATTAAAAACTCACAGCTGTTGCCCTTGCCCTGTTCTCAGGCGGGTCTCAACACTGGAGCACTGGGGTGGATACTGAGCACCTACTATCTAGAAGTTACTGGGAGCAGGTCCCCACAGAGGCCTCGGTGCGGTAGGCATGGCTACCACATGTTCCCCACCCCCATATCTCTCTGATACCTCAAAGGCCAGGCGAGTCAGCTCCTCCAGGCTCCTGCCCCCATCCAGAGCTGCCAGTGCCAAGGCCACATCTCGAAAGTCCACCAAACCTTGGGCATCCTGGAGGGAAAAACCAGGGCATGATGAGGACCAGTGCTGTGTCCTCCCTCCTGTCCCAGATTTTGGCTCCTCCCTCTTCTCAGCAGGCCCAGAGATGGCCCATGTGCCTGCTTCCTTAGAACGGCAAGCTCTAAACCCTCCAGGATTCCCAGGATTTCTCTCAGGTCACGGGTCCGTTCAAGCTATCCCCACGTCACCTGGTCACGAAGCTCTCCAAAAAGGGATCTCCTGTGAATGTGAGGGAATCCCCCAGGAATGCTGAAGTCACCATCAGGTTTGTCATACCCCAAGCTGGAAAAACTGGTTCTCTGCTGACTCAGCCTATGCTGGAGAACTGGACCAAGAGACTAAAATGGGGCCGCTGGCATAATTTCTTACCAAAAAAACCCAGGGAGGATGCCTGCTTTGGTAAAACCACCTTATTCCAGTTTTGGTTCTGCTCTGCTATAGGCTAAGTGGAGAGGCTCCTTTCAGAGACAGTTGGCCCCAATCTAAGGAATTAGCACTCTCTGTCCCTTTAGAGGAAGTTCCAGGAAATCTATGGAGTGCCAAAATTCTTGAGATAGTTCAGGAATCCCCTAGAGAAGCTATGGGCTATTTTAAAAAAGTATTCCAAAGATCTCTGAGTCTCAAACTCATCACTGTCTAACCTGTCCCATGTTCTCCCCCGTATGTCATCTTTCCACCACTCAGAGGTGCCCCACAAGGTTGTATGGTCCCCCGTCTTTGCCAATCTCTAGTGTGGTTTCAGAAAATTATGGACCTCACTGACCAATTATTTCTCCTGTATTCCCTCCCACAGCAAAGAAAACATTGCTCTTCAAGGCCCTGGTTACTCTGTAAAAATTGAATCCACCCACAGACCTTGGGAGATGACCATCCAACAAAGGCTGTCGGAACATACAGGGCAGGTTCCAAACTGGCCACCCATGTGGCCAGTTGGACAGTGTCCTTAAAGCCTGAGCACATCAGCCTGGAGGGCAGGGCCTGGGCTCTGGCCTCTGCATCCCAGATCCTTTACCTGCTGGAAGTAGCTAAAGGCTCCAGCCACCGTCTGGGGGTCAGAGAGCTGTAGCTGCCTGGCAAACTCTTCCTGGCTGATCATTCGACTCCGGCCTGGCTCTGCCCCAGCGTCCACACGGCCAGGGGACAGCCTACAACGGAATTGTTGAAGGCAGACAGCTAACTCAGCTTCTTCCTGGACCTTGGCCCCCAGCCCCAGGAGTCCACCCAGCACAGGTATATCTGGTGTTTTTCTAAGATGGACTCCAACTCACAGTCCTTTGAGAGCCATTCCTCCTTTTCTCACTGGGCTTATTACGTATCTTTCCCTTTTTCTTACCTCCTTCCTTTTACTCCATTATCTTAAACAAAAAAATCCTCTACCTTCCCACTTATTTCTTTTTTAAGACTTTCCTTTCTTCTTCCCATTTCCCTCTCTAACCAGAAGTGACACTGCCCACACCTTACATTCAAGGTCACTTACCCAGCCTTCCGAAGCACCTTTCCCAGTTCCCAGAGCTGCGGCTCCAGGGCGACCTTCAGCCGGCCCACCACAATCACGGGCAAGCTCCCTACAAACTCACACTCGGTGGCTGGAATGCCCAGGGCCCTACAGGATGAAGAGCGATGGAATGGAGCAGGGGTGGGGGGTGGGGGGGTGGGACAAGGAAGAAGAGTCTTCTGAGGGTTCATTACGGAGTCTGGGTGGATGAATGGGGAGGAGACCAGGCCCCTTTAATCACCCCAGTCTCAGCTGTGCAGACCCACCCACTGCCCACTCTTTGGAACCTCAGCTCTCCACCCGCCACCGTGCTTCCTATGTCCTGTATATCTGCTCCAGGAAATATTTTGTGGGATACTCACTGTGCCATTACCCTCTGGACATTGTTGGCATAGAGGGTGGGGTTCCTGCTCTCCTCCAGGCTGGGGTGGTACACAGGGAGGAACTGAAACACACACACAGGTGCACATACACACACATGCGCACACACACTTCGCATCAGCACCTCAAAGCTATGGGTGAGCACTCCCACCCTCTCTTCCCTTCAGGGGTCAGCCGATGACCATTCCCCTCCCCACCTATGGTGGCACTGGGGAGGGTGGGGACGTGTCATACCTCCACGTCCACGATGCTGCAGGGCTGAGAGGCTGTGAGCCAGAGGACTTTCAGTCTAAGAGAAGAGAGACCTCAGATGCTCACGAATCCCTAAGTATGGGGCCTCCCACCCTGTGGAGGGGAGTGGGAAAGTTCTGCCCATTCATATAAAAATGGACCCCGAACCACACAGTGAGCTGTGTCAATATGCAGTTGGGAGACAGAGGAAGCTCCAGAAGGCCGCAGGGAAAGAGAGAGCATGGCGGGGACAGGTGTGAGGAGGAACTGGCGGAGAAGAGGTGTGAGTAAGCGCAGAAAAGGTGAGGCAACCGTGCTGGCTCGCAAGGGATGGATAAGGGAGATCGCTCAGAAACACTGAATGGTAAGTTCAAAGGGGCTACAGTCACAGCAGGAAAGATTAGGTGGGACGGCTGAAGGCACTTCCAGATCATATCGGGAGATCAGAACCAAACAGGGAAACAGGCACCCTCTTCTCTAGAGTTCTCTCAATCTGACAACGAAGAAGGTCCGTTTGCCTTGCCTGGAGATGGGAAGATGGGCCAGGAATTCTCTGACGGACCCTGCTCCCCACCCTCACCCCAGGAACACCAAGACTCACACTCCAGGGCCCCTCCATGCCCAGCTGGTGGTGTCCTAAGGGAGAAGCAGAGATGAGGGGAGAAAGGCATTACTTTTCTTCCCTGGAGCTGGCCCAGCCTCCTTGGGCAGAGGCCCTGACCCCGCCCCCACCCCACATGCACATCCCACCGCGACAATAAAAGTTTTCACCGATTTAGGGTGCATCTGGGCTCCCCGGCCTCCTCCCTTGGACTCAGACTCACCAGACTGTTGGGGTATCGGATGAGGACAGGTTGCACGGGAACCCCGGCGATGAAGGCTCCTGAATCCCATTTCCACCCCCCACCCCCCGGGCAGAGGTTAGTTCACGGAGGTACAGGAGGCATGAAGTGTCAGGGTCTGGGACAGTTCTGAAATACCTGGCCTGGCTCCATTTCATTTGTAATTTTCTTTCTGACTCCTAGAGACTTTTCAGTGTCAGCTAGGAAGTTCCCCGTCTCTCTTCCCTACGATACCCGCTCCACTTCTTGGGTTATTCCAGAGTGCCCCTCCAAATCTGGGGCTCCTTTTTCCTACCGCCCTACCACCCACTATCATTTTATTCACCTGGTTTGAATTTAAGCAAAGCCTTCTTGTTGGAACAGGTGCCTTCAGGAAAGAATAGTACCTGGGGGAAAAAAACCCGAGGGACTGGAATGAGGTGGGGTATCCTGAAGGGGAGAGAGGAAAGAGAAGCCTCTTTGGGAGCACATAAAAGGTGAGATCTTGAGACCCTTACCCACCTGGGGCCACTTGCCTCCTGAGGTAGCCCGCCTTCGGACCTCCTCCACCACTCTGCGCCGAGAAGCCGGGTCATGCCGGGATACTAGAATGGCTTGGTTGAAGCGGAGAAGGGCTGGGGTCCAGAGAGGATACAAGGAGTCACTTGGTTCCTACCCAGGGGCATTAATACCTGCGGCCTCCCCTTCCTCAACAGTAGGAGATGCTTGCAGTGATCTCTTTGCCCTCGGGACCCTCCTTTTAGGGTGAGTTGTCCTTTTAGCCAAGTGATCAGAGGTCCTTCCAACACCTCCGGGCACCAGCCCTCAGAATCTGAGGCACTGGTTCACAAAAGGTATCTATTTGCATCTCATTTGCCAGCAACAGCTGATTTCCCTTCTAACCTCTCCCTTCCCCCTAGAGGCCAGTTCTTCTCTCCAGAGCGGCTGATTCCTGCCTTTTTTGCTCAGAGTTGTCATCTCTCCCCTTCACCCCTTATGCCCTCTCACCTCCAATGACAGGCACGGAAAGGTTCTCAGCTCGGGACACAACCTTGGGCAGGTCACAGGGCAGCAGAACAATGGGGTCAAAGAAAGTAGAGTGGGGAGCAGCAACAAGGACAGGGGCTTGAAGGCGAGAGGCCCTCTGGCCCCGAACACGAATTCGAAGGAAGCCCAGCAGGAAAAAGAGCAGGCGGCTGAGGCCCAGCACCCCGTTGTGGCACACAGTCCTGCAGGACAAGGCTGGGCATCAGCAGAGGCGGTGATTCTGTCCCTCGCTCACCCCCAGGCTTAGGCACCCAGAAAAGCAGCTGCCCTTCTCTTGTCCTCTCTTCCTCTGCCAAGGGGCTGAAGTCTGCCCACTCGGGGACACATTAGGGTGCATCACTTAGAGCTGAGGTCCTGGGCACCTGGCTGACTCATCTCACCTACCGAGGCTAGACAGCAGAGCTTCAGAACCCTCCCTCCGTTTCTTCTCAAAGAGGGAGCAGAATGGATAATAGGGAAGAGAATCCACAAGTAGGGTCTTTGGGGGCTGATCCCCCACTTACTTCCTCCATCCTGTAATTGGCTCCTGAAGCTGCTCCTCCGTAAGACCAGCTACTTGCAGCCAGGCAAAAGGCCAGAGGAGAAAGAGGACAATAAAGGCCAGAAGCACTCGGATGGGGGCCAACAGTGCCCCCAGGAGGCAGAACTGCAGAGGGTGGGAGAAAATGGCACTTCAGGACTGGGAGACTCTCTCCATTGCTTCCCTTCTGCCACAAGGATGAAGCAGAGAGCCATCACCCCCTGTGGATCAGGGGACAGGTGGTGTGGGAACAGAAGATGGGGCCGGAATCCAAGGTGAGATGAAGATACCAATAAAGGTGAAAGGATAAAGGATTAATAGGCTCAGGGGCCTCATAATTAGGATTGGACCTGATTTTTTAATCATAAAACGCATCTGTCACTTGGTAAGGCTCTTAAGAGCATTTAATGATAACCCCTGTGGAGGCGCCCAGCACACTGCTTGATGGAGAGTAGGTTGGAGATAGTTCCTCCCCCACCTCGCATTCCATAAATAGCTCATATGTCCAACAGAAACCAGGTGCATAGTTCTTTCTACTTTGGCCCTGGGAAGTGGTAGAGAGTTGGAACACACAGAGGTCCACTTTTTAGGACCAGGCCAGTCTAGTTCCACTCAATAGCACTCCCCTAGGACGGGGCTGGGGGGGAGGGGTAGTACAGCGTGGCCCTACTCCGCAGGGTAGGGGTTGCCTGGAGCCAGGGTGACTCCTAGGGCTGCCCTGGGGAGAGTGCAGGTAAACAAATTGAGCCCCAGGAGTGCCGGTGAGGGCAGCAGAAACCTTGGACACTCCCTTCCCACACCCTTCCCCAGTTCCCCTAGGCTGGTGCGGCTCTCCACTTCCTGTAGCTAGCCCCCTTCTCAGCCTCCCTACCCCCACCAGGAGGTGCTGCAGTGCGGGCAGGGTGGAGTGGAAAGAGGGGGTGTTGGATCGGTACAGGGGCGCAGGTTATGGGTCTAGAGACGTCTTCCCTCTAATTCGGAGCCTCGAAGAAGCACTCAGCACGCCCCTGCCCCCACCCCCGGCTTTCCGTAGCCTCCACCTTCATCCTAGTTCATCGGCCTCCGCAGGATGTAAACCGCATTCCCCAGGATCTTACATCTCCCCTACCCCGGGGTCTCCTGCAGTCCTCCAGCCTCACCTACTCAATTCTTCCACACCTTCGAGCTATCCATCACCCAAGCCCGAGCCCTCTCCAAGGACGTCTCGCCCACCCCCGCCGCCCCCACGTGCGCTCCCCCGGACACCCTTCCCGCAAGCCTCTCACCCACCTCTTTTCCGGATCCCCATCCCCATCTTTGCCTGGGCTCTAAACGGCCTCCTTTTCCTATCCCCACGAGTCCCCCCACGACCCCCGCTCACACTGTACCTTAACCCTCTGGAGGCGGGAGAGATGTAACTCATGCACGAAGGGATTGGGGGGCGCTGGG
>LNAC01000041.1:714109-848533 GCA_002007465.1 Ailurus styani | reverse complement strand
GGGGAGCAGGCGGCGCGGCCCGGCCCGCGTTGTCAGGGAGCCGGCCGAGGGGCGGGGCTTCCAGAGCCCGGGCGCCCCTGCTCCTCCGCGCCCGCCGTGCATGCCGCAGCCCCTCCGGCCATTGTTCCGCGGCGGCCGGATGCCGGGGCGCGCCGACCCCGGGCCCGGCCCTCCGGGCGTTCGTCTGGGAACACCGGGCCGCCGCCTCCCCGCAGGCCTCCGGCTCGGAGCGGGCTTGGGCCGCGAGGTGGTCGCGGAGCTGAGACCGTCCTTCGACCCCGCCCGGGCGTCGAGGTCACCCCGCGAGCGCAGATCGGGGCCCTCGGGCAGCTGGGAATGGAGGAGCGGTGCGCGGAGGCCCGCAACTCGGGGGCGAGTGGGAACCCCTCTCTCCCCACGGGCTCGCGGGCCCCAGCCACCCCTCCTTGCAGGCCGACCACCTTCCCTTCTTGGTCGCGGCGACGCCATCGCGCCAGCATTTGGGGCGCTCGTGCCCTCTGGCGGCCGTGTTGTGCCTCACGCCTCTTCGCATCCGAGTCCTGCCGACCCTAAACAGGATCTCCTGTTCTGCGGCGCGCACTTGGCATCTGCCGGGCACCAGCAGCCCCTGACACGCTGGCCCCTGTGCTTCCCGTGAGCCCGGCAAGGCCTGGCTGGGGAGGGGCAGTGGAAATCGGGGAGGCTGGGTGACCGTAGAGGCAGCTTTCTTTTCGCTCCTAGTCTCTTTTCTCCGTCTGCCCCCCTTCTGTCTCTGCCCTTCCCGCCCAAGCTCCAAACCGTCCTAGAAAACTCATAAAGTGGTCAGCACCTGGTTGTCAGGCGAGGGCGAGATCAGAGAATTGGGTGGACTTTGAGGTCCACAGCTAGTAACAATCAGAAAGATAATACCTACGACAAAAAGGTGATGAGAGCCTCCCTGCTTGTGAAGAAGCTGCCTTCAGTTCACCACGTTTTCTCTCTTAAGCATTCATGTCAGTCACCATTTCCTGAAGGCCATGGGGACAATGGCAGATCAATGGGCTGCTGGATCATTGCACACCATTAATCTTTCATTGGAAGGGGGACCAGGCAAAAGCTAGAAGTCACTCTGCTTCTATCAAGATCCCCGTCTCTCCCTCCCTGCCCCTTAATTTACTGACTTAATTCCTACCTGTATTCTTGAGAGTATCAGCATTCTCTGAGAAACAAAGGGATATCCTAGTCGATTTATTTATTTATTTATTTCTTAAACGTTCTCAGAAGAGTTTCAATAGCTCACTTACCTATTAAAAAAATTTAAAAACTATTTCCAGATTTATTAATTACTGGCATACATGTAAGTTGAAGGTCTCTAATGTGATGGATTATTAGATTCATGTACATATACATGTACATGATTTATGTACCTCCTATTTAAGGGAGAACAGGTTTCTATGTGTCTAACCAAGGTAGTTAAAATATTTTTATAATTTCTTTTTCTTCAACTAAGGCAATTCATTAAATTCATAGTTACATATGTTTGCTTTTTATGCCTCTAATATTTTAACATTAACTACCTATACCCATTCCGGGAGGAGTTATTAAGCTTCGAACTCAAACCCATAGAGTAATAATAATTATACACAAATTATTATGTAATTAAATTAAGCATAACCACATATTATCAATGATATACAGAGAAAGTTTTGATACTAATTTATGATTCTGTAGAATTGATGAAAATCCTTAGGCAATGTGTCTGGTGTGGATATCTATTCTTCCATCATTTGTTCTGTTCACCTGCTGTGTGTCTCTTGCAATGTTCTTGCTCCTTGCTACTCTGACATGCTGTTACTTCATTTTTTTCAGATTCCTTATCACTTATTGCAGAGCAATCTCAGTATCTGTGGCAGTTTTTAACATTTTAAAGAAATATTCATTAATTTTTTGCAAAAATGTTCTGCAAATGTGCTTGCTATTAGCTGCTAATTGCTAATGTACGGTTTTTGTTTTTTGCCCCTCTGCTCTCTGCCTTATTCTAATTTAGATGCTCTAGTATAGTTCATTCTGCCAGTGCTGGACTGATGGGCTAGAGGTTTCATACTTTGTCTTTTTTGTAAACTCTTTGATTGGTCCTTTCTTCCTGTTTCTCCTTAACAGAACCCTAGTTTAGTTCAAGTACCCAGCTGCCTTACACATCCATTTGCATCAGGGGCAGCCAGGTTGGGAGGAACCTATCTGAGGAAGTCCTTTTTTCCTGGTCAGTGACTGATTTGGAATGGGTGTGTGACTCTGGACAATGAGACGTGAATGATCCTGTGGGAAGTTTCCTTACTCTTTCTGAAAGTGCCTTACAAACCAGCACTCTATTTTTATGCTCTGGGCATTTCCAACTGTGACACCTGTGACTACTGGAGCCATCTTGCAAATATCTGAAGATCAAGCATCACAGGATAGAGTAGTGACATGCAAAGAATCTGGGTCTTTGGTGATGGAATTGAGCCTCTGAACAAACCAAATTGAAGTCTGAAATACTTCTGGCCTTCCTGTTACATGAGAAAATAAAGTTCTTTGCTCTCTAAGCCAGTTTAAATCAGAGATTCTGCTACATGCAAACAACAACTTTGGTTTTCTGTTGCTGTATAACACTTCCCTTAAAATTACCAGCTTATAACAGTCTCTATTTATTATCATAATTTCTCCAGGTCAGAAGGCTAGCTTAGCTAGGTCCTCGGCTTAAGGTCTCACAAGGCTGAAGTCAAGGAGTTGTGAGGGCTGTGTTCTCTTCTGGTTGCTTGACTAGGGAAGAATATGCTTCCAAGCCTCCTTAGTTGTTGGCAGAATTCATTTCCTTGAGGCTGGAGAATTGATGGTAGCTTTATTTTACTTCCAGTTCCAGAGAGAGTCTAACCCCCAGATTCTCTTTTACAGGGCCCACCTGATTAGGTCAGGCCCACCAGGATACCACTTTTGATTAACTCAAAGTCAACTAATTAGGGACCAGGCATGTGGCTATATATATAATGTAAATTCTGTTATTTATTCAGCTTACAGATAATATTTGACCTTTATATTGATTTCTAGGCCCCTTGGAATTACTCCACACAGTACATATTTAGCATATTTGACCCTTAGGCGGGGACCTCATGCCAAAGACCTTGTGTTCTCTCTCTCTGACATGTGAGGGCACAGTGAGAAGGCTAACATCTGCAAGCCAGGAAGAAAGCCCTCACTATAAACAGACCATGATCTCAGACTTCCAGCCTCCAAAGCTGTGAGAAAATAAATTTTTGTTTCTCAACCCACCCATGGTATTTTGTCAGCTGACTGAGACACTATCACTATGCTATCATTGTTTATGTCAAATCCGTTTTTGGAATGTAGGAATACGGAGTACCACAGAGGCTAGAGACACGAAGGATGCCTGAAGTAGTCTGGAATGATTCTGGACCCTTGCAGACTTTCTAAATGACTGGGAATAGCTACTGAATTTGCTTGTGTCTGGGGGACAGTTGTAAAACTGAGAGTCCTTTGAGTTAAATTCCATGCAGATTACAATGTTTATTAAAGGGCCAGTAATAAAAATATCCAACTTGAAGCTTAAATAAATATTATTAAAACTCAAAAGTAACCACAGCAATTGTTTAAAACTTGGATTTATAGGATATTTTGTTTGGAGGAGTATTTGATCACTGGCATTGTTCAGAATTGCTGATGCATAGTGATAATAAAATGCTGACTGATTTCTAGCCCATTTAATTATTGTTTTTATATTCTCTATGGGCAACATACACTTTTATTGGACCATTTTTATGATGTTTCAATAAGCAAGAACCTCATTTAATACTAAGCCACATTCTTTTGAGGGAAGCTAAGAGGCTGGACTTCTCCTTGGTTGGGATAGCACAGATTTCATGCCTTCATTCTAGGTTTACCAAGGATGTCCTTGGGGGAATTTGAGATTAGGGGGAAAAAAATCACAGTTAAACTTCAACATATTCAAAAATACTCAAGATAGCTTTGAGATGAGAAGAAAGGTTTTAAAAGGGGAGTTTTCTGCTTAAGGACACATGTGAGCAAGGAAGGAGTGGCAATTCCTTCTCTGTGGCCCTGAGTGTACCATAATGCTGAATGTACCTATGTTTAATAAATGTTTTCTGGTTTCTGTCGGAGAGTCTCAGATTTACAAAACAAAAAACAAAACACTGCTCTCCCCCAAGAACACAAACAAACAAACAAATAATAGCTAAAGTAGATCTCCAATGTTCCTTGTTCCTCTGTGAGTTCCTCTAGTCCAGGGGCCTGGAATGATGGCTATTTATTTTTTATTTTTTTATTTTTATTTTTTATTTTATTTTATTTATTTTTTTAAAGATTTTATTTCTTTATTTGACACAGAGAGAGATCACAAGTAGGCAGAGAGGCAGAGAGAGAGGAGGAAGCAGGCTCCCTGCCAAGCAGAGAGCCTGATATGGGCCTCGATCCCAGGACCCTGAGATCATGACCTGAGCCGAAAGCAGAGGCTTTAACCCACTGAGCCACCCAGGCGTCCTATTTTATTATTTTTTTTAAAGATTTTATTTATTTATTTGACAGAGAGAAAGAGATTACAAGTAGGCAGAGAGGCAGGCAGACAGAGAGAGGAGGAAGCAGGCCCCCTGCTGAGCAGGGAGCCCGATGCAGGGATCGATCCCAGGACCCTGAGATCATGACCTGAGCCGAAGGCAGAGGCTTTAACCCACTGAGTCACCCAGGCACCTTGGAATGATGGCTATTAATCACTGTACCTGGGTCACTGCTCTGAGATCTGCATTCTCAGTATTTTTTTATAGAATACGAGGCCACTAAATAAAAGAATGTCTTTGGTATTTATGAAGATGCCACTACTGTCCGAGTTATTTCTTCCAGCTTTGGTATCAGATTTGCACAAATCCTTCTTGGGAATAATGGTATGAATTTGAGTTGTCAGAGTGAGGTCAGTACAGAATAAAGTAAACAGCCTTGAATTTGGCACCACAACATAGTTCATGGGACTGTTGTTCAGTAACTCCTTTGCTTGGGGCCCACAGCCACCCACCCTCCCCATGTCCCCTGTCTAATGTTAGCTGTTCTGCACCCATTCCCTCCTCCCTCTTTATCCTGAGCTTTCCCTTTTTCTGGAGGCAACCAAAGAGTTCCGTTTCCTGACTTTTTCTTTTCTCAGAAATACCATTTAAGTTTTGATGAAAGATCCAGGAACAAGCAATGAAGTGTGGGAGAGAACTAGGTCAGGGACTGTGTGTGGAGGATGTGGTGGTGGGATGTGCAAAGAGGCAAAGCTGAGCATGTATTCAGGTATGAGTCATGTGCATGGGGTCCAGCACAGTGCCTGGTGGATAGTAAATGCCTTATCATTGTTGGCTAAATGCAAGGTAACATACTGCTTTCTCATGCCATATTTCACAAATTCTCTTGTTGGCTCATAATCAGAACACACAAAACAGGGTATAAACAAGATCAAAGAAGTAGAACCAGGGAAAAGATCAGTGAGAATAAACAAGATATTATATTCATTTCCTCTTGTTAGTTTTAAAATGGACTTTACTGAGGTCTATTTTACACTGTAATTTTTTTTTACCTTTTTATTTTGAACCAATTACCATTTCACAGGAAGTTTAGAAAACAGTGCAGAGACGTCCATATACCCTTCCCTTCTCCCAGCTTCCCCCAACGAGTTACAGCTTATATGACTATAGTACAATATCCAAACTAGGAAATGGGCATTGATTGAATGTGTGTATATAGTTCTATGCCACTTAATCTCATGTGTAGATTCAGGTAGCCACCACAATATTTAAGATGCAGAATTAGTCTGTCATCACAAAGATCTCCCTTGTGTTACCTCTTTTGAGTTATACCTGCCCCTCTCCTCCTCACCATCCCTCATTCCTGGCAACCACTAACAGTTTCCCATCACTGCAATTTTGTCACATCGAGAATGTTAAATAAATGTGATCATATAACATGTGACTTTTTAAAAAAACCTTTTCAGAGGGGCACTTGGGTGGCTCAGCTGGTTAAGTGTCTGCCTTCGGCTCAGGTCATGATCTTAGGGTCCTGGGATCGAGCCCTGCATCAGGCTCCCTGCTCAGTGGGGAGCCTACTTCTCCCTCTGCTGCTCCCCCTGCTTGAGCGCGATCTCTCTGTCAAATAAATAAATAAAATCTTAACAAAAATAAAACCATTCCAGATTGGCGTCTTTCACTTAATGTAATGCTCTCGCGATCCATCCAAGTTATATGTCTCACCATTTGTTCCTATTTATTGTGATTAGTATTCCATGCACTGGATGTAGCAGTCTATCGAGCCATTCACTTATTGAGGGACATTTTGGTTGTTTCCAGCCTTTGGCTATTACAAATAAAGCTGTGTTGAACATTCATGCACAGGTTTTTGCATAGAAGTCAATTTTCACTTCTCTGGAATAAATGCCTAGGACTGTGATTGCTGAGTTGTGTGGTAATTGCATGTTTAGTTTTATAAGAATCTGCCAAACTATGGCCATCCGTTTTACAGTTGTACCAGCAAAGTGTGAGAGGTCCAGATGCCCCACATTCTCAACAGCATTTGGTGGTGTTACTACTTTTAAAATTTTAGCTGTTGTAATAGGTGTGTTGTTGTATCTTATTTTGATCTTAATTTGCATTCCTATAATGGCTAGTGATGTTGAACATCTTTTTTGTCATTGGTTTTTAATTTTTCTTCAAAGACTTCTTCCTCTTAACCATGATACCAGCTGAGACCACACGTTAGTGTTCATGCTTGATCCTAATTGATATGCTTCCTCCCTTTATTCTCTATGGGAGGGTGCTTATTTTTTGTAAAAATCTCTGTGCTCTCCTAGCATTGCCTGGGGTGAACACAAATAAGGCTGTTTATGACAACGTATTTTTTAAATAGATGCCCTGTGTTTGGAGACATTGCCCACAGGTGACAAAAAATGCTGCCATTAAGTTGCTTATTTGTGTTCTGAATACATTATTTCTGGAACTTTTTTACTCTATAGTTGGATTTTATTTATGTATTTATTTATTTTTGAGATTTTATTGTTATTTTAAAATATTTTATTTGTTTACTTGAGAAAGAGAGAGAGAGAGAGCACACACACGGGGAGCGGCAGGCAGAGGGAGAATCAGGCTGTTGGTCAGGAAGCCTGATGTGGGACTCTAACCCAGGACCTTGGGATCATGATCTGAGCTGAAGGCAGATGCTTAACCAACTGAGTCACCCAGGGTCCCCGCATCAGGCTCCCTGATAACAGCTAAAGTAGATTTTAATTTTTAAGTAATTTTATTTTAAGATTACTTTTATTTTTAAGATTTTATTAAAAAATAAATAATATTTTATTTTTAAGTAATCTCCACACCCAATGTTGGGCTTGAACTCACAACCCCAAGACCAAGAGTTGCATGCTTTGCCCAATTAACCTAGCCAGGCACCCCTATCACTGGATTTTAGAGTTATTTTATATCTTGGGACACAAACTGGCCTTGCTCAGAAGCTTTACAATGTAATAATCGGGAGTTAGGGTCTAGATTCAAACCAATATAGGTTTTAATTCTTGGTTTTGCCATTTCTGAACTTTGTAATCTTGAACGAGTTATTTAAACTATATAAACATTGGTTTTCTCTTATACAGGATGAGGATAATAATGGCAATTACCTTATTGTGTTACATGTCATCCCAAAGCATGGTGGCTTCCCCTGAAAATTATTTAATATTTCTCATGATTCTGTGGGTTGACTGGTGTTATAGACTGAATGTTTGTGTCCCTCTGAAAATTCATATGTTGAAGGCCTAAGTCCCAATGTGATGGTGTTAGGAGTGGGGTCTTTGAGAGGTGATTGGGTCATGAGAGTGGAGCCCTCATGAATGGGATCAGTGCCCTTATAAAAGAGATCTTGGGGCGCTCTCTTGCTCCTTCCAACACCCAAGGACACAGTGAGAAGATGGATGTCTATGATCCAGGAAGCAAGTTCTTTCTTATCAGACAGTGAATCTGCCAGTGACTTGATCTTGGACTTCCCAGCCTGCATAACTGTTATATCTCTTTAGCTTTTCTTTTTAATGACACATATTTCCTTCCTAAAAAGTCCAGGACAACCACCTTGTAAAATTCCCAGACTCTTAATTTGTTTATTTCTTCACGCTGCCGTATCACTTGTTTTTCTCTCCCCTGTATTTCCTATATTCCGGACTGGAGGTTAGAGACTTGAATATATCATACTTAATGCTGTGTATTTGCTATTGCATTACCTAAGGAAGCAACAATGCCAGGTTGTTCCACCACTAGTGAGGGCTAAGGTGGTGAATACCAGATCACTCTACTGAATGGTGCATATTTTCACCTTTAGTGATAAGTAACTAATCTCTGTGGTTTTAGATTACTTAGCTATTGCTGCATAACAAACTATCCCCAAACTAAGTGGCTTAAAATAATGATTTATTTAGTTCAGGATTCTGAGGGTTGGCAATTTAAGTTGAGTTTGTTTATTTATTTACTTTATTTCATTTTTAAAAGATTTTATTTGGGCGCCTGGGTGGCTCAGTGGGTTAAAGCCGCTGCCTTCAGCTCAGGTCATGATCCCAGGGTCCTGGGATCGAGGCCCACATCGGGCTCTCTGCTCAGCGGGGAGCCTGCTTCCTCCTCTCTCCTCTCTCTCTGCCTGCCTCTCTGCCTACTTGTAATCTCTCTCTCTGTGTCAAATGAATAAATAAAATCTTTAAAAAAAAAATAAAATAAAAGATTTTATTTATTCATGAGAGAGAGAGAAAGAGAGAGAGCACACAAGTGGGGGTGGGGGTTAGAGGGAGAGGGAGAAGCAGCCCCCTGGGGGAGCAGGGAGCCCGACAGGGGGCTCCATCCCAGGACCCTGGGATCATGACCTGAGACAAAGGCAGACGCTTAACCAACTGAGCCACCCAGGTGCCCCTTGCATTGAATTTAGAAGGCAGTTCTGGTTTTAGCTGGACTTCCTCATGCATCTATGGTCAGCTGTAGATTGGCTAGGTGGTTTTGTTCCTGGATGCTGACTCACTATTGCCTATGGCACCATGAATTTCCTCTGCAGTCTAACCTGGGCTTAGTCTCATGACGATGGTAGGGTTCCAAGGGAGCAAGTGAAAGTGAGTGAGGTCTAGGTTAGGAACTGACACTGTCATTTCTTCCATATTCCATAGGTCAAAACAAATCACAAGGCCAGTTGAGATTCATGGAGTAGGGAAAAATAGGCTCCATCTCTTGATAGGGAAGCTACAAAGTCACATTGTAAGACACATGACTAGAGAGGGGAGAAGTTCACCTCTTGCCACTCACTCTTTCTGCCTTTGGTTTTGTTTTGTTTTTTTTTAAAAAAAAGATTTTATGTATTTATTTGACAGAAAGAGACAGCAAGAGAGAAGAGAGGGAACATAAGCAGGGGGAGTGGGAGAGAGAGAAGCAGGCTTCCTGCCTAACAGGGAGCCTGATGTGGGGCTTGATCTCAGGAGCCTGCGATCATGACCTGAGCCGAAGGCAGATGCTTAATGACTGAGCCACCCAGGCACCCCTTTTCTTGACTCTGTTATGTCAGATTTCTTTCAGTTCCTTGAACTCATTATACTGTTCATGCTTTCTGGTTTTGAACATCTGGTTCCATCTTCTGAAACACTCTCTTCCTCACCTCCTCCCCCAGCTAAGCTTATGCCTGACTACCTCTTGTTTACCTTCAGCTTCAACTCACATCCTACATCCTCAGAAAGGCCTTATCTGACTCCCAAACTGGCTTATGTTCTCCTGTTTTGTGTCTTGTAGTGCTCAAAACTAAATTAATGTTTATATTCATGATCAGCCTGTAAGTGCCAAGAGGACAAAGTAACTGTGTCTCCATTGTCCATTACTGTATCCTTGGGGCTGACATGGCATCTGGCACATTATGGTACTCAACACATTTTTATTTAATGAAAAAAAATAGAAGTGTTTTAGAATATTGGGGACCTATCACAATTCTATTTCTAAACATTCCCTCTGTCCCTTCCTACCCACTTAGTTCCTGAACACATTGTAGTGGACCTCGTCAGTGCTCTGCCTGCATCCTCTTGGACCCCTTAACATTTCTTAATCCTTTTTAATGACCAGCACCTGCAACTCTCTTAGGAGGACTGTCCTTGGGTTATTACAACTTCTTCCCCTTTCCTCTGGCCTTTTTGAGGTATAACTGACAAAAACCCTCTATATTTAGGGTATACAATGG
Organism: Ailurus styani; assembly: GCA_002007465.1. Classification (NCBI taxonomy): domain Eukaryota; kingdom Metazoa; phylum Chordata; class Mammalia; order Carnivora; family Ailuridae; genus Ailurus; species Ailurus styani. The sequence goes on along the minus strand of LNAC01000041.1, from coordinate 838,303 downwards.
GATGATTTGATACATGTATACATTGTGAAATGACTACCTGATTACCACAATTAAATTAATTAATGCATCCATTATCTCACAAAGTTAGCTTAAAAAAATTTCATTTTTGAGTAATCTCTACACCCAACTGGGGTTTCAACTCACAATCCCAAGATCAAGAGTCACATGCTCTACCGACTGACCCAGCCATGTGCTCCTAGCTTGTGTGTGTGTGTGTGTGTGTGTGTGTGTGTGTGTGGTAAGAACACTTAAGATCTACTTTCTTAGCAAATTTCAAGTATAAAACATAGCACTATTAACTATAGTCACCGTGCTGTTCATTTTATCCCCAGAATTTATTCATCTTAAAAATGAAAGTTTGTACCCTTTGACCAACCTGTTCACATCTTTCCCAGCCCCTAAACCCTAGCAACCACCATTCTAGTCTCTGGTTCTATGAATTCAACTTTTTCAGATTTCACATATAAGTGAGATTATATACCATTTGCCTTTCTGTATTTGGCTTTTTTCATTTAGCTTAACTTCTGGGTATACAGCCAAAGGAAATGAAATCAGTATTAGAGCTGCTTTGCTCAGGCAAAGGCCAAAGGAAGTGACCAGAAGTTTACATTCCTCCTTGCCAACACTCCCAGGCCTTAGCCCTGCAGAAGCATGAAAGCTCAACTCCTTTGACTCCAGTTGGGATAAACTCTAAACTCTGAGCAATTATCTACATTCCAGAAGTCCCCTCCAGGATCCAGCTGGACTTTGCATGCGATTGCACCCATTCGTGGCTTTCTCCTCTCCCCATCCAGCTTCCCCAGCTCCCTTACTAGTTTCTCGGGAGCAAATTTTCTCTATCTTTTTTTTTCAGGAACTCAGGAAATACTGCTCCAGTGAGTCACTTTTTTGAAATTTTATTTTTAATTGAGAAATTTATGTATAATGTTGGATTAGTTTTAGATGTACAACATAGTTATTTTTTAATTATATTTTTGAACAATTGAGGTATAATTGACATATAACATTGTGTACAACATAATGTACATTGTTGTGTTGTACACAACATGTGTACAATATAATGCTTTGACATTTGTATATATTGTGAAAAGATCACCATGCTAAGCTTAGTTGACATTCATCGGCATACAATTACAAGGTTTTTCTTGTGATGATATCTACTTTCTTAAAATTAAGATTTATTTATTTAGTCAAGAGAGAGCAAGTGCTAATGGAGGGGAGGGCCAGAGGGAGAAAATCCTCAAGCAGATTCCCACTGAGAGTGGAGCCCAATGCAGACCTCGATCTCACAACCCTGAGATCATGATCCTAGCTGAAACCAAGAGTGGGATGCTCAACTGACTGAACCACTTAGGTGCCTCCAGATCTAATTTTTTTAATTTTTTTTAAAATTTTTTTTATTATTATTTTTTAAAGATTTTATTTATTTATTTCACAGAGGGAGAGAGATCACAAGGAGGCAGAGAGGCAGGCAGAGAGAGAGGAGGAAGCAGGCTCCCCGCCGAGCAGGGAGCCCGATGCGGGCCTCGATCCCAGGACCCTGAGATCATGACCTGAGCCGTAAGCAGAGGCTTTAACCCACTGAGCCACCCAGGTGCCCCAGATCTAATTTTTTTTAATTAAGGATTTTTATTTATTTATAGAGAAACAGAGCATGAGCAGCAAAAGAGGCAGAGGGAGAGAGAGAATCAATCTTAAGCAGACTCCACGCTGAGTCCAAGTCCCCAGTGGGGCCTGATCCTACGACCCAGATATCATGACCTAAGCAGAAATCAAGAGTCCGTGGCTTAACCGACTGAGCCACACAGGTGCCCACCATCTACTTTTTTTTTTTAAAGATCCCTTTTAAGATTACTTTCTTAGCAAGATTTGAATATACAATATTGTATAGTAAACTATACTTTTAAGCCTATATTTGTTTATTTATTTACTTGCTTATTTATTTCTTTATAAGTAGGCTCCATACCTAGCATGGAGCCCAATGTGAGACTTGAACTCACCACCCTGAGATGAAGACCTGAGCTGAGATCAAGAGTTGGATGCTTAATTGACTGAGCCACCCAGGCACCCCTTAGGTCTACTTTTAAGATCTACTCTTTTAACAGCATTCAAATACATGCTGAGGTAGAGAAAACTATAGTCACCATGCTGTATGTTACATCCCCAGGATATATTTAGCTTATAACTATAAGTTGTACCTTTTGATCACCCTCACCTATTTTCCCATCCTCCCTTGCCTCTAGCAAGCAGTAATATGTTCTCTGTATCAATGAGTCCTACTTTTTTTTAGATTCCATATATAAATAAGATCATACAGTATTTGTTTTTCTCTTTCTGACTTATTTCACTTAGCATAATGCCCTTGAGGTCTGTCCATGTTGTCGTAAGTGGCAAGATTTCCTTTTTAAAATAGCTGAATATGGGCGCCTGGGTGGCTCAGTGGGTTAATGCCTCTGCTTTCGGCTCAGGTCATGATCTCAGGGTCCTGGGATCGAGGCCCGCATCGGGCTCTCTGCTCAGCAGGGAGCCTGCTTCCCTCCTCTCTCTGCCTGCCTCTCTGCCTCCTTGTGATCTCTCTCCCTCTGTGAAATAAATAAATAAAATCTTAAAAAAAAAAATAAAATAAAATAAAATAAAATAAAATAGCTGAATAATATTCCATTGTGTGTGTGCGTGTGTGCATCTATATATGTCACATTTTCTTTATCCATTCATCCATCAGTGGACACATGTTGTTTCCATGTTTTGGATATTGTAAATAATGCTGCAGTGAACACAAGGTGTGGATATCTTTTTGAGATAGTGATTTCTCTTCCTTCAGATAAATACCTAGAAGTGGAATTGCTGGATCATATGGTAATTCTATATTTTTTAAAAGATATATTTTTTTTCGAGAGAGAGAATATGAGAGCAGGGTAGGAGGGGCAGAAGGGGAGGAAAAGAGAGTTTTTAAGCAGACTCTTTACTGAGTGCAGTGCCTGATGTGGTGCTTGATCCCACGACCCTGAGATCAGGACCTGAGCCAAAATCAAGAATTGGATGTTCAACTGACTGCACCACCCAGATTCCCCATGATAATTCTATTTTTAATCTTTTGAGGAACTTCCACACTGTTTTCCATAATGGTTACATCAATTTACATTCACATCAACAGCGCACAAGGTTTCCCTTTTCTCCACATCTTCATCAACACTTGGGGAACATTTTTTAAATAAGTCACCTGAATATGAATCTTTGTCTCCGTCTACTGCTACATCTCAAAAATCTAAGACCCACAACAAGCTTGCTTCTGACTCAGGGCCCTTGATTTTGCTTTGGCTTCTTTCCTTCCTTCACAAGGTCTCTATGTAAATGCCATCTCCTCAGAGAGGCCTTCCTGAACTCCAGATATAAAATAGCACCACTCCTTCATTCTTGTCCTGCTCCTATTGCCTTCCATCTCGGTAACTTGTTTTATTTATCCTTCACATCAGTAATTACTCTTTAAAGTACATACTTACCTTTTGTTTACCATTTCCCCCTTTCCCTGGCTTCTGCTCCACGAGGGCAGAGACTTTGTCTCTTTTGTTATTGCTGCTCTAGAACCGAGCACCTACTGGCACTTAATAAAAATCACTGGAATGAATTACTATTCTCTAATACAGCAGGAAAATGTAGTAGTGGAAACTTTCGGTCAGAGAAGTAAAATAAAATTCCACTGTTAAAACCTACATTTTCTTGAAAATGATATGTAATCTTTAGAGCTACATATTTTTTGGTTACTTTTTTTTTTCATTTTGCAACTATTTGTCAGAAATGAGTATTTTATTTTATTTTAATTTTTAAAAATATTTTATTTATTTATTTATTTGACAGAGAGAGAGATCACAAGTAGGCAGAGACGCAGGCAGAGAGAGAGGAGGAAGCAGGCTCCCCACTGAGCAGGGAGCCCGATGCAGGCCTCGATCCCAGGACTCTGAGATCATGACCTGAGCCAAAGGCAGAGGCTTTAACCCACTGAGCCACCCAGGCGCCCAGAAATGAGTATTTTAATTAGTGTTGCATGGCCTCCTTGTAGGAACCCCAAAGACTAATGGGATTTTCCAAGTGCTTCGTGAGAACTTAACTCCATTGTAGATGGTACAAATGAAAACAATTGCAATGGAAAGAATACGGAATGGAGTTGTAGTCCTTCTTTTTGTAAACTAGCTCTGTAACCTTGACCATCGTACCCTTCCTCTAAAATGACTGGGCAGGGCTGGATCAGTAATTATCAAACTTTTGTGCACTTACAGGTAGATGAAAATTTCCTGGCTCAACCTGGGAGATTACAGTTTAGGAGGTCTGGGGTGAGCCTCAGAATCTGCATTTTTCCCAAATTACAACAGGTAACTTAACAACAGATAGTCTGTATACCATACTTAACAGTCAACTGGGCAAGATGTTCATCTATTATGTCAATCAGTCCACAAACTTTTATTGAGCATCTACTATGTACTCTACTATGTGTTGTAGATTCTGGAGATACAGCCATGAACAAAATAGACTAATCTTTGTTCTCCTGGAGGAGAGATGGAGAGAGAGAGAGAAAACACTTGACAGGAGACACAGAAAAAGAACATAAAAAATATGTATCTAGTGTTAGATGGTGGAAAGTGCTAAAGAGAAAACAGGTAAAGATGGGGCTTAGAGTGCTGAACAGGTTGGGATGGTGGTGATTGGAGTTATAATCAGGCAAGACGTACCTAGATGTTGACATTTGAGGAGAGAGGGAGTTAATGATGAAGCTATCTGGAAGAAGAGCATTCCTTAAAATTAATAAGGCAGGAAACAACAATTGTTGAGGATGTGGAGAAAGGGGAAGCCTCTTACACTGCTGTTCAGAATGCAAGCTGATACAGCCACTCTGGGAAACAGTATGGAGCATCCTTAAAAAGTTAAAAACAGGGTCAGCTGGTTGGCTCAGTAGGTTAGGTGTCTGTCTTTAGCTCAGGTCATGACAGGGTCCTGGGATCGAGCCCCACCTTGGGCTTCTTGCTCAGCAAGGAGAGAGGGAGAAGTCACTTCTCCCTCTTTCCCTGCCTGCCACTCCTCCTGCTTGTGCTCTCTCTCTCTCTGCTAAATAAATAATTAAAATCTTAAAATAGAAAGAACTTAAAAATAGAGCTACCCTATGACCCAGCAATTGTATTAGTAGGTATTTACCTCAAAGATACAAGTGTAGTGATCCAAAGGGGCACCTGCACCCCAATGTTCATAGCAGCAATGCTCACAATGGCCAAACTGTGGAAGAAGCTGAGATGTCCATCCACAGATGAATAGATAAAGAAGATGTGATGTGGTTCATATATACAATGGAATATTACTCAGCCATCAGAAAGGATGAATACCTACCATTTACACTGACGTTGATGGAACTGGAGGGTATTACACTGAGCGAAATAAGTCAACTGGAGAAAGACAATTATAATATGGATTCACTCATATATGGAGTCTAAGAAACAGCACTGTGGATCATAGCGAAAAGGAGGGAAAACCAAATGGATAGAAATCACAGAGGGAGACAAACCATGAGAGACTGTTTTTTTAAAAAAAGACTTTATTTATTTATTTGACAGAGAGAGAGATCACAAGTATGCAGAGAGGCAGGCAGAGACAGAGGGGGAAGCAGGCTCCCTGCTGAGCAGAGAGCCCGACGTGGAACTCGATCCCAGGGCCCTGAGATCATGACCTGAGCCGAAGGCAGGCTCCGCCATTAGAGACTCTTAACTCTAGGAAACAAACTGAGGGTTGCTGAAGGGGAGGTGGGTGGGGGAATGGGGTAACCAGGTGATAGGCATTAAGGAGGGCACGTGATATGATGAGCACTGGGTGTTATACGCAACTGATAAATTATTGAACACTATAGCTGAAACTAATGATGTACTATACATTGGCTATTTGAATTTAAATTAAAAAAAAAAAGAGGATTCCAAATGGAGGGATGGTAAGTGCAAAAGTCTCTGAGGAGGGAGGCACCTGCATGTTGGAGGATGGGCATGGAGTGCAGCGATGAGAGGAGGAACAGGAAATGTGGTGGAGAAGATCCTGAGAGACCAGATCACACAGGGCCTTATAGGTCATTTTACAGTCTTAAGTTTTACTCTGAGCAGAATCAGAAGCCAATAGAAGGTTTTACGCTGAGCAGAGACACTGTTTGTTCTATTCTTTAACAAATTCAGTCCACAAGGGGAGCAAGGGTGTAAGTGCTTTTTATGTGTTAGCTAATTTAATTCTCACAACAAAGAGCTTTTGGGTAACATTCTATTACCCATTGGTTGTCTGACTTGGTGAAAATTTTTAAAAATTAATTTTACTCAGTTCTTTGTCCTTGCTGTTATTACTGTTTATGTAATCTATTCATTCTCAACCATTCATAATTTCCTGGCCTTTTAAAAGCAGGGAGTGTGGTAGGATGGGAGGTGGTAGGGTCACTCTTTCTTCCCTCCTGACATTTCCTTCCTTGTGAATGGACATACACTCACCCCAAACCGTGGGGGTGGGGAATTTTGTGCCATGTCTGGTGGGCGAATTTGGAGGGGGAAGTGGATATGCCTCTGGCCTCAGGCAGCATTTGTTTCTCTCTGTTTCTCTAGGTGTTAAGTTCCATAAGGATAGACTTCCACTTGGAAAGGGCTGTGCTGGTTCAGCACTGCTTGTACCTGGTGAGTCTAATTTGGGCTTCAGCACTGGAAGCTCACGTAGCTCTCATACCTCTATACAATATACTCTGCCATCAGCTTTATCACCAACAAAAGTGATGTTTGACTTCCAAAAATCTTATTTATTGTGTCTAACCATATTGATGATAAGATAGAAAGGGGTATAATTCTGAGGTCATCTCAAACCCTAGCAATATTCTTTGGAGCACTTCTCTTAGTTCTTAGAACAGTGTAAATGCGGTTTTATTCTAAGTTTTTCTTAGGTACAAGCCCCTTGTTAGCTGGTCATTCACAAAAATTACAGAAGGGGGCAGACACACTCTATCAAAATCAACCTCCATCCACTGTAGTTTGTTAAGGAGCTAGCTAATTTTTACAGTGTCCCATTAGAAATCATACCGTCTTTGTTTAAGCTTCTATAACGGAGTACCACGGACTGGGTGGCTTTTAAATGACAGAAATTTATTTCCCACAGTTCTGGAGGCTGGAAGTCCAAGATCAGGGTGCTAGCATGGTTAAATTCCAGTGAGGACCCTCTCCTGGGTTGCAGACTGCTGAGTGCCTCCTGCATGCTGGAGAGAGAATGAGAGTACTCTTTGGCTTTTTCTTTTAAGGACGCTAACCTTATTCATAAGGGCTCTACCCTCATGACCTAGCCACTTCCCAAAGACCCCACCTCCAAGTAGCATCGCGTTGGGATTAGGGTTTCAATCTATGAATTTTGAGGGGAGGGGGACACAAATAATCAGTCCCAGACTCATTTGGCAAAGCGTCTAGGTTGGGCTATTTAAGAATGAATCCTGTTGGTTCTTATCGTGGAGTTGGCAGTCTTTTGAATGTTTGCAAAACATGTTGAAGGAATTCATTGTTAGTAGATTTTATTTCTTGAAACAGAAGTTGTTCAGAGCCAAGTCTTTCAAATAAGAAAAGCCATTGAATTGGGTTTTTTGATGTGTAGAAGGATAATTTTTGGAAGTATTAATTTGTATTTTGCCATTTGTTTATTTCTGCTTCTCCATTCAGAGTGTATAGCCAGGCCCTTGAGGAATTCCTTTTTTCAGATATATTTTTATTTTATTTTATTTTAGTTTTTCAGTGATCCAAGATTCATTGTTTATGCACCACACTCAGTGCTCCATGCAATATGTGCCCTCCTTAATACCCACCACCAGGCTCACCCATCCAGATATTTTTTAATAGGATAGAAATACAAATTTTGATGTCAAAAGTCTTTTTTGATTTTGATAGACTATTACCTCTACTGAATATAACTTATGTCCTGGATAAGTAAGAAAAAGAAGAGAATGGACAGACAGAGAGGGATAAAAGATACTAGAGACTGGGAGGGAGATAAAAACCACTGGAACTCATTTTTGTTAGAAACCAGGGCCCCTGGCACAGGACCCCAGCCTAAGACTTCAGTGTTCTGAGTATGCACAGAAGAGGTGGGATGCTGGATAGGAAGGGATCACAATCCACTGGGACAATGGACTTCTTGGCAGTCTGGATAGATGACTAAGAAACTCTCTTATGCTTCAGTGCCAGAAGATCCCAGGATCTTGGCGCAATTTGGAATTGGGGACCCAAATAATGGATGGAAGTGTATATCTCCAGCAGCCTAGCAGAATGGGGCTCAGAGTCAGTTTTAAGGTGATTAAAAGAAAATAAAACAACACATTATTTCTTGTATCCTTGAATTTGTGAACCTAGAGTCATACCCGCTACAGGTATTTTTGGTAAATATGGATATATGTCTATAAATAACCATATTTATTTTTCATCTCTAATGTCTTATAGATCTTTGAATGCCCCACATTTTCTGAACAAGGCTAGCATCATTGGAATAAGTATAAAATTTTTTAGGTGGCCATTTGAAGGTCAGTTTTCTTTTGCCTGTATAGATTTTATTTATTTATTTATTTATTTATTTATTTTTTAAGATTTTTTTTTTTTAAAGATTTTATTTATTTATTTCACAGAGGGAGAGAGATCACAAGGAGGCAGAGAGGCAGGCAGGGGAGGGGGGAAGCAGGCTCCCCGCTGAGCAGGGAGCCTGATGCGGGCCTCGATCCCAGGACCCTGAGATCATGACCTGAGCCGAAAGCAGAGGCTTTAACCCACTGAGCCACCCAGGCGCCCAAGATTTTTTTTTTTTTATTTGACAGAGAGATCACAAGTAGGCAGAGAGGCAGGCAGAGAGAGAGGGGGAAGCAGGCTCCCCACTGAGCAGAGAGCCCAATGTGGGAATTGATCCCAGGACCCTGGGATCATGACCTGAGTCGAAGGCAGAGGCTAAACCCAATGGGCCACCCAGGTGGCCTAGATTTTTTTTTTTTAAAGATTTTATTTATTTATTTGACACAGAGAGAGAGAGATTACAAGTAGACAGAGAGGCAGGCAGAGAGAGAGAGAGAGAGGAGGAAGCAGGTTCCCTGCTGAGCAGAGAGCCTGATGCGGGCTTTGATCCCAGGACCCTGAGATCATGACCTGAGCCAAAGGCAGAGGCTTTAACCCACTGAGCCACCCAGGCACCCCAGATTTTGTTTTTTTTAATTAAAATATAATTGACATAATAAAGCCTGTATACATTATTAATAAATAAATGATCTCATTTTAATTATTTTAACTTTTAATTATTTCATTTTGTTACATTGAATTCCTTTGTCTATTATGAAAGATTCTTGGGAAAAGCCAGAAATTAGGCTTGAGATCCTATAGTATACCCATGTAATGATATTAAGTTCTCACAGATATAGATGAGACCAATAGATCATGAAGCAATTAGCTTGGCCAAGATCATATTGATACAATAATATTAGCAGTAATAGTGTTGATGTGATTATTATGATAATAAACTAATTGAAATGCTAGAGACCAAAAAAGGCTACTTAATAAAGTCAGAGAAATATAACGGTTTTGGATTTGTTTGGCCATTTAACTATTCAAAGAATGCTTTCTGTAACTTACCTCATTTGCTGTGTGCTTTTCAAAGTGCTTTACCAATATTATTAACTCATAATAATAGACTTATTAGGTGGGTACTTGTATCTTCTCTACTTTAAAGACAAAGTAATTGAGGCATTGAAAGCTTAAGTAACTTGTTTAAGGTTATACATCTAGTGATGGAATCAGGGTTTCAGCCCAGGTAGGCTCACTCTAGAGTCAATGTTGTAAACTACTGTGCTACATTGCCTCTCTTTAACAGACTCTAATGAGCAGCTGAGAGCCTCTTTTAGGAAAGAAATAGGAAGACATGGGTGATCAGTGGCAACAGGAAGAAACAGCTCATTCATTTATTTTTGGTTCTTAGGCTTAGTTTATTATTTTCTTAGGCTCAATTGCCATTCCAAATAGTTCAAGAAATCAATTCAATTTTCTTACTGTCTTACTAATTGTCCCAATTTAGTACTTAGATGATGGCTCTGTCCATCAAATCTGCAGTCAAATTATAGCTTCATTGATATTATTCAATGAATTTCCTTTATCACATAAACAGCAAGAGCCATATTTCTATCTATGGATTTACCATCCAATGAGCAAGATAGAGACCATCATTACACCTGTCTTTATCTTTACTCACAAGTGAATTTTCTGAAAGTTCACATACTAAACATCTGAATTGTTCTGTTACCTAATCAGGGCTAGGAAAATCACACCAACTATATGCTATTTTGCTACAAACTGAATTTTTTTCCATTGACACAAGTGTTCAACTTGCTATAGACCCTAAAACCTAACTTTCCTCTGGTTTGATACTTATTTCTAGTTGTTGGTTTGTTTGTAGGTAAATGTAGAGTACAATGAAAATTCCAAAAGGCACAGTTTTGTGTTAAGTCTCAAGTTCCTAATCAAGATACTTGTTCTTTTTGAAGACATCTTGAAACAAAGGGAAGGGTTGATGTACCATGGAGACCCACAGTCACTTGGGACCCTCAAACCAGGAAAGAAGGAGAAACAGCTCTAGCCATAGGCTGGAAGGGGCTAAACTAGCAGTTAATCTTACTGTTGTCACACAGAGGGTCTTGGGGGTTTTCTCTCCTGATAGTTTATTTTCTGTGAGTATGTATGAGTCTAACATGAACTATTTGTGATTGCAAGGGAATCTCAATCCAGTCTCTATCATTTCTTTTTTTTTAATTTTTTAATTTTTATTTATTTTATTTTATTTTTTATTATTTGCCCCAGGGGTACAGGTCTGTGAATCATCAGGCTTACACCTTTCACAGCATCTGTCAAAGCACAAACCCTCCCCAATGTCCATAACCCTCCTACCCCCAAGTCTCTATCATTTCAAGCAGATGTGCTGCACCTGGTCCCTTTCCTGATAGCCAGGGTCCTATCTCATCTCAGACACAGAACGTATTTGTTGTCCGTGTACCTCATGACCAAGTAAATAAAAACCTATTACATGAAATAATGTGGTCTCCATACAATATAATATTATTTATATTCAGAACTGTATTAGCAAGCTTACCTACCAGAATAGAAGCTCATGTGTAGTAATCAATGTCCAGGATAATTTTGACATTTGGTTAAATTTTAGGATTTCTAACACCAAAGTAGGTATCATGAAAATCTTGGCCACCTTATGTCATTTACATTTTTCTCTCCTTTTCAAATTTCTTAGAGTTCTTTTTATCATAATTTCTCTCTCTCCCTCTCCCCTCTTTTCCCCACGCTTCTTATTTTAAAATGCTTCATGTTCTGAAAGTCTCCTTGAGTCAGGTCTCAGTTTAAATGAGTTTCCCAGGGAAATATTTTCTAATGCTCAGATTAAATTTGGTAGCTCTAAGTCAAAGTATTCATAACTCACACAATGATTCAGTTTACTCTTAACTATAGAGAACAAACTGATGGTTACCAGAGGGGAGATGGGTAGGGGGATAGGATAAATAGGTAATGGGGTTTATGGAGTGCACTTGTGATGAGGACCAGGTGTTGTATGGAAGTGTTGAATCACTATATTGTACACTTGAAACTAATATTACACTGTATTAGCAAACTGGAATTGACTTCTGTCAATGAAGAGCAAATGACTTCTGTCTTTTTAAAAAAAGGATTTACTTATTTATTTGTTTGTTTGTTTGTTTATTTATTTATTTGAGAGAAAGAGGGAACAAAAGTGTGCACAAGCCCAGCAGGCAGGGGCAGAGGGAGAGAGAGTCTTAAGCAGACTCTGTGGTGAGAATGGAGCCTGACACTGGGCTGATCTCATGATCCAGAGATCACATCCTGAGCCACAACCAAGAGTCAGACCCTGAGCAGACGGCACCGTCTAGGTGCCCCACAAATGGCTTCTCTTAAGAAACTAAGTAATCTGAGGCACCTAGGTGGCTCAGTTGGTTAAGTGACTGCCTTCGGCTCAGGTCATGATCCCAGACTCCTGGATGGAGCCCTGTGTTGGTGTAAGACCTAAAACCATAAAATTCCCAGAGGAAAGCATAGGCAGTAATCTCTTTCATGTTGGCTTCAGCAACATTTTTCTAGATGTCTTCCCAGGCAAGAGAAACAAAAGCAAAATTAAACTATTAGGACTACACCAGAATAAAAATCTTCTGTATAGCAAAGGAAAAAAAAAACCCAAAAAGGCAGTATAACAAATGAGAGAAGATATCTGCAAATGATATGTCTGATAAGGGTTAATATCCAAGATATATAAAGAACTTATACAACTCTACAACAAAATCATAAATAATCTGGTTAAAAATGGGCAGAAGGAGTGCCTGGCTGGCTCAGTCAGAAGAGTGTGTGACTCTTGATCTCAGGGTCATAAGTTTGAGCCCCATGTTAGGTGTAGAGATTACTTAGATAAATAAATAATTTTTAAAAATGGGCAGAGGACCTGAATAGACATTTTTCCAGAGAAGACATACAGATGGCCAACAGACACATGAAAAAGATGCTCAACATCACTAATCATCAGGGAAATGCAAATCAAAACCACAATGAGATATATCACCTTATACCTGTCAGAATGGCTAGTCCCAAAAAGGCAAGAAATAACAAGTGTTAGTGAGGATGTGGAGAAAGAGGAGCCCTGGTGCCCTGTTGATGGCACTGTATATTGTTACAGCCACTGTGGAAAACAGTATGGTGTTTCCTCAAAAAATTAAAAACAGAAATACCTTACTTTTTAATAATTCCACTACTGGGTATTTACCCAAAGAAAATGAAAACACAAATTCAAAAAGATATATGGACCCTTATGTTAACTGGAGCATTATTTGCAATAGCCAAGATATGGAAGCAACCTAAGTGTCCATCAATAGATGAATGGATAAAGAAGATGTGTTATAAATAAACAATGGAATAGTACTCAGCCACGAGAAAGGAAGATATCCTCCCATTTGTGACAACATGGATGTATCTAAAGGGTATTATGCTAAGTGAAATAAGTCAGACAGAGAAAGACACACACCATATAATTTCACTCACATGTGGAATCTAAAAAACAAAACAAATGAAGAAACAAGAAACAAAAAGAAAAACAGACTCTTAAATACAGAGAACAAACTGGTTGTTGCCAGAGGGAAGGTAGGTGAGGGGGATGGATGAAATAGATAAAGGGGATTAGGAGGTACAAACTTCCATTTATAAAATAAAGAAGTTGGGCGCCCGAGTGGCTCAGTGGGTTAAGCCTCTGCTTTCGGCTCAGGTCATGATCTCAGGGTCCTGGGATCGAGGCCCGCATCAGGCTCTCTGTTCAGCGGGGGCCTGCTTCCTCCTCTCTCCTCTCTCTCTGCCTGCCTGTCTGCCTACTTGTAATCTCTCTCTCTCTGTGTCAAAATGAATAAGTAAAATCTTAAAAAAAAAAATAAAGAAGTCATGGAGATGAAAAGAACAGCATAGGGAATAAAGTCAATAACATCATAACAATGTTGTTTGGTGACAGATGGGGACTACACTTATCTTGGTGAGCACTGAGTAATGTACAGAATTGTTGAATCAGTATGTTGTACACCTGAAACTAATGCCACATTGTATGTTTATTATACTTCAATTAAAAATGTTTATTTTTGTTTTTCTTAAAAAACAAAACAAAACAAGGGGAATCACAATCCCATTTTGCTATGTATTGTCAAATGGCCAATCTCCCTCCTGTATCCACTTTCTGTGCTCTTTGACAGGAAGTTGATCTGTGATTTTTGGTCATTTCTTCTATCACTAACCCAAGGTGCCCACAGTTATTTCTAAGAATTCTCAGCTTTCTTCACAAACCATGGCTTTCCATGAGCAAACTGCTGGCAAGCTTCTGTACATGCTGTGCTGTTTCAGATTTTCAGATTTTTCATATATTTATATGAGCTACTCCTTCTGTCACTGCTCAAAGTCACATTATCACCCAACTATTATCTTTTTGATGAAACTTTTTCATACTTTCCACTCCTATCTTATTATTTATCTTCTGTGTGGAGCTTTTAATACTAAATTTATCCTCTATTTAAAATCTTTTTTAACATTTCTCTCATTCACAGACTGTGAATTATTTGAGGGAGATTCCATGTCCCCTCTTCCTCCTCCTTCTGTACAATTATCATCTATAACAGAACTTGGTATATTGAAATCTCAATTAGTGTTTTTAGAAATGATGTGAATTCCTTGAAATTTTCACCCTTTTCTCTACATCCTGATCAATGGTCTTTCAACATGTAAAGAAAAATATTTTGTGGTGAGAACTAATTAGATACTGTAAAATTACAACTGAAACAGGGAATATAAACATATTCATAAAATCTTATAAATATTTATTTGTCAGAGCAATGGGCATTTAGAGGTAAGAATATTGATGAGACCCATAGATAGATGAATAGGTAGATTCAGGATAGTGTCAAAAACAAGGAGTCCCTGTATATATATGGGACAACTGTAAAGATGATTTTCAGTAAAAAGCAACTAAAAGAGGGTAAAGAGGGTTGCCTAGGTAGCTCAGTTGGTTAAGCATCTGACTCTTGAGCTGGGCTCACATCTTGATCTTGGGGTTCTGAGTTCAAGCCCTGCGTTGGGCTCCACGCCCTGGGTTGGGCATAGAGCCTACTTAAAAACAGTAATCAAAAGATATTTTCATGAATCTTAGGACTTCATCTTCATCTCAAGCCCTGAGGTAAAAAAAAAACAAAAAACGAAAAACACAACAACCTGATAAAACTTATTTATTCATGAGGGAGCTCTTCCCCTAGGTGACTCATTAACTGTCTCCTCTTACATTGCTCTGGGAAAATCAGTCTTATTCTGAGACCATTCCCAGCACAGATTGAAATCATATTGGCCTTCTCTCTGCTATGTGGTACCATTTTTGACTACCCTCCACATTGCTAATTAGCTATCTCTTTTCCACTCTGGGGCAATTTCAAATAGGTCCATATGCCAGATATGTTTTCTGAGGATGCTGCTATTTCAGGTCTGCTAGGAAACAGGTGGGTGAGATGGATATGGATAGGCAGAACAGATGCAATCATATTGTTGTGTTTTGTTGACTAAGATGTTTACTGGTACTAAATCAGACTTTGAAACCACCACTGAAGATTTCAAACTGTGATTTAATTGTGGTCCAGGAGAAGACGGCACTCAGAAGAGAAAGAGTTGAGTCAATGGGCAGGGTTTGAAAAATATTCTGCAGGGAACTTACATTGGTCTTTAAGAGGGATACAGAGGTATTCAGTGTATCCAGGCACACAGGAATGTAAATGACATTAGGATGCACATGGAATACGTAGATTTAGCTCAGATTTAGTCAGACAGTAAATATCCAGTCCAGAGTAATAGTATCTGGTTTTGGTGGTGGAACACAAATTCTATGTGGACCACACAAACAGAATTATGGACTTTAGTCACTGTTTGCCAAAGAAGCAGGAATTGCGTATTCTCTCCTCCTACGCTGACCATTTAATTAGTTATTATAATAAATGACTGAGGAGAAAAAATCTGAAGTAATCAATGAGGTCAAATATTCTAATTCATTTAATTGGAGCCTTATCTTCTTGAAGGATTCAGAACACCTTGATATCTGGCTTATCTGTATATCCATTGTTTTGTTCAACAAAAAGAGTTCCTCAGGTTCTATTATGTTTTCAACATTAATCAGAGTTCCGGGAATACAGAGAAAAATACAGAATTTCTTCCCCCCATGAGCTGGACTCAGTGGGGATAGGAGACAGAAACCGAAAGTTACATTGAATCACTATGCCTCCAGCAGGAACAGCTGAGAGGTGGAGAGGTAAGTAAGGGAGGAATCCCATTCAGGGAAATGTCTTGTTCGAAAAGAAGTGGAAAGAATGGGGAAAACTTTGGTTTCTAGTTAAGGATCTGCCATTCTCCATAGCAGATGAGGCTTTCTGACAAATGTTTTCTGAGAAGGAAAACTCAGGTCCTTGTCTTTGTGAGATTAGCTTCTTCCTAACAGCCTTCTACTGGGTATTGGTCTAGGGCGCTTTGGAATTTTCAATATGTAAGCTAGTTTTTAATTCCTTTCCTGTATTTTTCTACTTGGTCATGTGAGTCTCTAGTCTCAGAACTTAAGGGAAGTTTCACTCTGTTTCCTTTTCTCTTTCTCTTTCACATGATTCTTTTTTATCACTTTTCCCCTACTACTTATTCCTTTGCTTAATTTTTGTTTTTATCCTGAAATTGTTTTTTCTCTCCACTCCTCACCATCATTGTTCTTCTCTTTGTATGTTTTCTTTATCTTCTAAAATATCTTATTTTAGGGCGCCTGGGTGGCTCAGTGGGTTAAAGCCGCTGCCTTCGGCTCAGGTCATGATCCCAGGGTCCTGGGATCGAGGCCCGCATCGGGCTCTCTGCTCAGCAGGGAGCCTGCTTCCTCCTCTCTCCTCTCTCTCTGCCTGCCTCTCTGCCTACTTGTAATCTCTCTCTCTGTGTCAAATGAATAAATAATAAAAAAAAATCTTAAAAAAAATCTTATTTTAAACAATTACATTGAAATTGCAAAGGAATTAGTTCAAATTAATTTAGCAAACACTGACTTCCTAGAACTGACGATTCTGACCTCTGAAACTCTCCTAGGATGAAGACAGAGATGAATCATGCAGAGGTCCTGCCCTCTTGTGCTTGGAAACACAGGAACCAAGTCACGCACATGTAACTATACTGCAGGGCAAAAGGTGCTGTGTGTAGTAGGAAGTGCTGTGGGAAAGAGAGGGAACAAGATCTTTTTCCCCTGCTAGGATAATGGGGAGGTTTCATGAAATGGGTGGCACTTAAAAGGGGCTGTGAAAAATGAACATTTCAAGATAGATGAGGCAGGTTTTTGTTTTTGATTTTTTAAGATTTTATTTATTTATTTGACACAGAGAGAGAGATTACAAGTAGGCAGAGAGGCAGGCAGAGAGAGAGAGAGAGGGGGAAGCAGGCTCCCCGCTGAGCAGAGAGCCCAATGTGGGGCTCGATCACAGGACCCTGAGATCATGACCTGAGCTGAAGGCAGAGGCTCAACCCACCCAGGCACCCCGAGTCAGGTTTTTTATTTGGAAGGGAGAGTCTGAAGAAAAGGAGGAAAAGATAGTTTCAGATAGTGAAGGTTCTGTTTTAGCTGAAAATAGGGTGAATTAGTGCTGGGGTCCAAACACAGAGGCCCTAGAATAGCCAAGGTTGTTTTTTAGTCAATCGGAAATCTCCAATTTGGAGTAGTAGAGTGCACACCTAGTATTTCTGGAATATTATTTTGCTGTAGAATAGGTGGGGGTGGGCAGAGACTGGGAACCAGGAACACTTTGGATTTTGCAGGACCCTTGTATTTTCCATCTTCAGCTCATCAGTCCTCACTAATGTATCATCTTGAAGCTCTGTTCTACTGGTTCATCCTCTATTTCTTATTGGTTTCTCTTCCCTGCTTCTCAGGATCCCATTCATCCCAACCAGATTTTAGATAAATCATGGAAAATTTTGATTTTTTTTCTTTTTCAAGTAGTAAAACTGCAGGATGTCAGATGATCTTTTCCTTGGTTTGGGGGCTTTTCATTTATTTGTTTATTTAAAGATTTACTTATTAGAGAGAGAGAGAGAAAGTGGGGGAGAGGGTGAACAGGGGGAGGGACAGAGAGATAGGGAGACAAGCAAACTCCCCATGCAGTGGGGAGTCCAATGCAGGGCTTGATCCCAGGACCCTGAGATCATGACCTGAGCCAAAATCAACAGTCAGTCACTCAACCAACTGAGCCATCCATGTGCCCCTCTTTTATTTATATGATGGTGATATGATCAAATAAAAAAAGGGATGATAATTGGCTGAAATCATTTTATACATCTGCTTGAAAATCTAAAGTTCATATACCTCATTGACGATATAGCCACTAAAAGACAGACCTTCTGATACAGTACAGTTCAAATTCCCCTGTTACTACTTTAGTGTTCTTGCTATAACAAGAAGCCTTATTATAATATGTGTCTTCACAATTTTTTTTCCTTTTCCCTTCTTGACTTAGAACAATACATGGCCCTTGTATTTTGCAAGGTGAAGCCTCTTATCTTTATTTTTTTATTTCACCCATTTCTGTTACTCCAGAGCCTTATGACCAATTAACCTCTGACTGTTGGGCACTTTCATATTCTCTCCCACTGGTTCCTATGAAACACTCATTTCTCCTGTTTATTTAATCATTAAAATGTACTTTTATTTTGGGCTCTCTCCATGCATCCTTCTCTTATTTTATTTTTAAATTGTATATTCTAGGGGTGGCTCAGTGGGTTAAAGCCTCTGCCTTCAGCTCAGGTCATGATCCCAAGGTCCTGGGATCGAGTTCCGCATCAGGCTCCCTGCTTGGCAGGGAGCCTGCTTCTGTCTCTGTCTATGCCTCTTCCTGCCACTCAGCCTGCTTGTCCTCTCTCTCTCTCTCTCTTTGAGGAAATAAATAAATAAAATAAAATAAATTGTATACTCTATTCAATAGACTTTCTTAACAGCCTTTCACCTTAACCCTGGGCAGTCTGAGTTCCTCCATCTATTATTCATTCATTCCACAAACATATATGGAGCACATCTGATGTGTTACATTCTAGGCACTGGGAATACGTTAGTGAAAAATTCCTAGAAGTGCCTTGCTTTCAAATACCAATTTTCTTATTATTGATCCCAGAATGGCTGAATTAATTCGTTCCATTGCAACCCTCTGAAATAATCTCATTTCTTGACTTCTAGAGTCCTAAACTCTCTGGTTCTCTGGAAACTTTTCTTTCCCTGTTCTTGTTTCTTTTTCCCAGACTTTAAATCTTGGGCTTTTCTAATAGCATATTTGACTTTTGCTCTAGATACATGTGTTTCTTGTGGCTTCAATGATCATATCTATGCAGATGATTTCTAAGTCACCTCTCTATGAAGTGATTTATAATTTTATTTATGACTTTATGATATTCAAAATGATTTTAAAGAAGTCTTAGCTTCTTAAAAAAAAAAAACATTACTTTGCATATATCAAGTTCCTCAACTTAAATCCCCAAAGTTTCTACTTCCCTATCATGGAGTATTTCATTCTCCATAGCCTAGCTTTCTAGGGCCTCTGCAATCTGTTTTCTACTTATCTTTACCTTTGTCTCCTATGTTGCTCCTACACAACCTTGCACTGAAACCATAAAAACTGTTCTCTGCCCAAAACCTCTTGCTTACTCTTACCTCTGTACCTGGGCACATACTGTTCCCTGTCTGGAATATCCCTATCCATCTTCTTCTTCTGTTATTTTAAAAAAATTGTAAAATATTCTACATACAGAGGAGTGTACAAACATAGGTATATTAAAAATAATGTGAATTCCTGTGCACTCATCACTCAGGTTAAATGATAGAGTTTTTCTAGTACCTTATAAAGCTCCTGTGTTTCTCTGTTTTTGTTTCTTTCCTTCCTTTCTACAGTTCACCTCCATGTGGTTTTTGTGTTAACAGTCTCTTGCTTTGGGATGCCTGGGTGGCTCACTCAGTTAAGTGTCTGCCTTTGGCTCAGGTCATGATCCCAGGGTCCTGGGATCAAGCCCTGCATCAGGCTCCCCGCTCAGTGGGAAGCCTGCTTCTCCCTCTGTCTGCCGCTCCCCCTCCATGTACTCTCTCATTCTCTCTCTCTGACTAATAAATAAATAAAATCTAAACAAAACAAAACAAAACAAAAAACAACCCTTGGTTTTTCTTTTCCTATTATTCTGTCATTTATGCATGCAAAGTAGGCAAAAGCAAAAAAAAATGCACATTGATTAAAGATGAATACTACTGGATACTGGTAATTGGAAGTTCACCTTTCAATTAGCACTTCCCATGTCTAGATTAGAATCCTTCATCTCCTGCCCTCCCTGCCACCCAGGCTTGCTTTCAAGGAGGAACTTGCTGCCCAACCATGGGGAGTACCTTCAGCAGACAGCCCTGAGGTCACACCCTGACCAGTGCTGGATGACTGAGTGAAGGGAAGTATAAGTGCCCAGCTATTTTCACCCAACATGAGGCAATATGATGGAGCAAAACTCCCTCCAGGGCTCAGTGTGGTGGGTTGCTGGGTCTGCATCACGGTGAGACCTTGTCTTTTGCCCAATCCTGCCTCCTCTGACTTCTTAAAGGTGTTAATCTCTCGTGCCCATCTTGTACCCTAACTTCCTCTTCAGTGCTTGCTTTTGGGAAACCTAAACTGCTATACTGCCCCACTTTTCCTCCTTTTAGCAAAACTATTTTTTTATCAATTTTCCATCTAAATCCATGGGTGATAGGGGTGCCTGGGTGGCTTTTTTGGTTAAGTCTAACTCTCGATTTTGCCTCAGGTCATGATCTTGGGGGGTTGAGCCCCAGTAGGGCTCCATGCTCAGTGGGGAGTCTGCTTAGGATTCTCTCTTCCTCTCCCTCTGCTTCTGCCACCTACCCCGACTCATGCATGTGCTCTCTTTCTCTCAAATAAATAAATAAACCTTAAAAAAAAATCCATGGGTGATATTGCCCTGAAATATTTTTTCCCTCATACTGCCCTGTTCAAATTTTAGTATCAATATTATGTTCGTTTCATAAAATAAGGTAGGGGAGAAAGTTTTCTCTCTTTCTATGCAATTTCAGTAGAATTATAGTTATTGGTTCCTTGAGTTTTTGGTAGATTTTGCCATTAAAACTAGAGTTATGTTTTCTGGAAGATTTTTAAAATTCTATTTAAATTCTTTAATCTCTTTAATGCGGTTATAGGATTATTTAGGTTTCCTATCTTATCAGTTGTGGTCCCCACAGAAAACAGCACACTCAAGTAGAGTAATAGAGGGAATATTCACAACAGAGTAGACCCTTTAGAAAGATGAGGATAGGATTAAGGAAACCAGTAAGGCGTGGTGAAGCATCCCAGAGTAGTTGCTGGGATCTGTAAAGGAAGTTTTAGATTTAGGAGAGGGCTTCCCCGTTAAAGAGAAATGCAGACATTGCCAGCCTGAGGCCTAGAGGGGACTATCAGGAGATTGAGTCCTTATCTTTCATCTTCTCTTCCTGACCTGTTTCTTGTTAGTGCCTCTCATTGATCAAAACCAGCCAACAGTGAGAGCAGGGATGCCCATTTTATGCAGTCCTTAAAGGCCCTCCCCAGAGGTGCAGAGCAGGATGGAGAAGAGGGACAGTGGATCTAGAATGCCCAGCACAGTGAGTTTTGGTAAGTTATGTTTTACTAGACATTTGTTGATATTATCAACATTTTGGAATATGTTGGCATGAAGTTGTTTATTATAGTCTCTTATTATGCTGTCAATGTCTGCAACATCTCTACTTATATTCCTCTTTCATTCTTGATATTAGTTCTATGTGCCACCTCTCTTTTTTTTGCTTGATTCATTTCATCAGAGTCTTATCAATTTTACTTGTCTTTTCAAAGAACAGCCTTTGTTTCTGTAGATTCTCTGCAGGTTATTTTTATTTTCTCTTTCATTAATAGAAAATGTTTTTGTTTTGTGGTTGTGTTTACTACTTTCCAAGATGGATACTTAGCTCATTAAGTTTTAAATAATTTTAAGCCTTTTTTCTTTCTCTAATATAAGCAGTTAGGCTATATATTTCCCTCTAAATACTGCTTTAGCTGCATCCTATAGGATTTGGTATAAAATATTTTATAACTCAGTTTAAAATGTTTTCTAATTTCCATTGTGATTTCATCCTTGACCCAAGAGTTATTTAAAACTGTATTACCTAATTTCCAAACATATGAAGATTTTCTAGGTATATTTTGGCTAGTGGTTATACCTTAATTGCTTTGGGCCTGGAATACAGTTTGCATGGTAGTAATCTTTGAAATTTGTTAAGATTTGCTTTATAATACAGCATATGGTAAAGTTTTGTAATGTTCTATCAATGCTTGAGTATTCTGGATATATTGGGGACAGGGATCTATATAATTCAATTTGATTAATCATGTTTTTAAACCTTCATTATGCTGACTGATATTTTGTTGCTTTGTCCTATTGTTCACTGAAGGAAATGTGTTTCACTCTCCAACTATTTCCACAAGGATACAGAATTTCTCTATTTCTTTTTGTAGTTCTGCCACTTTTTTTTCTTTTTTATGTTTTTAGGCATTTTGAAGTTCCTGTGGGCTAGCTAGTAGAAGCAACAATTTATTGCCATATAATACTTAGAACCTTTGTTTTCCTTTCAGTCCAAAACTCCATTTAAACTCTTTTCTATTTCTCCCCCCCTTCTTTTTTTTTTTAAGGATTTTATTTATTTATTTGACAGAGAGCTGCAGTGAGAGAGGGAACACAAGCAGGGGGAATGGGAGAGGGAGAAGCAGGCCTCCCGCTGAGCAGGGAGCCCAACGAGGGGCTCGATCCTAGGGTCCTGGGATCATGACCTGAGCCAAAGGCAGATGCTTAACAACTGAGCCACCCAGGTGCCCCTCTGTTTCTCTCTTGAAGTGGCTTCCTTCTATCAGAGGAGAAGCCATGGTGAAATTTTAAACAGAGTCAGTAATAACAAGGGAAGTTGGTGGGAGGTGAAATGAGATTAGGAGCAATAGATTTAGAGCCTTTTTCAAGTTTCCTTGAATGTTTTTGACCAAACCATGGTTTGACCAAATGAATAAAGGTGGTAGTTAATTTTCAAAACTTGTACATTTTTTTAGAACTCTATCTATCTATGTATTTATTTATTATTTGTTTGTTTATTTATAATATTTTATTTATTTAAGCACAAGCATGAGGAGTGGTAGGCAGAAGGAGAAGCAGGCTCCCTGCTAATCAAGGGGCTGATCCCAGGATCGTGGGAGCATGACCTGAGCTGAAGGCAGACCTTTAGACTGAGCCACCCAGGCATCCCTCAAAATCTATTTTTTTAAAAATATTTATTTATTTATTTATTTATTTATTTATTTATTTATTTATTTATTTATTTGAGAGAGAGAGAGAGAGAGCTTGTAAGCAGGGGGAGGAGCAGAGGGAGAGGAGAAGCAGTCTCTCTGATAAGTGCCAAGCCGGACATAGGGCTCCAGTTCATGCCCTAGAGATCATGACCTGAACTGAAACCAAGAGTCCAACACTTAACTGACTGAACCACTCGGACGCCCCTATATCCTTTTAAATAGATAGTATGGTGGCTTTGTACTGTGTTGGCTTGGCTAGACTGGGTTACATAACTCTAGAATTCGTCTTTCTGTATGTTTCCAACTAGAATACATTGTAAGGGAGATTCTTTTGTAATATGGTTAGGTTAAAGTGAAACAGCAGGCATATTTGTAGCTCATTCACATTGTCATTTCTCTGCTGGCTTATCTCATCAGTGTGAGGCAGTGGCCAGGACTGCAACTGCCATACCTCCCTTGGGATCCTTCTTGAGCTTCTCTGACTTGTGGGCCAGCTGTGTGTTCAGCTCTGTGGTGGAGGACTCTGGTTTCTGCAGTACAGCTACACCATCGACGTTAAGAGGCAATGAGCACTGACACTAATTTTCATCTGTCCTTTAGCTTTTCCTTGTGGGTTCCAGTTTGTTTTTATTTTCTTCCATTTTACATTCATCTTCCCTTCCTGGCTGCCTGTCCTGTGGATGTCAAGCTACAGCATCAGATGCAAAAACAACAGACTTACAGAGACTGCTGAATCAGCTTCCATGATTGTGTAAGGTGAAATCACTAATGAATCCCTTAATATATTATCTCCTAGTGGTTCTGCTTCTCTAATGGAACCTTGACTGATATGGCCAGTAATTCCAATTTCTTCTTTTTTCCTGTTCTTTTAGGCAAATTTGGAGCCCAAAGTGACTGAAACCATGGGGGGAGGAAATAATTCGGTGGTGTCTGAGATTGTGTTGGTGGGACTCACCACTTCTTTGGAGATGCAGCTTGTCCTATTTCTAGTTTTCTCTGTGTTTTATGTAACAGGTATTTTAGGAAACCTCCTCATTGTGCTCACAGTGATCTCTGACTGCCATCTACACTCTTCCATGTACTTCCTGCTGGCCAACCTCTCCTTTATTGACATGTGGGTTTCCTCCATTGCAGCTCCCAAGATGATTTCTGATCTTTTCAAGGAGAGAAAAGTAATCTCTTTCCAAGGATGTGTTGCTCAGATGTTCTTCATTCATGTTATTGGAGGAACTGAGATGGTTCTGCTCATTGCCATGGCTCCTGACCGTTATGTTGCTATATGCAGGCCTCTCCATTACCTGACCATCATGAACTTCAGAACTTGTATTTTACTCTTGGTGGTAGCTTGGACCATTGGGATCATTCACTCATTGATCCAACTTGTATTTGTTGTAAACCTGCCATTTTGTGGCCCCAATGAAGTGGACAGCTTTTATTGTGATCTTCCTCGATTTATTAGACTTGCCTGCACAGACACATACAGATTGGAGCTCATGGTCACTGCCAATAGTGGTTTCATCTCTCTGGGAACTTTTCTCATTTTGGTTATTTCCTATATCTTCATCTTGGTCATTGTTTGGCAACATTCTTCAGGTGGCTTGTCCAAGGCCCTCTCTACTCTGTCAGCTCACATCACAGTTGTGGTCTTATTTTTTGGTCCATGTATTTTTGTGTACTCATGGCCATTTCCCACAGTGCCAGTGGATAAGTTCCTTGCCATTTTTGATGTAATTATTACCCCATTTCTGAACCCTGCCATCTACACTTTCAGGAATAAAGAGATGAAAGTGGCAATGAGGAAGATATTCAGTCAGATGTTGAGCTCCAGGAAGCTGTTTTAAGTGATTTTGATATCAAGAAAGACAAGCATCTCTAACATTCCCTGCCCCTGCTGCAGACATGAATCCAACAAAACACAGCACCATGGATGCTCTACTTACTAGTTTAATTATTAATTCCAGGATTTTCTTAATGAGATTTCTGCCCATAATCAAGGAAGATATGGTGTTCTTTCATATGTAATGTGATGGAATAAGAAGTATTAACATACAACTGTTTCCATATTTTCTCACCTCTCCTTGATAAGGAGGATTTTGGACAGGGCTTTCAATCTCTTTTCCTACTCTGTGTTCCAAGGAGAATCCTCCTCTGTCAGATTGATTTTTGAGGTTTGTAATGCAGAATCTGAAGAAAGGTGCTTTGGAAATATTTAAAAAATTGCAATTATTAAGGATAGTTTTTTTTTCTTTTGAGGTTCTATAGTGAGATGTATGGGAGTAGCCACAGTGTGTGAAGAAATAGATAAAAGACAAAAAAAAGATAAATAAAATAAATAAATAAAATAAAAAGATATTGTTATTTCTTGTCTTTCAATATATATTGCCCTTTAGTAAATGAAAGCAAAGAGCTAAAGTTAATTTGAATTATCTCTCTGTGTGTGTGTGTGTGTGTGTGTGTGTGTGTGTGTTTTATCACAACATCAGCCTGTAATTGGATCACTGGGTTATAGCTTCTTAAGCTTTTCAACTAATGCATGAATTAAGTCTTCTAATTACTCCAGTTCTTTCAAAAGCTGTATTCCTGTACTGTCTGGGGATTTTTTAATAATAATTTTAAAAATTATGTTATGTTAGTTACCATACAGTACATCATTAGTTTCTGATGTAGTATTCCATAATTCACTGTTTGCATATAACACCCAGTGTTCCATGCAATATGTGCCCTTCTTAATACCTATCACTGGGCTCACACATCCTCCCAGCCCCTCCCCTCTAAAATTCTCAGTTTGACTCCCTGGAGTCTAGAGTCTCTCATGGTTCATCTCCCCCTGCGATCCCCCCCTTCATTTTTCCTTTCCTTCTCCTAATGTTAGGGGATTTAAATAATGGGGGCCAGGTAATAGGCAAAGACAATGACCTATTTATTAATTCTGTCCCAGGTAGTGCTAATCTTCCCCCTAATTATATTGAAAACAGCAATGATAACTCAGAGTTAGGTAAACTCTTCCTTTTACAGTGCCATGGTTATAAGTACACACTCTTGAGCCAGACTGCTTGACTTCAAAACTTAACTTTGCATTTTACTAACACACAAATTGCTTAACCGTTTTATGCCTAAATTCTGTCATCTGTAAAACAGAGGTAAGTCGGGCTCCTGGGTGGCTCCGTCGGTTAAGCCGCTGGCTTTGGCTCAGGTCGTGATCCCAGGGTCCTGGGATCGAGTGCCCATTGAGGTCCCTGCTTGGTGGAGAACCTGCTTCTCTCTCTCCCTCTGCTTGCCACTCTGCCTACTTGTGCTCTCTCTCTCTCTCTGTCAAATAAATAAATAAAATATTTAAAAAATTTAAAAACAAAAACCAAAAAACAGAGGTAAGTCGAACCATCTGAAATTTCTGGTATTTGTTTTTGACTTAACTGAAATGGCAATTCCTTATGGTAAGATTAAAAGAGTATAAGGATTTAAGATTATAAGGATCCTAAAAAGATTATAAGGATTGAGCAAATTAATATTTGTACATTACTTGAACAATTCTTGATCTATAGTGTTATGTAAGTGCCTGTTCAATAAAATGAAATAAAACATTAAAACCACTTCTCAGTTTTGATGACCTTCTTCCATGCTGTCTACAAATTATTTCTTTTCCTTTCTAAGTCTGCTCATCAGATCTTGAACAAGAACATGCACTTTTCCTAACAGGACTGAAGAATTTTATTTATTTATTTATTTATTTATTTATTTATTTATTTATTTATTTATTTATAAGACTTTATGTATTTATTTGAGAGAGAGAGAGAGAGAGGGAGCATGAGAGAGATAACGCACCTGTGGGGGTGAGGCAGAGGGAGAGGGAGAAGCAAGTTCCCCACTTGTTGATCAGAGAGCCTGACATGGGGCTCAATCTCAGGACTCTGAGATCATGACCTGAGCCAAAGACTGATGCTTAACCACCTGAACCACTCCAGCATCCCAGGACTGAAGTATTTTAAATGACAAAATTCCTTGAATATAGAGACTTCAAAATGTCACAATTCAATTTACTTTCTATACTTTCTTTTATATTCAGATTGCCTTATGAGCTATGCAATAGTTCTAAGAAGCATGTTTAGGTTATCTATGGTGCTTTTTATTTACTCATTTATTTATTCTTTAAAAATTATTTATTTATTTATTTAACAGAAAGAAACATAGTGAGAGAAGGAACACAAGCAAGGGGAATGGAAGAGGGAGAAGCAGGCCTCCCACTGAGCAGGGAGCCCAATGTGGGGTGTATGACCTGAGCCAAAGACAGACACTTAATGACTGAGCCACATAGGTGCCCTGTGGTGTTTTTAATGTGCTGGAAGAAGTTACCAAGCTGACTAGGTTATAAAAAAATTACAGAACTATAAATTCAATTAATCAAAAAAGGTATTGAATACTTACTATGTTCTAAATCCTGTGCTTGGAACTGTAGAAAAATGTGTTAAAAGTCTATAACTTGGGGTGCCAAAGTGGCTCAGTTGGTTAAGTGTTCCTTTTGTGATTTTGACTAGGGTCATGATCTCATGGGTCCTGGGACTGAGCAGGGTGTTGGGCTCTGCATGGTGCTGGGAGTCTGCTTGAGATTTTTTTTCCCTCTGCCCCTCCTCCACGAGGGCATGTGAGCTTTCTCTCTCTAAAATGAATAAATAAACCTTAAAAAAAAGGAAAAGAAATATACAACTTAATTTATAGGAAGGGATGATCCATCTCTGAAGCCAAAATATTCACTGTAAGAATGTAAGGGGTGTGGTAGGGTGGGGAGACTCAGCAATAGGGTTTGCGTAGAGGGAATTCATGAATTTGTGAATGTTATGAAATGGAGCTAGGCCCCTTGCTAACCAGTCTTCTGAAGTAAGTATATGCCGTGGGAAGAAGAGAGCTCATAGAAAAGTCTGGAGGCTTTGGGCAGGTTGACACCACAGCACAATGGAGAATGGATATGTAGTTCATTCACTTCACTGCCTAACCGGGTTGGTAAAACCTGACAAGATTTGGCTCTGCCAGCTTCATTGACCCTTTTTTGCTCTTCTTAGCCATTTCAGACTTTCTGTTGTTTGAATACACCAAGCTCATGGTCTGAGACCTGTACACTGGCCTTTCCCTCCACTTGCAGAGAGCCTTACCTGGGTAAAAGCACGGCTCACTTTTTTTCATCATTCAAGTGTCAACCCCAAGAAAAATTTCCTATCTAAAGAAGTTCCCTCTTGCCTTTCTACTCCAATCATTCTCTATCATATCCTTCGTTGAGTGTCTCCATTTGAATGATTGCTTTGTTTTGTTTTATTAATTATTTTCTGTTTCTGCCTACATGGAAAGAAGGTCCATAAAGCAGGACACATAATTTTTTGATCTTTGTACCTAGCCAGATGCTGGACCTACAGTGGGAAGTCAATAATTATTTGTTTTTGTCCAAAGAGCGAATGGTAAATAAAAGCTGAAGAAGAAAAGAAAAAAAGTCACTGCAAATCATTTCACTCAAATACAATTGTCAAAATTTTGTTAATCTTTCTTTTAGGATTTTCCATTATGCTTTTGAAAAAATCATACAAAATAGGACCACATTGTTCTACAATCCATTTAATAATATGATGTGTAAGTCTTTTTATGCTGCTAAATCTACTTCTACCATGTAGTTCTGGGTCACTATATGGTAATTATTGCATGGTTATAACCATATTGCTTTAGTCAATACTTCACTGCTGACATTTAAGTTATTTCCAATTCTTAGTTTTCAACAGCTCTGCTATGAAAGATATTGATTCACCTTTTATATACACATGGCTTTGATTACTTCCTTAAAGTAACAATAGAAATGAAATTGCTATGCCAATGGCAACAGTGCCTTCCAAAATGATTGGGTTGATTTAAAGTTCCATCACCAGCAGTGAATTAGAGCATGAATTTCTCCCATCTTTGCAAATAGTGGATGTATAATTAATTTGAATCTTGGCAAATCTGAAAGATAAAAAATGTTATCTACTGATCTAAATGATTTTTCTTTTGTTACGAAATATTACATATTTACAAAATATGTAACATATATTTGAGTTAAAAAGCATACTAAAATAAATACCTGTGAGCCTATCTATCATTTCATCTACTCTTCCAACCCCTATCCCTTTACCTTGTTTTTCACCCAGAAACAATCACTATTATGGATTTTTTTGTTTATATTTCTTTTGCTTTTTTCAAAATAATTTTATTAAAGAAGTATATATCTGGGTGCCTGGGTGGCTTAGTCGGTTAAGTGCCTGCCTTTGGCTCAGGTCATGAACCCAGGGTCCTGGGATCCAGTCCCTTATCAGGCTCCCTGCTCAGTAGGGAGCCCGTTTCTCTCTCTCCCTCTGCCTCTCCCCCTGCTCATGCTCTCTCTCTCTCTTGAAAATGTATAAATTTAAAAAATACTTTAAAAAAAGTATATATCCACAAACAATGTTGTTTAATTTTTGCTCATTTTTTTTCTTTTTTTTTCTTCTTTGCCCCAGGGGTACAGGTCTGTGAATCATCAGGCTTATTTTTTGCTCATTTTTAAAGTTTACGCACATTCTTCTTTAAAAATGTATATAACTTATTAGAGCTCACTCAAGAAAGAATTATGAATATTTTTTTAAAGAATTTGTCTATCTCATCTTTACAGTTTTAAAATTCTTTGGCATATAGTTTTTTATAGCAGTTTCATTATTTTCATAAAAATGATATATCTAGGGGTGCCTGGGTGGCTCAGTCAGTTAAGTGTCTGCCTATGGGCGTCTGGGTGGCTCAGTGGGTTAAAGCCGCTGCCTTCGGCTCAGGTCATGATCCCAGGGTCCTGGGATTGAGGCCCGCATCGGGCTCTCTGCTCAGCAGGGAGCCTGCTTCCTCCTCTCTCCTCTCTCTCTGCCTGCCTCTCTGCCTACTTGTAATCTCTCTCTCTGTGTCAAATGAATAAATAAAATCTTAAAAAAAAAAAAAGTGTCTGCCTTTGACTCAGGTCATGATCCCAAGGTCCTGGGGTCGAGTCCCACATCAGGGCTCTCTGCTCAGCAGGAAGCCTGCTTCTCTCTCTCCCTCTGTCTGCCACTCGGCCTGCTTGTGCTCTCTCTCTCTTTCTCTTTCTCTGTCAAATAAATAAATAAACTCTTTAAAAAAAAAGATATCTATACCATGTTGATATATCCCTACTGATTTTCTCTATCTCTCTGTCTCTCTCTTTGTTCCTCTCTGTGTATAATGTGTATTATTGAGGTATAATTGATATACAAAGAATTGCACATATTTAATGTGTACAATTTTATGAGTTTGGATATATGTAAACACCCATGATATCATCACTACGATTAAAGTAATAGACAATATGAAACACCTCCCAAAGTTTCCTTGTGTCCCTTAGTTTTACTCTATCTTTTTCTTTCTTTCTTTTTTTTTTTTTGTGGTAAAACACTTAACACATCTACCCTTTTAACAAATTTTGAACTGTACAATACCATATTGTTAACTATAGGCACTATGCTGCACAGTGGATATCTAGAACTTATTCATCTAAAGGAACTTAAATTTTATACCCAATAGAAAACAACTCTCTATTTCTGAGCCCCTGGCAATCACTATTATATTCTCACTAATGTATAGTATTGGCTATATTAGATACTTCTTATAAGTAGAATCCTGTAGTATTGTCCTGTGAATGGCTATTTCACTTAGGAAATGTCTTCCAGTTTCATTCATGTTGTCATAGATGGCAGGATTTCCTTCCTTTCCAAAGCTAAATAATATTCCATTGAATATGAATACCAGATTTTCCCTTCCCACTCATCTGTTGGTGGACACTTGGGTAGTTTCCATATCTTGGCTATTGTGACTAATGATGCAATAAATGTGGGAGTGCAGATATTTCTTTGAGATACTGATATGGTAATTCTATTCTTAATTTTTTGAAGAACCGTGATACTGATTTGCCTAAGGAAGACACCAATTTACATTCCCACCAATAGAGCCAATAGTGCCAAAGGGTTCCAATTTCTCCACATCCTCATCAATACTTATCTGATTTTCTTTTTTTGATAATAGCCATCCTAATAGGTGTGAGATGATATTTCATTATAGCTTTGATTTGCATTTCCCTGATAATTAATGATGTTGAGCATATTTTCATATCCCTGTTGACCATTTATATGATCTTGAGAAAGAAAAAGAAAGTTGGAGGCATCACACTTCCTAATTTCAAATACTACAAGGCTACAATAACTAAAATAGTATGGTATTGGCATGAAGACAGGCATATAGACCAATGGAACAGACTATAGAGCCAAGACATAAACATATGTGTGTGTATGGTCAACTGATCTTTGACAAGAGTGCCAAGAATACACAATGGGGAAAGGATAGTCTCTTTAACAAATGGTGTTGGGAAAACTGAATATCTACATGCAAAATGTGAAAATTAATGCAGGGAAATCTCACTAAAATGGAGTGATAAAACCAATAGGTGGAGCTCTCCGGTTCTCCTACTTGTTGCCAATTGCAAACACAACAGAAAGAGAAGGACCCTGCACTGGATAGTACTTTATTACACCAACAAAGGGAAGGAATGTTTCTTCCTCCCCTGGCAACAGCCCAGCCTATGAGGGACTGTCACAACTCAGCCAATGAGAAAGTGCTATGGTTTGAACTTCCAGTTTATTCCAGTGGACTTTTTTTGTTGTTTATTTATTTACTTTTTAAAGATTTTGTTTATTTACTTGACAGAGAGAGAGAGAGAGAGAGAGAGAGAAAGAGAGAGAGACACGGTGAGAGAGGGAACAGAAGCTGGGGGAGAGGGAGAAGGAGAAGCAGGCTTCCCACTGAGCAGAGAGCCCTGATGTGGGACTCAGCCCCAGGACCTTGGGATCACAACCTGAGCCAAAGGCAGACGGTTGACAATTGAGCCACTCAGGAGCCCCGGACTTTTTGTTTATAACAGCCCTTCCCAACTCCCCCTATTTTCCTCTGAAAAAAAGCATTTCTCTCTTTTGTTCTCCAGACTTGCCTACAGCTTTGCTATAGAGTGCGTGTCCCTGATTGTAATTCTCTGTTATTCCTAAATAAACCCATCTTTTTGCTGGTAAAATAAATGGCAGCTTTATTTTTGAGGTTAACAATAACAAATATGGATCCCTAACTTACACCACACACACAAATCAACTCACAATGGTTAAAAGCTTAAATGTCCATCTGAAATTATAAAACTTCTAGGAGAAGACATAGGGAAAAGTTCTTGACATTTGTTTGGCAATGGTTTCTTGGACATAACATCAACAGCACGCAGGTAACAAAAACAAAAATAATCAAGTGGAACTACCTCAAACTAAAAAGCTTCTGCACAGCAAAGGCAACAACTGACAGAGTCAAAAGACAATCTGTGGAATGGGAGAAAATACTTGTAAACCATGTACCTCATAGGAGGTTAATTTATAAAATATATAAGGGATTCAAACAACTAAAGAGCAAAAAACCAAATACCAGATTTAAAAATGGGCAAGACCTAAGAGAATTAATTTCTAGGGAGATTTTGTAGAAGAAACCATTGTAAACAGTGAGATGTAGGAAAAATTTAGTTACAAGTAGATAATATCACAGGTGATTTTGAGTTTTCATTTTTTCATGAGCATAAAAAAATTAAATTGTTTAGATAATTTTAAAAGTTCCAAATTTCTAAGGAGAAAGGCTAGAGTCTGTCCATAGTTTTCTGTTTCACGTATTTAAATTTAACTTAGATATATTATTATCAAATTTTGGCACTGTTAATTTATGCTTTTGAAACTATATGAAGATTTGTATATCTTACATGACAATACTTGAGGTTTATAACAATTATACACAAATGCCTTTTAAGTATATACTCTGTAACATTATGCATATAGCATACCACATATGGAACTTGGTAACTAATGACACTTAATGTGAAAATTCTTTTATGATATTTAATAAAGAAGTAACATTTTCAGACAATAAAAGTTATATTGGGGGGCGCCTGGGTGGCTCAGTGGGTTAAAGCCGCTGCCTTCGGCTCAGGTCATGATCCCAGGGTCCTGGGATCGAGGCCCACATCGGGCTCTCTGCTCAGCAGGGAGCCTGCTTCCTCCTCTCTCCTCTCTCTCTGCCTGCCTCTCTGCCTACTTGTAATCTCTCTCTCTGTGTCAAATGAATAAATAAAATCTTAAAAAAAAAAAATAAAAATAAACTTAAAAAAAAAAAAAAAAAAAAGTTATATTGGGTTCTGAAAAAAAATGGGCAAAGAACTTGAATAGACATTTTTCCAAAGAAGATATAGAAGTATATAATTTTCTCTTGCTTGATCAAGTTAACAAGAGTATTGTCTACTTACAAGTCTTTTGAAAGAACCAACTTCTGGCCTTTTTGTCTTAATTTTATATTTATTTTCAGGATCTTTGATTTCTGCTCTTATCTATTCTACTTTCTCTGGATTTATTCTATTCATTTTCTACCTTCTCATGTTGAAAAGTTAGATATTTAGTTTTTGTTTTTCTTTTTTTCTCATGTGCATTTCCATTGAAGTACATGTAGGCTTTCATACCACAAGTTTAGTTCTAAGAATTTTTAAATTTCCACAAACTTTTCATTGAAATGCAAATTATTTAGAAGTTGTATAATTTGAGAATGTATGAGAATTAGAAAAAAAGCTCTCTATAAACTTTTTTTTTTTAAAGTTTTTTCTTATTTATTTGAGAGAAAGAGAAAACACAAGCAGGGGGAACAGCAGAGGCAGAGGAAGGAGCGGGCTCCCAGCTGAGCAGGGAGCCCCAAACGGGGCTTGATCCCAGGACTCTGGGATCATGACCTGACAGGAAGGCAGATGCTTAACTGACAGAGCCACCCAGGTGCTCCTCTCTTAAGTCTTGATTAACTCTCTTTAACTTGATAGTATAATGATCAGAGATTCAGGTCTACCTGATATTGATTCTTTGAAACATGTTAAGAATTACTTATGTCCTCTTGCTTGGTCAGTTTTTGTAATTGCTCCATGTGTTTGAAAAAAAAAAGTGTACTATTTAATTGTTGGGTACAGAGTTCCATATATTTCAACTAGATCATGATTATTTATTCAATTGTTAGTAGCATTCATAATTATTCCAAATCATAGCGTTGTGGGGCAATGTATTTATTTTAAAACTTTCCAACATAATTCTTTTTATACTCCAGTAACTACTACTTTATAACTTGATAGCACTCTGATGGAAAATTTATGTAGTCTAAGGTCCTGGATTTTGGATTTTGTGGTACTGAAAAGCATCTAGAAAATCAAAATTGCTAGAGTAAGAGATAGCTTTTTGTCTTGTGGTTTTTCATTTGCTGTTATCTTCTTGTTCTCATTGATGAGTGTTTTTGCCATGAAATTTCTTTTTTTTCTTAAAGATTTTATTTATTTCTTTGACAGAGAGAGATACAGCGAGAGAGAGAACACAAGCAGGGGGAGCAGGAGAGGGAGAAGCAGGCTTTCCCACAGAGGAGCCCGATGCGGGGCTCGATACGGGGCTCGATCCCAGGACCCTGGGATCATGACCTGAGCTGAAGGCAGACACTTAATGACCAAGCCACCCAGGCGCCCCTATGAAATTTCTAGTTAGTACTATAGTAGAGTAATACTCTTTCCCTTTCTAGCTGCTTCTCAAGGATTCTAGTGTGTTGGATTTCTTAGATACTTCTACTGATTCATTTTATTTTTATTATTTTTTAAAAAGTTTATGTATGTATGTGTGTATGTATATATGTAAGTAATCTCTAGACCCAATGTGGGGGTGGAACTCATGACCTTGAAATTAAGAGTTGCACACTCTTCTGACTGAGCCAGCCAGGTGCCCTGCTACTGATTAATTTTATTTTATTTTTTAAAGATTTTATTTATTTATTTGACAGAGAGAGAGAGAGAGACAGCGAGAGAGGGAACACAAGCAGGGGGAGTGGGAGAGGGAAAAGCAGGCTTCCTGCCGAGCAGGGAGCCCAGTGTGAGGCTCCATGTGGGGCTCAATCTCAGGATCCCAGGATCATGACCTGAGCCAAAGGCAGATGCTTAAGGACTGGGCCACCCAGGCGCCCCTCTACTGATTCATTTAAAGCAAAAATATTTCTGTACATCCATCTAAAGCACCATTAAATCTGGTACCCAGAAGCTACTTCTCTTTCTTCTGTCCTTTTTGCCCTTTTTAATTCCCCAGGGGGAAAATCAGTGTGGAATCCAAGGAATAATTCCCAGGAAAATCTAATCACGGAAAGATTGGCTATTCCCAAGACTCCCACCATCGTTTGGTCACCAGTATTCAAGGTTGCTAATTAAAATATTTTTTACTTCAGAAAAACAATATTAAACTCTTTGTTTTGGAAAAGTTTACAATCCCAGTCAGAATGTGAAATTTTCCTCCCCTGAATGTAGAAAAATGCTCCTACTTCAAGTATTATCATGTAAAATGTATGCAAAACAAATGTTTTACAGTTTAGCAGACTGAACATTAATCCAACCTACTCTTGGGTCTCTCTCCAATGATCGCTCAGTAATTATTTCCTCTATCAATTTAATACACAATTTAATCGCTATTCCACGTATTTGTGATACATGTATCCGGGCGAGACACGGGGAGGAGTATCAAGATGGATGAACTGTGGCTTTTGTTAAGGGTACTGGGGAATGTTTTGCTAAGGGTATTTGGAGGACAGTAAGCTGGATCATGAATCAAGGGCAGGATTTTGACTAGAAGAGGATGTTTCAGGAGGAGGAAACAGCATATTTCACCCTTTCTGTTTCTTATTCTTTTCTATTCCCCTATTCTGTATTTTATTTTAGTTTTTTTTGTGGTAGATAAATTCCTAAGTTGTATTTTCAGTTTCTGTGTTTCATATACTCCTGATTTCTGTCATTTGGTTCTCAGTATTCATTAAACTAATTCTTATTTTTCTCTTTTAGAAATTATAGTTTTTACATAATGGAAGCTATCTTGTCACAAAATTTGGAGGGAACTGATCTACTACTATTTGAGAAGAATAGATTCTTTGGTCTAACTCAGGTAAGAGAGAGTCTGGTTCCCACTGCCTTTTTTTGCAAATAGGATTAATGACATTTTCAGCATTGAGTGTGAGCTATTTCTAGGGCTCAGAGAAGATTCTTCTGTGTTGTTTTTTTTCATGCAATACAGATGAAACAGACAATGGAATGCAGTAAACTACAATTCTCCTGTAAAAATTTCACCATAGGGATATAAGATCAGGTATAGGCAACATTTTAGAAGTTGAGTGCCAAGCTGTTGATGTCTCTTTCTGATGTGCAAGGAGTGCAGATTGAGAGTGGAAAAGTTGGAGTAGTCTGGAATAATTAGTTAGGAAGCATGCTGGAGTTAGGGACATATAGAACTAAAATGAAAATTTTATGAGAGTTAAATTTATATAAATTCAGGTAACTATTGATTTCTTTTTAACACACTTTATGTGGACATGGCTTAGCATGTAAATGGTTTAATTGGAAAGGATAACACTGGGGGCTAGGAACTTAGAAGAGACTAGATCAGGGTAAGAATGAAGAAGAGTGAAGGTGTTGGACAGCCAGAGACAGCATGAGGGTAGTAGATCATGGAGCAGGTGTAGAAGGCAGTATGACAGTATTTTTTTTTTTCTTCAATTGTACCCACATAAGAATGCTCAGAAAGAGGAAAATTAAATAATACTGGGCACTAAGGACCTACGTTACCTTCTATGACCTTCTATAAAGTATCTCGGTAGTAGAAGCTACTTCCTCATGTCCCTGAAGTTATTTTTGATTATAGGTTGTCAGTGATTTACAGAGCAGTGTGGGGAAGAAAGTCTGGACTCTGGAGTCAACTTGCTTTTTTTTTTTTAATAAAGATTTTATTTATTTATTTGAGAGAAAGAGAGAGTGCACAAATGGAGAGGGGGGGCAGAGGAAGAGGGAGAAACAGATGTACAGCCAAGCAGGGAGCTCTCCTGGGGCTCGATCCCAAGACCCTGACACCATGACCTGAGCCGAAGGCAGATCCTTAACTGACCTAGCCAGCCAGGCACCCTCAACTTATTTTTTAAATTAATGTATTTTTAAAAAGAGAAATAGATGTGCAAAATAGAAAATTTATAAAAGTATAAAGAAGGGAAACAAAATCACTGGCAGCCCCTTCATGGGAAGATAGCAACTGTTAAAATTTTGGCATTTTCTTCGTATACTTCTTTTATTCACTTGCATCTTTACAACAGTTGCAAGAATTGGGCTTGAATTTGACACTTAGTTGTGCAAAATTAGGCAATCCATTTAATCTCTTTGAATTCTTGTTTTCTAATCTGTAAAATGTGGATCATATTCTCTTTCCTACACTCTTCTCTGTGTATTGTACAATAAAAGATGTGAAAGGTTTTTAGAGGCTGTAAACTTTTAGAAAAAAGCAAAATGATGTTATAAATTTTGGTATTCACATCCTGTAGGAAATGATTAATGAAATAAGATAAAAATAGCAGTGTTCATAGTAGGGCAGGACTTGAAGAAATTGTCTTAGTTGTAATTATGTGAGAGAATAGAAACATTCTTAATTCAGATGAATCTATAATTCATATGGTTAATCATGAGAACTAATGATATTCTCACACACAGCATCTTTATTTCCAGAGGATGCAGTATAGCTATTACATGTAATGCTAATATAATATATAATATTAATGCTTTCTAAAGCCAATATGAGATCAGAATTAACAGAAGTCTGACTTGTAACATTTAGGAAATAATTGTATTATATTTATAATTAGACTCTTACCAAAATGTTTTACAACCAAAATTCATTAGAACAATTAAGGAAATGGAAATGATGTGTAGACAGTGAAGAGGATCAGAGAACTACTAATATGTTAAAGGGAGTTGAAGGGGAAAAAAAGACACCATTAATAATAAAAAGTATTTGTGAAACTAATGTAAAATTGGTGTCAACTATACTAAAAAAATTTTTTTAAATTATTTATTCTGGATATGATAAGATTAAGAAGAGGAATAAGAGTTTAAAAAATGATATGGCTGACTCATTGATGAGCAGATTTAGCTGATGGCCCCTTTGTCATTTTTCACATGTATAAAAGATCAATATCTGGTGGATAATAATAGTTTCCATCTATACTGAGGATCCAGCAAAAGTAATTGCTCCTAAATAACCATCCTAAGAAAATTATATCTGAGGGTTTGGAGAGGAGTGAAGAAAATCATTTAGGAAACACTCAAAAGGATGCCCAAAGTAGGTTTTAGAATTTACACATTTGCATATCTTTAAAGTTAAGTTATGCATTGTATGTTTAGACACATTCTGCCCTTTGGCCTCGAAGCTTTGACATTTAAATTCTTTCATATGTTAATGACTCTAGTTAGAAGTCTTTTTTTTTTTTCTTCAATTGTACCCACATAAGAATGCTCAGAAAGAGGAAAATTAAATAAGATGATCTTAGCTATCTGGAAGTGAATCTTTTAAAAGAATATTACATTAGTATCAGAGATTCTACTATCTACGCTCTTGAATCACTTACTTTTCCCTTATGAATCTTTCTGTAAGTTCAATGAACAGAAATGTCTCTGGCCTCTGTACCAGGAATAACTTTTGATCTTTCTCGTCAACTGTAAACCAGGTAAAAAAAAAAAAAATTTAACCCATTTTTCCCTGCGGAGTGACAATTCAAGCCTCCAATAATGTTCACGCTGTCCTTCATCTACTGCTTCCAGTTCTTCTCTGTCCTTTGTCTAAATACTCTTTTTTGTCTTTTTAAAAATTGAAGTATACTTGACATATAACAGTATATTAGTTTCAGGTGTACAACATAACGAGAATGTAAATCCATGAGGATTTAAGTTCTTTCCTACGTTAATGACTAGTTAAAATTCTTACTTGAGGAATTAATCTTATCAGGTCCAGTTCATAGCATAGACATTACCAGCAGGGAGAAAAATGACAAAGTCTCTATACATCCCACTATTTATAATATTTCTCAGAAAGTAGGAAATGGTGAATAGTATGAAGTGATGCAGAGAGATCATAAGGATGAAGATTTAGCTACTCCAAGGTATTTAGTGATTTTTCATGATGATAAGGGGAACAAAAGCAAGAGAATTGTAGCTAAAGTGAATTCTCCTTACAACTTGCAGCCCACTGATAAATCCCTCAGACATACAGGGTGTAACACTCCTAAAACTCCCTTAAGGATTTTCTTTAATGTGTGACCAGTATAGCTTTGCTTTGGTTAGTGTAATTTCAATCTGATAACTGCAAAGCTCCAGGATATGGTAACAATCATCTGGCAACATGTGGCCCACGAACACACATCTAAATGGTCTCATAACTAATGCTTTACTAAAACAATGAAGAATTGTTCTTGATAATAGCTGACCTTCCAAGGTCTTGGAGACCTTGCTTTCAGCATACACAAATTCCTTAAAGACTTATGTTATTCCTAACCCTCACTACCTAAAAAGTACATAATCAGTTACTCCTCACAATCCCAGTGCAGCTCTTTCTGCCCTATGGGTCCTATCCCTGTGCTATAATAAAAGCACATTTTTGTACAGAAGATGTCTCAAGAATTATTTCTTGGCCATTTGCTCAGTGGCCCCACATCAATGAGACCAGTATGAAGGTCGAGGGGACAGCTGTCAGAATGCAGGGAGTTAAGGAGGAAGTCCTCTATAGGCAATAGAGCAGATAGTATTAAGGAGGAATAAATATTTCTTGAAAATAGAAGCATCCTGGAAAGATGGTATGGAGCCAAATTATAGCAGCATCTTCTAAATTAGGATTTTGTGCTTTCAGAGGCAATGAAAACCACTGAACATATTTTGGTGGTGCTAGTAACATAACCAAAGTGCTTAGAAAAGTAATCTGATGGCCATATTCAGGTTAGATAGGGAGAGATCAGTTGTCTTGTATAGTAGGGTTTTGGTAATGATGAGTGAAAGCAAGTGGAGGATTTGAGAAGAACTGAGTGGATAAGATGCATGTAATGTTATACTAGATCTGAAAGAAAAGCTGCAATGGGAGGAGAGAGATGATTATTAGCTTTGTGGTAGTCATGTGAAATTCCACATGCACAAGACTGATATATAAGCATTTAGGTGACAGTGTTTAGTAGACTATGGGAAATACGACTATACTGTTTAGGATAGAATTAGGGAATGAGTGATATACCTATTTGGATTCAACTAGCATTTGTACTCTAATGAAAGTATTAAACCCTTTATATATACTGCCTTTCACACTGTGGTCAAGCTTTTGGGGAGGGTATAATTAGAATATAAAAGAAGCCCATTAGGAGGAGAATAAGGCAAGATCTTAAATAATGTATGTATCTAGTGAACAAAGGACAAAAAATGAGGGACACAAGTCTGAGAATTAAGACTACCAGGAGAGTTTAGTGAACTAAGGATATTATAATATAACATCCTTACAACATGTTATATCATAAATCATTACAGCTAACAGTTATTTAATTCTTGCTATGTGTTCTAAGCTCTTTACTAAACTCTTCGCTCATGGCAATGTTTGAGGCCAGACTATTATTACTTCAATTTAACAGATGGGTAAACTTAGACATAATAAGATTAAGTAAGACATTAAAGGTCAGGGTGTAACTGGGGTGCAAGAGCACCTGACTCTGGGGGTCCCATTCGGACCAGGTTTGGCCACTCACCACTGACAAAATCCAAAGGCAGAGGGATGAGTGCTTGCTGAAACAATAAAGAAATTTGTTTCAGTAAGGCCCACACTGGGAAGACAGCAGACTAGCATCTCAAAGCCTGTCTCCAAAGTGCTAAAAAGCTTCTAGGTTTATGTAAGGAAAATGTGGGACAAAGGTTGGTGGATCATTTTCCTGAGGTCAATCATGCAAGGTCATGCTGGTGTCAGGGCAGTCCCTGTTGCTTAAAGGGGGTGGTTTTGGTTCCCACCAGGGGATGCTTTGCCTGCAGGGTCTGTTATCTAAATTCAGAGATAAGCTAGAAAGAAGAATTTAAACAATTAGAGAGTACAGACTGAGGTCAACATGGAGGGAGTTGAAATCCTCTCTCAGAGGGTTAGTGGTAGGGCAAGTGGTGAAGGCAAGTTTAAACCCAGTAGTCTGGTTTGTGATTCTTCACTTTTAACCAATATTTTAGATGTCTCTCCAGAACAAGAAACATAGGAAGAAAATGAATGAACCAATTTAAATAAACTACATAAAACCTAGATCTGTATATATAGAAAGATTAACAGGATTGGATATTTATTTTAAATTCTAGTTCTTTGTTATCTTGTAAAGAAAATTTCACTTGTCTTCAAGATCAACCTTCACTGTGACAGAAAATATTTGGGATGAGATTATTTTTTAGTTTGGAGCCTTAAAAAAAATCAAATTAAAAAAATTAAACTCTCAAGTCAGCTTTTCTTTAATCACTTTATCATAAAACAATACATAAGAATATTGTAACTGAGAGTTAAAGTTTACTTCAAATGATCAATGACATGATGTTTACTTACTTCACAGATTTTTAGGCACTTTTCTATTGTCAAGTTATTATTCCAACAACACTTAACAAGGAGTCTAACACTATGTACTAGGTGGCATTTACATCCCTGAGAATTTAGAGGAGTAAAAACAGTACCAGACTAGACTGGATATATCGAATAAATCTTGAAATCAGACAGATTGATATAGATGATTTCTGGATTTTCATCTCAGATATTATAATTTATATGTATATACATGTATATATACACACACATATAAATATCCGTATACACATATATAAATATGTATATATTAAGTATATGTGATATTAGACTGATATTGAACACAAGGCTGTTATAAGAAGCAGATGCTAATTTCAATAAAAAGCAATAATAGCATGCAAAGGGATTCACAGGCAATATAGGTAAGATCCTTTGGAAATGAACTATTGAGATGAATTTAAACAAAAGATGATTATTCTTGAAATCTAAATTTGAGACTAGAAGGTTAGGAGCAATGGATATTTTAAAGCATATAGGATAAAGATAATGAGACAGAAATCATGAAGGAAAACCAAACAGGGAGAATAGACTCAGGAGGCATAATATATAAAATAATTAGAAGTTCGAGAAAGACAAAAAGAAACTGATTTAATTTAAATGGGAGGGAGGAGGTAAGAAGTTGGGGAGGAAGATATTTTAAAGGTCTTATCTTAATTGGTGTTGGGGGAAGGCAGGAAGGAAATAGAACATATTGGTAAAGAAAATAGTTGGCATCTTATTTTATTTATTTTTTATTTTTATTATTATTATTTTTATATTTTTAGGGTGGGGGGAAGGAGGGGCAGAGGGACAGGGAGAGAGAGAGTCCCAAGCATGCTTCATGCCCTGTACAGAGCCTGACATGGGGCTCGATCTCACAACCCCGAGATCATTAGCCGAGCTGAAATCAAGTTGGTAGCCTAACTGTCTGAGCCACCCAGGGGCCCCATTGGCATCTTATTTTAAAATAAGAAGAGAGAGGGCGCCTGGGTGGCTCAGTGGGTTAAAGCCTCTGCCTTCGGCTCAGGTCATGATCTCAGGGTCCTGGGGTCGAGGCCCACATCCGGCTCCCTGCTCAGCGGGGAGCCTGCTTCCTCCTCTTTCTCTGCCTGCCTCTCTGCCTACTTGTGATCTGATCTCTCTCTCTGTCAAATAAATAAATAAAATCTTAAAAAAAAAATAAAATAAGAAGAGAGAAATGTATCACTGGAAAAGGGACACTAAACATGAAAAAAATAGGAAAGTATAGTAGGATGATAATGTTAATAAGAGGGTGATAAGGGGATGATAAAATGGTTACTATCCTAACCAAACCAGCAAAAATTAAATATGAAAAATTTGTCTCTTTCTGCTGATGACATTATTATAAACTTAGAAAACCCACGCTATTTCAGTAAAAAACTATTCACCCAATAATAGAAGGTAGTAAGGTGAGTACACGTAACATATAAAAAGAAATAACTTTTTCCCATTCTAGCAGAAGAACCTAGAAATGGAAGTTTGAAAAGATATTTCATTTATAATGCCAAGGAAAAAAAAGCTATAAAATACAGAGGAATAATTTTAACAAAGAGAGCATAGAACATATATAGAGGAAATGGCAAAATCTTATTGAAGGACATGAAACAAGGTTTGAACAAATGGAACACACGCCTGGGTGGCTCAGTCAGTTAAGCATTTGCCTTCAGCTCAGGTCGTAATCTCAGGGTCCTGGGATCAAGTCCTGTGTTGGGCTCCCTGCTCAAAGGGAGTCTGCTTCTCCCTTTCCCTCTGCTCCTCCCTCCTGCTCATGCTTTCTCTCTCTCTCTTTCAAATAAATAAATAAAATCCTAAAAAAAAAAAGAACAAATGGATGGATGTACTATGTTCTTGAATGGAAAGACACCATCATAACCATGCTACTTCATTCAAAGTTAATATACAAATTTACTACAGCTCAAATCAGAAGTTAAGTGGAATTTTGGGGGCATTGGAGAAAA
The DNA here is from genome assembly GCA_002007465.1 of Ailurus styani. Taxonomy (NCBI): domain Eukaryota; kingdom Metazoa; phylum Chordata; class Mammalia; order Carnivora; family Ailuridae; genus Ailurus; species Ailurus styani. The sequence goes on along the minus strand of LNAC01000041.1, from coordinate 794,798 downwards.
TGAATTTAAAATTTATATGCTATAATATATGCTTATGAATAGCCAAGGTAGTATGAAAAATAAGGACAGTGAAGGAGGGACTTGCTTAATCAGATATAGTGATGTAGTATTACCCTGATATGTATTTTTTTCTTTTTTCTTTTTTCTTTTTTTTCTTTTTTTATTTATTTGACACAGAGAGAGAGATCACAAGTAGGCAGAGAGGCAGGCAGAGAGACAAGGAGAGGAGGAAGCAGGCTCCCCGCCGAGCAGAGAGCCCGATGCGGGCCTCGATCCCAGGATGCTGAGATCATGACCTGAGCCGAAAGCAGAGGCTTTAACCCACTGAGCCACCCAGGCGCCCTTTTTTCTTTTTTAAAGATGTCATTTATTTATTTGTCAAAGAAAGAGAGCACAAGCAAGGGGAGCAGGAGACAGAGGGAAAAGCAGACTCCTCGCTGAGCAAGGAGCCTGATGTGGGACTCCATCCCAGAATCCTGGGATCATGAATTGAGCCAAAGGCAGATGCTTAACCAACTGAGCCACCCAGGCGAACATTACCCTGATATTTCTACAGAGAGACAAATATATCAGTGAAATCAGAATAAAGAATTCAGAAACAGATCCCCAAATATCTGATAATTTATTATAAAAAATAGAAGTTAAATTGAAAGAGGAAAGAATGGGTCATTTAACACACAGTGCCATTACTATTTTATTCACCTGGAAGAAATTAAAAGTGAACTTATATTTTAAAAGATATACAAAAATAATAGAGCACAGTCCTAAATAGAAAACAAAACAAAGTGTTGAAAGAAAATCTAAGGGTGTACATGTATGATCCAGGAGAAAAGGAGATCTTAAAAGCAGTACGTATAAAAAACTAATAGTTATATTTAATCATTTAACAATTAAAAACTTGAGTATAATGAAAGAAACCAGAAACAAAATTAATAGAGAATTGATTTAGAAAAGATAAAACAAATGACAAATGCTTAATATCTGTAATATAAAAAGAGATCTTACAAATTTGTAAAAAAAAAGCACAGTAGGAAATAGGAAAAGGCATAAATAGGCAGTTCACAGAAGTGCAGATTCAAACTGCAATAATGTTCAAATTTATTCGTTGTGAGGGAAATGAAAACCAGAATAACAGTGAGCTATCACTTTATACCCGCTATTCTGGCAACAATTAAAAAAGTATTTACATTCATTCTTATAGAAATATGTGTTATTTCAGCTTTTTTTGAAAGCTGTTGGGCAACACTACTAACATTAAAAATATGTGCACTTTGACCCAGTGATCTCATTTCTGGGAATCTGTGGCACAGAAAGGAAAGCATTAATACACGAGGATGTATGTATATGGATAGTTATTTGTAGCATTATCTGTAGAGGCTAAAAAACTAGAAACAAGTTAAATGCTTATTAATAGGGAAATTAGCAAATAAATTATGGTCCATCCACACTGTGAATATTGGGCAGCCATTTAAAAGAATAAATTAGACACCTCTCCAGAGGTGTGCCTTTCTGCACATTTCCATTCTGTGGCGTATTTCCGTGTAGAAATTAGAAAGTACGTCTATCTCCTGATGTATTTCTCCTTAAATTCATAGATGACTTTGTCTACATTTTCCCCTACTTCATTATACACTAAAGACCAAACTAAATTTGAGGCATATGATTAAACGATAACAAAGATCTAGGCATAGAAAAATTTTTGGTGCTGGCTCTCTGTGATTTTTGTACTATGTAACTCTATGTAACTGTGTACAAAGGCTAAGTAATCTTTAGTTTTTGACATTTGTGTATCCTATAGCCAGGCTTCCCTTTCAACTTAAAAATCATGTTTTTCTCCCTCTTAATGCTCTTTAGGTATCTTCAGGATTGGCCTAGCACATGAAGTTGATGGATGGAGGAAATCACTCTGTGGTATCTGAATTTTTGCTGCTGGGACTCACCAGTTCTTGGGAGATTCAGATTCTTCTTTTTTTCTTTTTTACTCTATTTTACATAGCAAGTATGCTAGGAAACCTTCTCATTGTGCTCACGATCATCTCAGACCATCACTTACACTCCCCCATGTACTTTTTGCTGGCAAATCTTTCCATCATCGACACAGGTGTTTCCAGCATTGCAAGCCCAAAGATGATTTATGATCTTTTCAGGAAACATAAAGTCATCTCCTTGACAGGGTGCATTACTCAGATGTTCTTTATTCACACTGTTGGGGGTACAGAGATGGTGCTGCTTATAGTCATGGCCTATGACCGATACATTGCTATCTGTAAGCCCCTCCACTACCTGACCATTATGAGCCTCAGAATGTGCATTTCTCTTTTGGCTGTTTCTTGGACAATTGGACTCATCCATTCTGTGGCCCAACTGGCTTTTGTTGTAAACTTGCCCTTTTGTGGTCCCAACAAAATGGATAGTTTTTATTGTGATTTTCCTCGGTTCATCAAACTTGCATGTATAGACACATACAGACTGGAATTTCTGGTCACGGCCAACAGTGGTTTCATTTCCATGGGCACCTTCTTCATCTTGACTGTGTCTTACATCTTCATCCTGATCACGGTTCGCAAACATTCTTCAGGTGGTTCATCCAAGGCCCTCTCCACTCTCTCTGCTCACATCACTGTGGTGGTCTTTTTCTTTGGTCCCTGCATTATTGTCTATGTGTGGCCATTCCCTACATTACCCATAGATAAATTTTTAGCCATCTTTGATGCCCTTATCACTCCTTTTATGAATCCTATTATCTATACATTCAGAAATAAGGAGATGAAAATGGCAATGAGGAGACTATTTGGTAAGGTTCTAAGTTTCAGGAAGAGTTCTTTCATGACCAGTCAAAGACATTCAGATTCATCTTGACTATTCTTGGAAATTAATCTCTTTAATTAAACTTTTCATAAATTTTTTCATTTTAGTTAGTAATTTAAATATCTACTGTGAAAATCCTCCTCAAGGACTCTGTTCTGATTTGGTCAGTTTTTCATAAGGACCCTTACCCTGTGGATCCTGGAAGTATTGAGGAAGAATGAATTCAGCCTTTAAATGTGATGTCTTTCTTGTTTAGTATAGAAGAATATGAAATCTCACATACTTGGCATATTTTCCATTAAAACAAAATGTTGGATACTCTTCTCTTTGGTAGTGATTCTCAAAGACATATCTATTATAATCTATTTGTGTACTGATATTCATGCCCTCTGGGTTTCTCATGTTTATATTCTTGGAGGAATGCACAAAATGAAAACAGTTGCTTAGGTAGCTTTCAGAATTTGAGGCTTCTATCTGGATTTGACTATCCACTCTCAGATTTAGTTAATACTAAGGTTTTTATTAAAAAAAATTTTTTTTTCGGCGCCTGGGTGGCTCAGTGGGTTAAAGCCTCTGCTTTCGGCTCAGGTCATGATCTCAGGGTCCTGGGATCGAGGCCCGCATCGGGCTCCCTGCGCAGTGGGGAGCCTGCTTCCCCCTCTCTCTCTGCCTGCCTCTCTGCCTCCTTGTGATCTCTCTCCCTCTGTGAAATAAATAAATAAAATCTTTAAAAAAAATAAAAAAAATAAAAATAAAAATAAATTTTTTTAAGTAGTCCCAATGTCCAGCATGGAGTCCAATGTGGGGCTTGAACTCACAACCCTGAGATCAAGACCTGAGCTGAAATCAAAAGTTGGACACTTAACTTACTGAGCCCCCTAGGTGCCCTAATACTGAAGTTTTTAGATTTAGTTGGGATTGGAAGGTGAAATTTGGGATAAATCATAGAGTGACAACTCAAGAAAATTTAATATTATTATTTAATCCAATGTTTTGAGATCAGAAGATATAAATTCCCACACGACTCCGTGTGTACCATGATTACATTTTACCCCATCTATTTCCTAAACAATTTTTATATGGTAAAGAAAAGTATGTGAAAATTAAAAGATTATAAATGGGTTGAATATTTTGGATCTAAGGATGGGTGGCACTGGTTTATAAATAAATAAATAAAATGCAAAAGATTTCTATATTATATGAATCAGGTTTATAATGATATAAACAAATACAAGCAAATACAAAGTGTAGACATTACAAAAGAAAATTTATTACAAAGCTGTCTACAAATAAGAGATATATTAATGAACTGACTATAATGAAGACATGTATTAAACTTCCCATGTAATAAAATATATAATTATTTAAAAAATAAATATACTGTTCAGAAGTGGTATAAATAACTATCCAAAGGCTATCTCACTGTTTTTTCTATGTTGCCAAATAAATATGAGTGGGTGTTGAGTGAAGGCATTATTATTCATAGGTGGGCTAGGTGACTTGTTATGAACAAGCAGTAGGGAGGGGCAGAGAGAAAGAGAGAGAGAGAAACAGATTCCCTACTGAAAAGGAATGCAGGGCTCATCCTACTGCACTCTTTAATCCACTTCACCTATTTCATCCATTCCACCCCGACCACCTCTCTGGTAACCATCTGTTTGTTCTCTATAGTTAAGAGTCTGTTTCTTGGTTTGTCTGTCTGTCTGTCTGTCTCTCTCTTTCAAACATTTTGTCTATTTCATTTAAGTTGTTGAGTTTACTGGTATAAATTTGTCCATAATATTCCCTATTCTTCTAAAACCTGTAGAATCTGCAGTGATGTATCCCTTTTCATTCTTGATGTTGGTAATTTTCTCTTTACTTTTTTTTTTTTTCCTAATCAGTTTGGTGAGAAGTTTGTCAGTTCTATTGAATTTTTCAAACACAAATTTTGATTTTATTAATTTTCTCCTTGGTTTTCTCTTTTCTATTTTATTAACAATACTCTTTTCTTTATTATTTCTGTTTACTGCTTACTCTGGGTTTATTTTTTTTTAAGATTTTATTTATTTATTAGAGAGAGAGAGAGAGAGCATGAGCAGGGGGAGGAGCAGAGGGAACGGGAGAAGCAGAATCTCCACTGAGCAGGGAGCCCAATGTGGGGCTTGATCGCAGGACCCAGAGATCATGACCTGAGATGAAGGCAGATGCTTAACCCACTGAGCCACCCAGGCACCCTTGTCATGTTTTTCTTATCTCACTAGTGATTGTTAGGATTGTTATGACTTTTATCTGCTGTTCATTCTACTTAGTGAAATTTTCACTTCAGGTTTTTTTGTTTTTAATTTTTTTCAGAATCAATACACAGAATTCTGTTGCATTTCTATGCACTACTAACGAAATAGTAGAAAGGGAAACTAAGAAAAAAAATCTTATTTACAATTGCATCAGAAAATAAAATGCCTAATAATAAATTTAGCCAAAGAGGTGAAAAACCTGTATTCTGGAGACTATAAGACATTGATGAACGAAATCAAAGATGACACAAACAAATGGAAAGATACTCCGTGCTCATGGATTGGAAGAATTAATGTTGTTGAAATGGCCATACTACCTAAAACAATCTACAGATTCAGTGAAATCGCTATCAAAATATCAGGTACTTTTCACAGAAATAGAACAAAAAAATATCTTAAAATTTGTATGAAATCACAAAATATCCAAATAGCCAAAACAATCTTGAGAAAAAGAAACAAAGCTGGAGGTGTCACAATCCCAGATTTCAAGATATACTACAAAGCAGTAGTGATCAAAACTGTATGGTCCTGGCACAAAAATAGACAAAGAACAGAATTAAGATCCCAGAAATAAATCCACATATATATGGTCAAATAATCTATGATAAAGGAGGGAAGAATATGCAATGGGGAAAAGGCAGTCTCTTTAATAAATGGTGCTGGAAAAACTGGACAACTACATGCAGATTTGTGCAGCCACTGTGGCAAACAGTATGGAGGTTCCTTGTGAAGTCATTCTTGTTGCAACATTTATTTTTATTATTATTTATTTTATTTTATTTTATTTATTTTTTTAAAAAGATTATTTATTTATTGACAGAGAGAGAGATAACAAGTAGGCAGAGAGGCAGGCAGAGGGAGAGGGGGAAGCAGGCTCCCTGCTGAGCGGGGAGCCCAACGTGGGGCTCAATCCCAGGACCCCAAGATCATGACCTGAGCCAAAGGCAGAGCTTAACCCACTGAGCCACCCAGGCGCTCCTCTTGTTGCAACATTTAAATTTCTTTATCTCTGAACTACTTTCTTATCATTTTTCTATTGAATTCTTGGTATTTGCCACTATTATGGACAACTTTCATATGTTAGATAAATATAAACTTTGTCATTTAAGTAGCAAATATTTCCCCATTGTTTATGGTGGTTTTGGCAATTCAAAGGTTCTTATTTTTATATTGTAAAATTTGGCTGTCTTTTCTTTCTGCATTTGGATTTTGAGTTATAATTAGAAATGTTTTCTCAGGTTATAGAGAAATTCACTCATGTTCCTTCTAATATCCGTGTGTCTTCATTTAAAAATATTTAAACCTATGCATCATTTGGAAGTTAATATACAGTGTCAGAAATGGGACTAACATAACCACTCCTACATGTAGTTCTCTGGTTTCCCCAAGTCTTTCATTAAAATGTCCATATATTTTCCACTGATTTGAAAGGTCATCTTTAGTGAATACTAAATTTCTAATTGCAGTTGGGTATGTTTCTGTATTTTCTATTTGCTCCCATTAATCTATCTGTCTATTCCTTTAGTTTTTATTTATAGAGGCTTTTAATATATTTTAATATCTGTTAGAGAGTCTTTCTTTCTCCTCCTCCCCATAATTTTCCCTTTCAAGATTACCTAACAATTCTTGTCTTTTTTCAGTGTTTTTTTTTGTTTTTGTTTTTGTTTTTTTAGATTTATTTATTTATTGGACAGATACAGAGAGAGCAAGAGAGGGAACACATGTAGGGGGAGTGGGAGAGGGAGAAGCAGGCTTCCCACCAAGCAGGGAGCCTGATGTGGTGCTTCTTTATTGATGAACATTTTGCTCAATCTTGTGCAATTACAAATATCTAAAAAATATCATTCTGTTTAATAAAACATATAAAATCTCTAATGTCATAAAATACATGGCCCATTTTTTAAAAGATTTATTTATTTATTTTAGAGAGAGAAAGAAAGAGTGGGGAGGAGGGACAGAAGGAGAGACAAAGAACCTTCTGGAGACTCTGCTGAGCATGGAGCCCCACCTGGGCCTCAATCTCATGACCCTGAAATCATGACCTGAGCTGAAATCAAGAGTTGGATCCTTAACCGACTAAGCCACCCAGGCACCCCATATATGGCTCATTTTCAAGTTTTCTCAATTTTTACAGAGAAATCTCTGTATTTTTCCCCTTTTGTTTGTTATGTCATGGAGGATTAATTTTTTGAGGTTTTAGTTAATTTTTTGGCACTATTATTATTTGAAAGACTACATACTTTATAATTGAATTTCATGAAATTTCCAAAGTAAGCAAATCTAAAAATATGGAAAATTTGTTAATAGTTACTAGGGGTTGGGACAAAGGGACTAAGGATTGATTGATACTGGTTGTAAGGTTTCTTTTGGGGATAATAAAAAAGTTCTAAAATTAGATTATGGCGATGGTTGCACAGCTCTATAATTATTCTACAATAACATTGAATTATATACATATTATGAGAAGAGTTTGTGGCATGTTAATTATATCTCAATAAAGCTGAAAACAAAGAATTAAGTGGAAATAATGTTATTCTCAGAAGGAAATCTAGGATAATTTGTCACAACACCCATTTTTTTTTTTAACAGAATTATTATTATTATTTTTAAGATTTTATTTATTTATTTCACAGAGGGAGAGAGATCACAAGGAGGCAAAGAGGCAGGCAGAGAGAGAGGGGGGAAGCAGGCTCCCCGCCGAGCAGGGAGCCCGATGTGGGCCTCGATCCCAGGACCCTGAGATCATGACCTGAGCCGAAAGCAGAGGCATCAACCCACTGAGCCACCCAGGCGCCCCACAACACCCATTTTAAAAGGAGGGTTAAAAAAGTTGTTCAAGGGCGCCTGGGTGGCTCAGTGGGTTAAAGCCTCTGCTTTCAGCTCAGGTCATGATCTCAGCGTCCTGGGATCGAGGCCCGCATCGGGCTCCCTGCTCGGCGGGGAGCCTGCTTCCCCCCTCTCTCTCTGCCTGCCTCTTTGCCTCCTTGTGATCTCTCTCCCTCTGTGAAATAAATAAATAAAATCTTTAAAAAAAAAAAAAAAGTTGTTCAAGAGGTAATAATAAAACGAGGATATTAGAACATCAGGATAGAAGAAAGAACAATAGAATGAATAAACATAAAGGTCTATTTTTCTCCTTTTGACTTTTATGCCAAGCTTGTAAAATGAGTTTGGGAATGTTCCCTCCTCTTCAATTTTTTGGGGGGAGAGTTTAAGGATTGACATTGATTCTTCAAATGCTTGACAGAATTCACCAGTAAAGTCATCAGGTTCTGGGCTTTTCATTGTGGGAGGTTTTAATGACTAATTCAATCTCTTACTCAAAATTAGTCTGTTCAGATATTTTTTTTTCCTACATGGCTCAGTCTTGGTAAGTTATAAAGGGTTTTTTTTGTTTTGTTTTGTTTTGTTTTTTTTAAAGATTTTATTTATTTATTTCACAGAGGGAGAGAGATCACAAGGAGGCAGAGAGGCAGGCAGAGAGAGAGAGGGGGAAGCAGGCTCCCCGCTGATCAGGGAGCCCGATGTGGGCCTTGATCCCAGGATGCTGAGATCATGACCTGAGCCAAAAGCAGAGGCTTTAACCCACTGAGCCACCCAGGCGCCCTTATACAGGGTTTTATCCATTTCTTCTAGGTTATCCAATTTGTTGATATAAAATTAACTGTTCACAGTAGTTAAGATCCTTTGAATTTTTGTGGAATCAGTTGTAATGTTTCCTCTTTCATTTATGGTTTTATTTATCTGAATGGTCTTTTTTTCTTTCTTAGCCAAGAGAAAGTTTTGTTAATTTTGTTTGCTAAAACAAACAAACAAAAAACCCCAAAAACCAAAAAACAAACAAACTCTAAATTTCATTGATCTTTCCTACTTTTTCCTGGTCTTTATTTCATTTTATTTTTGCTCTGATCTTTTCTATTTCCTTCCTTTTGCATACTTTGGGCTTTGCTTGTTCCTTTTCTAGCTCCTTGAGGTGCAGAATTAGTTTACTTTTTTGAGATTTGTTCCCCTTAATGTAGTAATGTATATTTCTGTCTTAGAACTGATTTTGCTGCATCCCTCCCATAAGTTCTGGGATGTTTTATTTCTATTTTCATTTGTGTCAAGCTATGTTTTCATTTTCCTTTTGATTTTCTCTTTGATCCACTGGTTGTTCAGGAATCTGGCTTTATTCTTAAATTCAAATATTCTTAATTAGAGTATGAAATTTTTTGGGATATAATATATCATCACACATATGGCTTCCATGGGTACTTGAAATGAAGGAATAAGTTAAGTTTTTTTTAATTTTTTAAATTTTTTAATTTTTTAATTTAATTTTTAAATTTATTTTATTTTTTTTAAAGATTTTATTTATTTATTTGACACACAGAGAGAGAGATTACAAGTAGGCAGAGAGGCAGGCAGAGAGACAGGGAGAGGAGGAAGCAGGTTCCCTGCTGAGCAGAGAGCCCGATGCAGGCCTCGATCCCAGGACGCTGAGATCATGACCTGAGCCGAAAGCAGAGGCTTTAACCCACTGAGCCACCCAGGCGCCCAAGTTTCTTTTTAAAGATTTTTATTTATTTGAGATAGAGGGCATGAGAGAGAGATATATCATGAGCAGAAGGGAGGGGTACAGGGAGAAGCAGACTCCCCGGGGAGCAGGGAGCCTGATGTGGGACTCATTCCCAGGACTGTGCAATCATGACCCCAGCTGAAGGCAAATGCTTAACCAACTGGATCACCCAGGTGCCTGGAATAAGTTAAGTTTTAAGTTTCAGGATATGATGTTACTTAGATTTACCTTATTATTTATATACATTAAATCTTTTATATCCTTACATATTCTTTGTTCACTTGATCTGTTAAGCAAAAGAGACCCAGAGTTATTTGGCTCACAGATATTCATTTATTCCTGTTGTGTGTGTGTGTGTGTGTGTATATATATGTGTATGTGTGTGTATATATATATATATATATATATATATATATATATATATATATATATATATATATATATGTTTTATAAGTTGACTGACACATCTTAATGAAAGAAGATGTTAGTTGAAAGTGCCTGGGTGCCTCAGTTGGTTAAGCGACTGCCTTTGGCTCGGGTCATGATCCTGGAGTTCCTGGACCAAGTCCTGCATCAGGCTCCCTGCTTGATGGGTAGCCTGCTTCTCCCTCTCCTCTCTGTTCCTGCCTTCTGTCACTATCTCTGTCTCTGTCTCTGTCTCTCTCTCCAATAAATAAATAAATAAATCTTAAAAAAAGATGTTAGTTGAAAGCAATTTTTTATTGCAATGAGTTGCAATGAGTTAAGGATATGGCTCTTTAAATATGCTTCTATACATAAGTTTACCAACACATATCTTTTTAAAAGAAGTTTTTACTTAAATTTCAGTTAGTTAACATACAGTATAATAATAGTTTCAGGTGTACAATTTAGTGATTCAACACTTCCTTACTTGCTTTTCAACAGTTTTTAAAAGTGTTCCTCAATAAAAAGTGTTGAACTTCCTTTTACTTGTACCATATCTACAATGTCAAGTTAGTAATTTTCACATCCTGCCCATAATAATTGTCCCTATTTTTAATTTTAGCTTTAGTTCTTTTCTTTTTTTTAAAAGATTTTATTTATTTATTTGACACAGAGAGAGAGATTACAAGTAGGCAGAGAGGCAGGCAGAGAGAGAGGTGGAAGCAGGCTCCCTTCTGACCAGGGAGCCCGATGCGGGCCTCGATCCCAGGACCCTGAGATCATGACCTGAGCTGAAGGCAGAGGCTTTAACCCACTGAGCCACCCAGGTGCTCTTTTAGCTTTAGTTCTATAATGAAATAAATTCAGTGTTTATTCTGGTTCACTGAAAGTTTGACTTCTAATATTTTTTTCAATAATTTCTTTTTTTACATTTTTCCTATTCAAAAATACTTTCCTGTTACCTTTATAATTGAAAGCCGGGTGACTGTTTATTAAATTCTTCTCTACTTGAGGTCCTCGTAAGGATTCTTTCAGTGTTTTCTTCCTTCCCTTCCTTCCTTCCTTCCTTTCCTTTCCTTTCCTTTCCTTTCCTTTCCTTTCCTTTCCTTTCCTTTCCTTCCTTCTTTCTTCCTTCCCTTTCCCTTTCCTTTTTTCCCTTTCCCTTTCTCCTTCCTTCCTCCCTCCCTCCTTCCCTCCCTCCCTTCCTTCCTTCATTCCTTCCTTCCATGTTTTCTGAAGTTGAATGATGCTATGGCTGGTTTAATTAGTAAGTAATTTAAAATTTTTTTTGGCTAGATGTCCAAATAATTTTTTTCAGTAATATCTTGTGTTGAACATTTTTTGCCAGGCTTTTTGTTTATTTCCTTGATTTTTATTTCGGATGGGATGAACTTTCAATATAGAAAGTCAAGTCTTCTTTTATTTCTGCAATAAATAAATAATCTTTTAAAAAGATTTTATTTATTTGTCCATTTATTTATGAGAGAGAGAGAGAGAGAAAGGGAGAGGGAAAGGAAAAGAGAATCTCAAGCATACTCCCCGTTGAGCATGGTGCCTGATGTGGGGATTGATCCCAGAACTCTGAAAGTAGGACTCTTAACCGACTGAGTCACCCAGGCACCACTCTGCAAAGGTTTTTAAATGATAGCCTTAACGATGTATTCTGTTTCATCTGTATTTTCTTTGGGACCCCAATTATGTGTATATTGAATCTTTCATATCTGTATCTTCTTTGTTGCCTTTTAATCTCTAGTGCATTTCCATTTCATTGGGGTCTTGTTCCTATCTTTATCTCTCCTTACTGTGTTTTCAGCAGTATCTGCTTTTCCTTGGTTTCTTTACAATTTTACCTATCTGTAATAAATAATCTTTTCTACTCTTTCTTTCTTGAGATATGCCTGTTTATATTTAATGACTTTCTGTTATTTTGTTGTATCTTTTTGAGATTTTATATTACTAATTATGTATTCTTTTAAAAAAATAAAGTCAATCAATCCTATAAGTTAAAAAATTCATGGTAAAATATTTGGTCCTGATTTTCATCTGCTCTGTGGCAATATTTTTCTGGAATCTGTTCCCTGCCATTTCTTTCTTTCTTTCTTTCTTATTTCTTTCTTTTTTTCTTTCTTTCTTTCTTTCTTTCTTTTTCTTTCTTCTTTCTTTCTTTCTTTCTCTCTCTTTCTTTCTTTTCCTTCCTTCCTTCCTTCCTTCCTTCCTTCCTTCCTTCCTTCCTTCCTTCGATTTTATTTATTTATTTGACAGAGACACAGCGAGAAAGGGAACACCAGCAGGGGGAGTGGGAGAGGGAGAAGCAGGCTTTCCCCACAGAGCAGGGAGCCCGATGCTGGGCTCCATCCCAGGACCATGGGATTATGACCTGAGCTGAAGGCAGACGCTTAACGACTGAGCCACCCAGGCACCCCTCCTGCCATTTGTTTTCAAGTTTATTTTCTCTTTTTTAACTGGGTAGACATTGCACTGGCTCTTTTTATTCTTAATTTCTTTAATTTTAATTTTATTTTTTTCTTTTAAAAGTCACCTCACACTTATTTGGTATTTTATAGCTTAGAAAGCATAAAGTTTGTGGTAATCTTATACTCCTTTTTATTAAAAAAATTTTTTTTATTACAAAATTTTAATTTGCTTTGTAGGAGTTTCATGTTAGTGAGCATATGGAACTGTGTTTCGTTTGGTAGGATTTTTTTTTTCTCATTAGATAAGTCTTTTTTCTTTGTTTGTGTAAAGCTTTTATTCCTCTTTATCTCTATGGGCCTTTGGAGTTAGTCAGGTTATTATGGGGCTGTACATAATGCAAGAAGGTTTTTTTTCCCTCTCTCCCCTTAATACTGAACAGATATACTATTTCTTATAATTTGCATTTCTACTTCTATCATAAGTAGTAAAAAATGTCAGGATTGATTTATACTTATTTTCTGAATTTTCTCTCTCAAGTTTTTTAAGTCACATGCAAAAAAACCCCCAAAACTCTTATCTTTGATATTTTTCCTTTGATACCTACCTCCTCTTTTTGTACTCTTTCCCCTTAATCAAAGAAAATACTACAGTTGCATATGAAGTACATAAGAAATTTTGGAATTGGAGGGGACTGTACAAATCATTTTCTAGAGCCTGCTCATTTTACAGTTGAGGAAATAACACTAAAGAGCTACGAAGTGAGTTAACTGAAGATACAGTGTGAGTTACTGGCCAAATTTGAATAGAATTGATCTCTCTTCTGATTCCTAATTCATAATCAGTTCCAAACAGTATGGTTGTTTCTGACTTAAAAGTATTATTTTTAATGTGAAGTCGTAGATCATATAGTAGAATGTATAGCTAAACATTTTCATATTATGGATATGGTAGGTTTTCATTGCAGAGCAGAGCAGATTTACAAATAATTCTCTCTCTCACTCTCTCTCTCTCTCTCTCTCTCACACACACACACACACACACACAATCCTGGGGATTTCTTTGACGGTTCCTTTTATAACTGCCATGGTTCTTTAGTGGAGTTGAGTTTAACATAAATATAAGACAGTGTATATTCACATATTCCTTGGAAATCCTTTTTTAGCCTTACTTATGAAATAAATATTTCAAATTAAGTAAAGAAAATTGTGTTTTCTTAAATTTTTGGGGTCACTTTTTCTTCTCTTTGGTGACTCATTAATAGTTTCCTCTGTTGGTCTGCCAGGATTCTGAATGAAAATTCTCTTGAATAAATGAACTCATACTGGTGATCCCAAATCTCTGCAGTGTCATTCGGTCAGTATTCTCCTGTGTGCCAATTAGCTATATCTCTTAAAATAATAACATTTTTATATTATCTGTGCATGAAGTAATGTTAGTTTTAACCAGGGAATGTTAAATATGTTTAACTCTTTGGAAACAGTCACATGTTAGGTCTTTAAATGAGCAGGTGGGTGACATACAGAAATATCCAAGGAATATTGGTGTACAATGTTTAAATCCCCAAAGATCAGTATTGAATAGATGTTTCTGCTGACAAGACTGTTTTGTATGGAGATCAATAATATGTTATTTTGTACAATAGAAGCAGCTTCAGTTGAGCTTAATGAGCAAGAACGAATACAAATGAGAAGAAAAAGGACATGTAGTCAGAAAGAGAAATTACCTTTTTTCTCTCCATTAGTATCTAAGCTTGAGAACCAAAAAAGGGATTTCGGGTGGTTAGGAAGCCATCTTTTAAGAGAGAATAAAGAATGACTTGGTTTAATTCTGAGCTTTCATTTCTTGATATGGAGACAGAGCAACTTTGCTTTCTCTATTAATTAGAGAGTGGTGAAATCTGAGTCTCTTCTATGGGAAGCTAAAAGGAGTACATGTGGATCAAAACAGAATTGGCCTGGAACTCAACAAGACGGCTCTGAGATGCAGGTATTATATAGATTTGCCTTCTCCTACCATGGTTATTTAAATAGCATGGAAAAATTATAGATGTGTTTGAAGTAGTTTAAGAAGCCCAAATGCTTGTGAACAGTTGTGGACAATGTTTCATTCTCTCTCATTTAGATCTGGCTAAGATGCTTGTGGAAGAACATGGGACATCCAGAAAGGGACTAAGGTGTGTCACACAATCAGAAAATCATGAGAAAAGAGAAGTAAGTCTTCTCTATATACTGGTTGAGAGGCAGATCAGAGAATCAATATCAGTTCTATCACTTGTTCTAATGTGTTGGTTTCCTCTTGATTTGGATTTCCTTCATTGCAAAAAAAGCTTATAATACCAACTTTATGGTTTTTGTAAATATCAAACAACATAATGCATTTAAAGACGTTATTATGGTGTCTTATACATGGTAGTCCCTGTTTTTGCTTTGATTTTGACTGTTACCATTACATTCATAAATAGTTCATCAAACATTGCTCCAGACTGGGAACATACTTCTTGATTATATATATGATCCTGATTATATTTCCTTTTTTAAAAAAAGTTTGATTTATTTGCTTGAGAGAGAGAGAGGGAGAGAGGGAGAGAGAGCATGCAAGCAGGGGGAGGAGCAGAGGGAAAAGGAGAATCTTAAGCAGACTCCCCACCAATCATGGAGTCTGATGTGGGGCTCAATCCCATGACCCTGAGATCATGACCCCAGCTGAAACCAAGAGTTGGATGCTCAACAGACTAAGCCACCTAGGTGCCCCCCTGATTATATTTCTTAATTATATTATGTATTATATAAATTCTTTAAGCCCACATATGAAGCTATCTAAATAAATTATATCCATATCTTAAAGTGTGGTGTAGGTTTTTATTTCTTCTTCTTCTTTTTTTTTAAGATTTTATTTATTTATTTGAGGGGCGTCTGGGTGACTCAGTTGTTAGCGTCTGCCTTCCACTCAGGTCATGATCCCTGGAGACTGTTTCTCCTTCTCCAGCTCTGCCATGCCTGTGTTCCCTTTCTCGCTCTCTCTCTGTCAAATAAATAAATAAGCTTAAAAAAAAAAAGAAAACTTCTCACCTTTTCAACTACTTATTAAAAAATTTTATTTATTAGAGAGAGAGAGAGAGAGAAAGCATGAGCAGGGGGAAGGGCAGAGAGAGGGGGAGAAGCAGACTCCCCACTGAGCAGGCAACCCAACTGCCAGCTGGATCCCAGAACCCTGGGATCAAAACCTGAGCTGAAGGCAGATGCTTAACCGACTGAGCCACCCAGGTGCCCCTAGGACTTGATTTCTTTCTGAAGAAAGCTCTGATCACTCTAACACTCTGGGTATCTTTTGTGCTTCACAAATTCTGTGATCATACTACTTATTTGAGATTTTTTTATATAGTACTTTTTTATTATTTATATTTTTGTGTATGTGCTAAAACGTAAAAGCCTTAAGGGTAGTGGATATTTTATTTTTTTAATTAAAAATTTTTAAATTAACATATAATGTATTATTTGTTTCAGGGGTACAGGTCTGTGATTCATCAGTCTTACACAATTCACAGTGCTCACCATAGCACATAACCTTCCCAATGTCCATCACCCAGCCACCCCATCCCTCCCACCACCCTTCACTCCAGCAAGCCTCAGTTTGTTTCCTGAGATTAAGGGCTCTTATGGATTGTCTCCCTCTCTGGTTTTGTCTTGTTTCATTTTTTCCTCTCTTTAAGAGGAAAAAAATGGATATTTTAACATTTCAGTAAGTCTGCAATGTCCTGCATTGTGCTTGGCATCTAGCAAATGTTTGTTGACTGATTGCAGGTGATTATGATAAAGGGGAAAATGAACGATATAGCAAATTTATAATAATATGCTAATTGAGTCATGTAAGTAGTGCAAAAGGAATTAGAGAAGAGGGAGATATGAGGAAAGGGATTTCTCTGGAATATGGGACTTATAACTAACTGCAGATGAGGGAAAAGATAATGAATATGGTAGCAGTACAATGCAGAAAATACCATCATTATGATGGGGTTCATTACATTCTGAAGTGGCACTATGTTATAAAATCATAGAAAAGTTATGGGCGCCTGGGTGGCTCAGTGGGTTGAGGCCTCTGCTTTCGGCTCAGGTCATGATCTCAGGGTCCTGGGATCGAGGCCCGCATCGGGCTCTCTGCTCGGCAGGGAGCCTGCCTCCTCCTCTCTCTCTGCCTGCCTCTCTGCCTACTTGTGATTTCTCTCTCTGTGTGTCAAATAAATAAATAAAATCTTTAAAAAAAAAAAAATCATAGAAAAGTTAGGTTACTTAGCATCACTCACCTCAGCCCCTTTATTTTACAAATGATGAAACTGAGTTTAACAATGAATCATGGAACACTACATCAAAAACTAATGATGTACTATATTGTGAATAACAACACATTAAAAAAAAAAAGAAGTGAGTCAAGTCGTAGAAGGGATGGGAAAAGGAACTTAAGTTCCCATAGAGTTAGGCTAGGATCTTATCACAGCTTTTCTGATTCCAAGTGCTGTGTTCTTTTTGCCATTCCATGAACCATGAAAAGTAAACAGGGTATGGGCAAAGATCTACAAATACAAATCACATAATTTTTTTTTTCTATATCACATTAGCTCAACCATGTTTAGATTCTGCAGGGAAAATCTCTCTTCTGGCTTGTCTATACTTCATTATATGTTCTCATAGCTCAAGCTCTGTGATCACTTCCACTCCCTGATCTGTGCTACAATAGCTGGATAACTTCAGAATTTCTACATTCTTTTTTCTTGAGGAGGAAAAGGTGAATATGATTTGATAGAACGCGAATGCATGAGGCTAAACATAAGAGAGCATCAATGAGACTAATAGCATTCCATATAGAAGGCAATCAAAGGGGTAAGAAAAACAAAAATCATCATAAATTGCCTGAGTTTTGGGGAACTCCGTGAGCAGGAGTAACAAACTATGAGGGAAAAATCAATGAGCTTGTTTCCATTTCTTTTTTCTTATGTTATTTCAGGGCATTCCTGGTCTGCCTCTTACAACCCTTCTGATTCAGCAGATTTTGCTTAATCTTCTCTTATCAAAATTTAGGGAATTTTAAGGAGACTAGGGAGTTAGAAGTAGTGCTTTATAGCAGTGAGTTACTACCTGTTTTCTGCAACTACAGTTTAGGGTTATATTAGATGTGTTTGGGCTTTGTGAAGTAAGGTAATATTTTATCTTTATGATATGAAACTCATGCAGTCAGTGACTCTCACAAAGTTGATTTTCTCTTTACTCCCTTTTTCAGGTAAAATTAGTGTCACCTCTGCTTGCAGAGGTAATGGATGGAGCCAACGAGTCTGTGGTATCTGAGTTTGTGTTCCTGGGACTCTCCAATTCATGGGAAGTCCAGCTTCTCCTTTTCTTCTTTTCCTCTGTGTTCTACATGGCAAGCCTAATGGGAAATCTCCTCATTGTGTTCTCTGTGAGCACTGACCCTACCTTGCACTCTCCTATGTACTTTCTGCTGGCCAACCTCTCCTTTCTTGATGTGGGGGTTTGCTCTATTGCAGCTCCCAAAATGATTTATGACCTTTTCAGAAAACGCAAAGCAATCTCTTTTGGAGGTTGTATATCTCAGATCTTCTTTATTCATGCTATTGGGGGCACAGAAATGGTGCTGCTCATCGCCATGGCCTTTGACAGATACATTGCCATTTGTAAGCCTCTCCACTACCTGACCATCATGAGCCCACGAATGTGCATTTTGATTCTCACTGCAGCCTGGGTCCTTGGCCTCATCCACTCAGTGGCCCAATTGGCTTTTGTTGTAGACTTGCCCTTCTGTGGTCCTAATGTATTGGACAGCTTTTATTGTGACCTTCCTCAACTCATTAAACTTGCTTGCACAGAGACCAATAGACTGGAGTTCATGGTCACAGCTAATAGTGGACTCATCTCTGTGGGTTCCTTCTTTATATTGATTATTTCTTACATCATCATTCTGACTACAGTTTGGAAACACTCTTCAGGTGGGTTATCCAAGGCCCTCTCTACTTTGTCAGCTCATGTCACTGTGGTGGTTTTATTCTTTGGACCATTAATCTTCTTCTACACCTGGCCCTTCCCCTCATCACACTTGGATAAATTTCTTGCTATCTTTGATGCAGTTCTCACCCCTTTTCTGAATCCGGTCATCTACACATTCAGGAACAAGGAGATGAAGGCAGCAATGAAGAAACTCTGTCATCAGCTTGTGAGTTACAGGAAGTTGTACTAAATACTTAAAAAATAGAAAAAATTAGCTCTACACTCAGTAACAACAGAAAAAAAGTGATTGAAATTTTAGGTCTCTATTAATTTCATGTACTAGGTTACATTTAGGCATTTACCATGTTGCTCTGTATTTTTAGTACCCTAACGAATGACAAAGGGAGCTAATATTGGGACTTTTGTGTTTCAGACCCTGCGCTGGATGTTTTATATAAATTATTTTATTTAATATTTATGAAAACTCTGTGTAGTGAGTATTTTTATCTTAATTTTGGGGGGTAAATTAAGAAATGCTTCTTGTTCATCCCTCTTTAATTACTATGGAAAATATGTCAAACCAAAGTTATCATCACCTTAATCAACCACTTCTAATTGTCTTATCTCTCAAAAGGTGCCAAACAGAGAATGTGTTCAACAATTTAGTACTGGAAATTTAGCATGTTATTCCTTTTCACTGTTATACTTTCCTGCTTTGAATTGGTTAATGTCCTTTACTCAAACTATCTACTGAACTGCCGTAGTGCCAATTGATTTGACTTTTTTTCCTCTAAGGTATCAGTTTGTTTCCTATTATCCCATTCCTTTGGTTACCTAGAAAACTATTGATTATATAGTGGAATTGTGGAATTTTAGAACTGGAATTTGAGATTTTTTGTTCCAACCTATTTATTTTATGGATGATAATAGGCACAGAGATATTAAGTGATAGATTCAAGGTGGAAATTAGATCTCCACACTTTTTCTCCCCAAATTTATTGAGGAATAATTGTCAATATAATTGTACACATTTAAAGTTTACAATGTGATAATTTGATATACACATACACTGTAAAGTTATTACCAAGATCAAGATAATTAACATATCTAACACCTCACATAGTGACTCTTTTCACTTTAGATTAAAAAAAAATCTAGGCCCACTTATTAATTTAGATTCTTGAACTTTTCATTAATAGACGATTCCTCTGGCCTGCTATTTCTGACCTTGATAATAGCAGAAGTAGCACAACTGAGGTCACTCTCTTCATCGGTATCAGTTTTGTATGATTATATGTTGTTTCCAGTTCTTTATTTGCAGGCTAACAAGAAATTTCTGGTTATTTTACAACTGCATGATTACTTCATCACTCATCCATGGCCTCATTCATGGCTTTTATTTATATCACTTACTAAAAATTCACAATTAAACAGTATTCCCCCCCCTCTGTATTGCTTTTTTACTCTAATTAACACTCTAAAGGGTGTTTACCATAACTTTTCTTATTGCTACCAAGGATTGGAAGTTATCTTAGATAAGCTTCAAGAATCTCATGCATGAGTATTACTGCATTCCTTTATCTGTTTCTGTTAGTGGGTCATGGTTTCTAAGACTGAATAGCTGAGACACTTTAGAACTTTTGGGACCCAAAGATAATATATGCTAGAGTAAAAATTTTTCTGCTCTTTAAACAAACTAAACTGCCGATTTAGAAATTAATAACTATGATAAATTATATTAATGCCTACTTATTTTAAAGATTCTTTTAAAATGCCACATATATACTCATATTCCTGTTAGCAATTTTTGGTAGATCTTTGTGATGAATCTGTCTTTGTTTTAAAAGATTTTATTTATTTGGGACACCTGGGTGTCTCAGTTGATTAAGTGATTGCCTTTAGCTCAGGTCATGATCCTGGAGTCCTGGGAGCGAGTCCCACATCAGGCTCCCTGCTCAGTGTGGAGTCTGCTTCTCCCTCTGCCCTCTCGTGTTCTTTCTCATTCTCTCTCAAATAAATAAATAAATAAAATCTTAAAAATTTATTTATTTATTCAAGAAAGAGAAAGAGTGAGCATGAGCAGTAGGGAGGGGCAGAGAGAGAAGCAGGCTCCCCACTGAGCAGGGAGTCTGCCATGGGGCTAGATCCCAGGACCCTGGGATCATGACCTGAGCCGATGGCAGATGCTTAATTACTGAGCCACCCAGGTGCCCCTGAATCTATCTTTTTAAATCATCAAAAGATTTCAGACTTCTTTTATTTTCAGTTTACTTAGTTTTTTTTTTTATAGTTTTTATTTTAATTCCAGTTAGTTAACATACAGTGTTATATTAGTTTCAGACTTCATTCAGGAAGTTATTTCATTCTTTTACCTTCACTTTTCTTCTGATGTTATTTTGGACTTCTTTATTTGTAAAATATATATTTATTAGGATAATTACAGGTTAAGACTTTAGCTTAACCAAGTAAGAGATACTTCTTTTTAGCACAATTAGCCTCTGGCTGACAATAGTTATATGTATGAAATAGTTTGTTTTCCCCTCTTGATAAATTTTATTTATACTTCTCTTTCTCCTCATGACCTCATAGAGTACTTCTTTAGATATCAGCCTTAAAAATATTATGTGTTTCTTTGACTTTCTATTTGATAAATGGAAACTTAGATGTGTGATTACTCCAAATAAAATTCAGTACAGATTTATCATCATTTTACGTGTTCTTAACTGTGTCATTTACAAACTTAGTTGAAATTATAATAGCTCCTCTGTCATACAGAAGGATTCTTACTGGCTTTTTAAAGCCCATTCATCATTTTGTCCAACTATCACCACCTCCACTATCACCAACATTTATTAAACATTTATGTGGCAGTTACTCTCTTAAGTTGTTAACATACACTAATTCATTTAATGCTCACAGCGGTCAGGTAGGTAATATTATCATTCTTATTTTATAGATGATTTAACTGCCTAGGAACAAAGGGGTGGTAGGTGGTAGAGTTTGGTTGTAAAACCACACAACTTCTGCTCCAGTATCCCTGCTCTTAATCATTCACTTCCAAGTTGGTGGGTGTCTCTTACCTGTCCTAAAACCTGAATGTATTTTTCTCTCTCTACTTCATAACACAAAATAAATATAAAACATACACCAATTCAATAAAATATGTTATTGTGTCCTGTCTTTTAAATCTATCATTAAAAAATATCCATCTATTTACTATTCAAAGAGATTGAGATTCAGAGGTAATTTATATAATAAAATAACTTTGTAACTCCCTTATACTCAAACAAAATTATGCATGAGTGGAGGAAACTGCACCATCTACTCCTTGGCGATAGTCCATGACAGAGTCGTGTTATTTGAGGAGAAAACTGAAGCCTGAGTGGACACCTCCTGGGGTTGCTTCATTAGTATAGTACCAGATACTTTGCAGTAGTCCAGGCAGAGGATGAGACAATTTTAATAAGACTGCTCTATTGAAAGCTGGAAATGACTTAACAAATGATAAACTGCTTACTGATTCTATACCATGAGGCTCCTCCAAAGTACTTGAATAAGAAAAAAAAATGAACACCAAACTTCAAGTACAGCTCTTTCTGGCATACACAAAGCTTTTCTTCTTAGTTAACTAGTATGAGGTTATTTTGAGGTGGTTTCTTTTTTTTTTTTTTAAGATTTTATTTATTTGACAGAGAAAAACACAGCGAGAGCAGGAACACAAGCAGGGGGAACAGCACAGGGAGAAGCAGGCTTCCCGCCGAGCAGGAAGACCATTGCGGGGCTCGATCCCAGGACTCTGGGGTCATGACCAGAGCTGAAAGCAGCCGCTTAATGATTGAGCCACCCGGGCACCCCTTGAGGTGGTTTCTGCATCATATCAGTAGGTATCAAAATAAAAGGTGTCTATATTTTAACAGTTAGTGGACAAGGATTTATTTTTATTTATTTTCCCCCAACTTTGTTAAGTTATGATGACAAATAAAAATTGTACACATTAAGTTGTACAATGTGATGGTTTGATCTATGTATACATTGTGAAATGATTACCTCCCAATCAGTTAATTAACATATCTACCACCTCACATAGTTAACCCCTCCTTTTTTATGTGAGAACACCTGAAATCTACTCTCTTAGAAAATTTCAAAAATATAATACATTATTATTAACTGTAGTCACCATGGTGTACATTAAGTCTAAGGAAATTATTCATTTAGTAACTAAAAGCTTGTACTCTGACTACTATCTCCCTTTTACCACACCTCCCAGCACCTAGTAACAACCATTCTATTCTCTGGTACTCTGTTACTTATTTTTTTAGATTCTGTATATAAATGAGATCATGAAGTACTTGTCTTTCTGTGTCTGGTTTATTTCACTT
This sequence comes from Ailurus styani, assembly GCA_002007465.1. Lineage (NCBI taxonomy): Eukaryota > Metazoa > Chordata > Mammalia > Carnivora > Ailuridae > Ailurus > Ailurus styani. The sequence goes on along the minus strand of LNAC01000041.1, from coordinate 771,964 downwards.
TGTTTAATGTCCTCCAGGTTCATCTATGTTATCACAAATGGCAGGATTACTTCTTTTTAAAGGCCAAATAATATTCCTCTGTGTGTGTGTGTGTGTGTGTGTGTGTGTGTGTGTGTGTGTGTGTGTGTGTGTGTAGTGTGTGTGTGTATTTAACCACTCAAGTGTCAATGAACTTAGGTTGTTTCCATGTCTTGTCTATTGTGAATAGTGTTGTAATGGACATGGGATTGCAGGTATCTTTTTGAGATAATGATTTTTATTTCATTTGGATATATATTCAGGAGTGGTATTTCCTAGATCATATCATATTTCTATTTTTAATTTTTTGAGGGATGTCTATACTATTTTCCTAGGGATTATACTGTATTATATTCCTACCAACAGTGTACAAAGGGTCCCTTTCTTTCCACATTCTTGCCAACACTAGTTATCTTTTGACTTTTTGGTAATTATTTTTCTAGTAGGTGTGAGATAGTATCTTGCTGTGGTTTTAATTTGTATTTCCTGGATGGAGTGATTTTGAGCATCTTTTCATATACCTGTTGGCCATTTTAACATCTTTGGAGAAATATATATTAAGGCCCTTTGGAGAAATATATATTAAGGCTCTTTGTTCATTTTAATCAGATTATTATTATTTTGTCATGCAGTTGTATGACTTATTTGCATATTCTGGATATTAACCCTTTATCGGATATATAATTTCTAAATATTTTCTCTCATTCTGTAGGTTACCTTTTCATTGTATTGATTGTTTCCCTTGCTGTGCAAAGCTTCTGAGTTTTCAGTCCTACTTTTTATTTTTGATTTTGTGGCTGTGCTTTTGGTATCAAATCCAAAAAAATCATCACTCAGAACAATGTCAAGGAGTTTTTCCCTATATTCCCTATCTTGTTTTCCCTACGAGTTTAATGATTTCAGGTCTTACGTTTAAACTTAAAGTCCTTGGGCGCCTGGGTGACTCAGTCCATTAAGCGGCTGCCTTCGGCTCAGGTTATGATCCCAGGGTTCTGGGATCCAGCCCCGCATCTCCCTCTCCCTCAGCCTGATGCTCTGCCTACTTGTGCTCACTCTATATCTCTGTCAAATAAATAAATAAAGTCTTCAAAAAAATAAAATAAATGTTTAAAATAAATGTCCTTAATCCACTTAGAGTTGATTTTGTAAATGGTATAAGCTAAGGGTCCAATTTCATTCTCTTGCACATGGATATCCACTTTTCCCAACACCATTTATTGTAGAGACTATCTCTAGGTGAAGGGGAAGAGATTAACTAATTTCATAAACTTACACTTGAATATCTTTTGGTTGGTAGAAAACAATGCTTGGTTTAAGGAAAACATTTATCTAGGCTTCCAACATTTTATGTCTACACATGCTCTTCAATAAGCTGGCACACAATCAAGTTAAAAAAGTAAAAATGAGACAATTGAAACCCTAGGTGGACCTACTGAGTATGAATGTGTCATATTTACTCCAACAATCCAAATCTCATTTCTCTGACCTGCTTCTGAAGCAGAAATTAAATCTTTTCCTGGGTTCTCCTCCCTAAGTGTTCTCTCCAGAGTACTTGGTGGGAAGCTTCTCCTATGAGCACAGACCCTACATTCTGTTGGCCATGCCGTAGCCATTCTCTGCTTCGGGGACAGGGGCCACTGTGGCACAAATTCTCTCCTTGGGTCATTGCCCATCTCTCCCAAACGGCTGGTTGCCGGTTGCCCACAAACTGCAGTCTGAACCTCTGGAAGCCTGCCCTGGACTGTTGGCCTTGGCTTGCTTTTTTTTTTTTTTTTNGTTTTTTTTTTTTTTTTTTTTTTTTTTTTTTAAAGATTTTATTTATTTATTTGGCAGAGAAAGATTACAAGTAGGCAGAGAGGCAGGCAGAGAGAGGAGGAAGCAGGTTCCGTGCCGAGAAGGGAGCCCAATGTGGGCCTCGACCCCAGGACACTGAGATCATGACCTGAGCCGAAGGCAAAGGCTTTAACCCACTGAGCCACCCAGGCGCCTGGCCTTGGCTTGCTTTATGCTGCTCCTCACAGCCTCTTCTGTGAAGGGATTCCCACAGAAGAGATCTGGGCTCTAGTATCACAGGTCTTTTCTTTGTTTCACAGCCCTATCAATTCTAGCGAGTGGAGGGACATGCAGGGATCTGGGGATACAGGGATGGGGAAAGGTGGAAAGGCTGTGTTGGAGGCTGGTCATGCATACTCTCGCTCTGTGCCTGGGATTACTGCCTGCTCTAACACCAGGACTTGCTTGCTTAGTCTTGCCTACTTTGCCAGATACCTTGTTTCATAATGACTTTCTCTCAGATGCGTTCAATTGCCCTCTTCAGGACAACTCAAACTCATCACCCAGTTCTTATATGTTGATGGTGAGAAATTTCTATCCCACAGGAACTCTAGGCTCCTTTCGAATCAAGTAAAATGGCTGTGTCTCTGCCTCAGTGTTCTTGAATATTCTTTGACCAACAGGAGGCTGGTCTGTCCTGTACACAGGAGACTCTAGAAGATCATGTGGCTTAACCTAGTCTCATATATAGTATCAGGATGTAAACTCATTAAGAAATTTGAAATTAATTATTATAAATCAGTTAAATATGGGAATGTGAGAGAGCTGCTGAGTTAACTGCTTTGAGTTAGTAAAATTTGGAGTAACAGCACCATAGAACTCTATTGTACATATACCAGTTCCTTATATTAAGGTTAACTGAGACTTAGCCAATCAACACAACTCACAGTGAGTAAATATGGAGCCTCTAGTTAATTGAAAAAAAAAATGGTTACAGTATTTTAAACCTTTTCTTGTCAAGCGGTAGAGTCTACTTCCCAACCTGAAATCTGGCCTGGTCACCTGCCTTGCTTTGACCAATGGAAGGTGGCAAAGATGATATTGCATGAATTCCAGAACTGAGGAATAGTTTGCTTTGCACCTTTTGCCTTTGTTGTCCTGCAGTGTTCTTACCACCTTGTAAGAAAATTGTGCAAGACTACTGAATAACTAAAGACCCCTTGGAGAGAAAGGCCCAGCTCACATATACCATTATGGCCCTTGACATGTGAATGAGGCCATCTTAAACCCCCCAATCCTAAACTGCTATAACTGATGCCTCATGAGAAAACCAAGGTGAGATCAGCATGAGACCTGACCAGCTGAGCTCAGCCCTACATGCAGAATCAGGAGCAAGTAAATGTCCTTGCCTTAAACTACTTTGTCATACAGAAATAGATAACTGATAGAGTGCTCTATATAATTATAGTTTATCATGGTCATATCACTGATCCTCTGCATACTTTTGATGTAAAGATATACAATATAAACGGAGGAGGTTTTCTGTTTTGTTGATGTTTCTTTTTAAGAAGCTGATCTATGAAAGATTAAACCATTAGGGATTTGCTCATCCCCTTGCATTGCCATTATAGGACCTTCGTCCATCTCTCCACATCACACACATAATAAAGGACTAGCTAAATTTTGATGGGATGTCTGCATGTCTTATTACCTCTATGATAGTTATCCTTTCTAATGGGACACAGGTGATGGTCAGTGTCATGCTGGAGCCCTGCATTACTTCCTCTTTCTCTCCCTCTCTTCCTTCCTATGGAGATGATTAGCATTATTTTCACTCGTGTGAAGGTGTGTATTTTTCATTCTTGTGGAGTTTCTCCCTGCATGGATCAGAAAATCAAATAGGTAATTTCCACAAAAATCCCTAGTCTCCTTTCCTTCTTCCCTCAAGTGACCTATTACTAACTTTTCCCTTTCGTTGCTGTGGCCAGATTTCTGTGGTTCTAGAACACAACTCCCTTGGCTAAATGTACTATGGTGGCAATCCCAGGTCTCTTATAGCAACACTCAAGTAACGTTCCAGTGTTGCTAATTAGCTGTGTTTCCCACTTGGAGGCATTACACAGGGCTTTTTATGCCAGCTGACAATAACATTTCAAAGGCAAGAGCTCTGCATTCTGGGGTCCTTTAAGTCCATGGTCATTTTGATCCAGGTGAGTTAAAGAGGTGGATACAGTCTTTGATGCAGATGAGAGCTTCAAGTGGAAACACTCAGAGCAGTGAGAATGGAGATCTAATCAACTAGAAGAGAAGAATCAATTCTATTGTTCAACAGGGAGATTATAGCAGATAAACTCACAACCAAAATAGAGAAGATAGCAAGATGAGTGGAGTCAATCACCACTTCATGACCTGTATTGGAGGAGTTATTCTAGTGACATTTGCAGATGTATCTTGAGTGTTGGTCGCCAGAATATAGCAGGAGCAGAATATCTGAGTCCAGTGGGAGTAAAGTGAGAAGAATGTTGGACAATGCTGACAAAAGTAGCTTTGCTATATTATGATTTCCTGGGCTTCACACTGGAGGCCCAGGTTGGACTATCCCAGAAAAAGAAGTGTGGTGTACTGGAGATCACCTGGATTGTCTAGAAACCAGGAGTCAACTGTACCGATTCTGGGTCGGCCACCGACTTGTTTCTTAGCTTCAGTAACACTATTTATCCTCTCTGCACCTGGGTTTTCCTTACTCTAAAAGAAACAGATTTTACAATCACTAGCAGTTTCACTCAGGTCCCAGCAATGACAGTCTTCTGCAGGGCTTGCTGCACTGATAGCAGTAGAAACAACCACTCTGACAGCATGAGTTCCAGTGCCCATTCCTGTACCTTTTGTACTATCCTGCCCTGAGCACTCTCTACAGATCTCTGGAGGAGCAAACTAGTGGAAAAACGCACAGGATGATGAGATTGAGATGTTTCTCTGTGAATTTTATTCTTTTCTAGTAACTCTAATTTAAACTCAACCTTGTGAGTAATTTGAGACTCAGGTTCAGAAGGAGAGGACTACCAATCTTTGAGTGACTTCAACATCAATCTACTTTCAAACAACTCCAGAATTGTCATTCCTGCTTGAGTTGGAGGTGAGCCCACATCACTTCCAATTTGTTTGCTATCTGCACTGACCAGCACAAGGATGAGGAGACCTGAGGGGAGAAGAGGGTCAGCTGGTCCCTAGATGATCTCTGAGGAATCTCTAATTTCTTACATTATGGGCCTGTGGTAGGGGTGTGGGCAGTGGTCAGTGCTGTGTGTTGAACAGTTGTGAAACTCGGGACACTGCAAAGGCACCCTGGAATTTAGTTGCTGATCACAACTGACACCCTGCTTTCCTTCTGCAGGAGTTAAGGGGACAGTCTCAGTTGCCTGCATGGTAAAGATCAGATTTAAACTACTATTCTCCCCTTGTTTAAACGTGGAGATTGATACCAAGTATGGCCCCTAGAGACCTCAAGTTTTCAGTTAGGCAGAAAGGGAAAGACCGGCCAGGCAGCTGTGCCACCAAAGAGTGTACCATCCCATTTTCCAGCTTTTTACCTATACTAGGAATTATCTTCTTTTTAAGTGTTTAGCTAATCTGACCATTTAAAGTGATATCCATTTTTGGGGAGAAGACAAAATAAGGTCTTGTGTAAAAACTAACAAGAGTTTAGGAAGGAGTGGGATTTGGAAGCATTGAGGGAATAACTGTCAGCTTCCGGGAGGGTAATTTGGAATCAATCCTTTTCTTGGATGAATTGCATCAGCAAGGAGGTTCCTGGTGATAATCCCTGGGAAAGGAATCTGTTTCCAAGCTGAGCTGCTTTTTTATTAATGTGAATAACACCAGCATCAAGGAAAAGTCTCAAAAGGATATTTTTAACATATATTTAGAAACCTTTTTGTATAGCATGGGAGAATTACACAACGGTGTTTGTTAGACCAGTAACAGAACACTATGATTGTTAATGTGTCTGGTTGAAACCACACTGTAAGAAAAATTTGTCTTCTTCCCATGTATGTAAGGTAAGACTTCATAGAGGAAGGGTTTTTGCAGAGTGGGCTGTTGAAGAATGGGAAGAACTGGAGGGACGTAATGAAGGCCCAGGGGCCGTGGGCTGAGTGAAGAACGTGGAGGGAAGCCAGGGGCAGGAATATTTGAGTGTGTGTGACGGAGGGGTAAATACCATTTGAGTGCCTGTCCAGGGAAGAGGAGGCAGTTCAGCTAAGAGTGGAAAGGATAGGAAGGAGTATAGTAACAAAGTTAACAAATGTCTTAGGTGTAGGTTTGATTTTTGCTGGAAGATATATTATGAAGATATCTTTGGAAGATTTAAATCCCAAAGATACAAACTGTATAATTTTTCAGATCCACATACACTGACCTTTTTGTAAAGGTGAAACTGATAATATGTTTACTACAAGAATGTAAGGTAGTAGGTAAGAGCTTATAAAGTGAAAAGCAAAAGATCCCTTTTCCTGCATAATTTCCTACTCCTTAGAGGTAATTATTATTAACTTTTCCCTTTGCATATGAACCTAGGCATTGTTAATCTATTTTTTAATTTATGTAATTTCATATATGTAATTTATTTGTATAAATATTACAAAACCAGATATGATTGCAAGAAACTGCCCCCTTTGTCCTCTATCCTGTGTATGTACATTGAGGTGAACTTTAGCAAAATAAATGGCTACATAGTATTCCATAGATGGGATCTAATAGAAATTATTCAACTAGTCTCCTATTTCTACACATTGAAGCTATTTTGAAACTTTGCTTTTATAAGCAACAATGCTCAGTAAACAGCTCTGTATTTATTTTTTTAAAAAAGATTTATTCATTTATTTTAGAGAGAGAGTGCGATAGTGTGTGGGCCAGGGAGGGGCAGGGGGAGAGGGAGAGAGTGAGTGTCTTCAGCAGACTCTGTGCTGAGTCTGTGGCCCATGTGGGGCTCAGTCTCAAGACCCTGAGATCAGGACCTGAGCCCAAACCAGGAGTCAGCCCCTTAACCAACTGTGCCTCTCAGGCCCAACTCTTTGTATCTTTTTAAAATTGATGTGTAATTGCCCTATTGTATCCATTTCAGGTGTAGAAGATAATGACTCAATATTTGTATATACTGCAAAATGATCACCACAACAAGAACTTTCAAGATGGATTATCTTAGGAACTTACAAATAGCCAATACATTCCTACCGACTTCTAGCTACCATGCTGTGCATTACATCCTCATGACTTACTGCTTTTATCGCTGTGTTTCTTGACTGCCACCACCTATTTCATCCATCCTTTCAACCCCCCTACCTACTCTGGCAACCAGCAATCTGCATCTCTTCTTCGTTCACTTTGTTTCTGTGCACACACACATATATATCCAGATTCCTTTTCTGAGAAGGAGAATTGCTGAGACAAAGTATATGAGCGTTGACAATTTTGGAAGGTATCACCAGCTTGGCAAATGTTTTATCAGTTTCCTCCCCCACCACCAGTTATGAGACTACCTGTTTCCCCACTTCCTCTGAAAACCTGAATTTTGTCAAGTGTTTTAATCCCTGCCAGTGTTAAAAGAAAAACTAGTATCTTGCTATTGTAGTATGCATTTATTTAATTCAGAATGAGGTTAAGTTTTTTTTATATATGTCAAGAGAGCCACGTGTAAAGACTAATATTTTCACTTATACTCTTTCTCTTCTAACTGACATTTATGACTTATCATTGTCATTCTGGCCTCACATTCCTTCTCTTGGCCCCTATGCAGAATCCCCTCCATAGAACCCTTAACAGTGTCCCTCTCACTAGAACTTATTCTCCTATGGGATGGTGAGTGCCATGCCCTGGCATTCTCTATGCCGTTCTCTCCTTCTTTCCTCTAAACAACTCATCTTGTCTTGCTAATTTACAGATATGAGAAATTTACATATCAGGTCCTCAAAGAAAACTTTTAAATATTTTCATAGAACTTGCCAGTGTGGTCACAGATATGGTAACACTATACTGTGATGTGTCCAAATTATGAAATGTACTGTCACTGCATTATTGCATGTGGTTAGGTAATTTCTGAAAGCCTATTAATTCATAGTCATCTATGAGATATGAGTAGGAAACAATGGCAGAGAAGACACAACAGAACTATCAGTCTAAGTAAGTGAAAGGATCCTTATTGTTTGCTCGGCATTGTGGTGATGAAACACACGGAAAAGATAATGTGAATTGCTTTGTGACTGAAATGGTCTCCAAGAGCACACATGTGCTTTGGTCCAGTCTTCTGACAATGATTGAATCACCCAAGATTAAGATCCGTGCCTTTCTCCTACATCAGTTTCTCCTTACTCTCCTCTTTCAGGTGGCATGAGAGGTGTCACTGCTGACAGAGATGATGGATGAAGCCAATCACTCAGTGGTGTCGGAGTTTGTGTTCCGGGGACTCTCCACCTCACCGGAGATCCAGCTCCTTCTCTTCCTCTTCTCCTGTGTGTTCTATGTGGCCAGCCTGATGGGAAACCTCCTCATTGTGCTAACTGTGACCTCTGACCCTCGTTTACAGTCCCCCATGTACTTCCTGCTGGCCAACCTGTCCATCATCGACTTGATATTTTGCTCTTCCACAGCTCCTAAGATGATTTACGATCTTTTAAGAGAGTGCAAAACCATCTCTTTCGGGGGCTGTGTAGTTCAGATCTTCTTTATCCACGCAGTTGGGGGCACTGAGATGGTGCTGCTCATCGCCATGGCCTTTGACAGATACGTGGCCATATGTAAGCCGCTCCACTACCTGACCGTCATGACCCCACGGAGGTGCATTTTCTTTCTAGTTGTTTCATGGATCATTGGCCTTATTCATTCAGTGACTCAACTGGCTTTTGTTGTGGACTTGCCTTTCTGTGGGCCTAATGAATTAGACAGCTTTTTTTGTGACCTTCCTCGCTTTATCAAGCTTGCTTGCATAGAGACAAACACATTGGGATTCATGGTTACTGCCAATAGTGGCTTTATTTCCGTGGCCTCCTTTTTAATTCTAATCATCTCTTACACCTTTATTTTGGTGACTGTTCAGAAAAAATCTCTGGGAAGTATGTCCAAGGCCCTCTCCACTCTGGCAGCTCATGTCACCGTGGTTGTTCTGTTCTTTGGGCCATTAATTTTCTTCTACGTGTGGCCATTCCCCACATCACATCTGGATAAGTTCCTTGCCATCTTTGATGCAGTTCTCACTCCCTTTCTGAATCCAGTCATCTACACTTTTAGGAATAAGGAGATGAAGGTGGCAATGAGGAGACTATGTTCTCAGTTTGTGAATTAGAGTCTCTTAGATATGCAGAGGATTGCACGGTGATGGCTTTCTGTAGACTCTGCTTCTGTAAGAGACTTACAGGTCATGGTGTTCTTGCATTTGTTTGTTGATGAGAGAGAGAGAGAGACTGAGAGAGAGCACAAGCTGGGGGAGGGTCAAAGGGAGAGGCAGAAGGAGACTCCGCACTGAGAGGGGAGCCGGAAGCAGGGCTGGATTCAGAACCCCAAGATCCTGACCTGAGCTGAATTCACGCACTTAACTGACGGAGCCACCCAGGCACCCTGGTCATGGTTTTCTTACCTCACCAGTGGTCTTACCTTGATATGGTGCCAAATAGAATTAGTATAAATGTGAAACAATCCCTTTTGAAAGGCGATGTGTGGCTCACTGTTCATTTTCTATTTTCCCCATGGCAATGGAATCTCTTACTTTAAAGATAAATGTTAATTTTTCCTTCATCTGATTTGTCTTACTGTTTGTTTTCTCTCTTTGCAGCTCATTATCTGTTAGCTTCCCTCATTGTTCCATTGCTAATCTGGCTTTTTCAGGGTCCAGGAAGGAGACACATTAACCATACCATTTAATTTGAAAAGAAAAGGTTGGTGTAAAAAATGTTTAGCTAAGTCAAAGTTGTTAGCTAGTTTTTGAAAGTGGATGAAGTGTGAGGTGTCACAGACAAAGCATTTGTAGGAAGCAGCTCTCACTCCTTGGGATGGACAACCAAGGGAAGAAGTCAGAATTACTAAAACTTAAAAAGAGAAAGCTATTAAAATCTTGGAGGAAGGACCTGTGGAGTTTAAACTCACATATCTGAGGAAGGGCTGCTTGGTTGGTGCTAGGGTCTCTGAGCTTAGTGGACAGGGACACCACCCCTTAGGCAAGGGTACTGCTGGCTAACACAGGTGTTCCTGAGGAGGTGAGAGCTCTTCTAAGGTTGGAACACAGCTGTTGCCTGGGAAAGAAACCAAGGCTGTTGAGGTGAACAGTGTGGTTGGGTGATGCTCAGAGGCATGGTGAGCAGAAAGGAAGCCCAGAAGCAGCAAACAGGAAGGAGTAAGGGAGTCCCTCCTTCCTCTTCCAGCCTTGCAGTCTCCCTCTAGTGCCCCCTCATGGCAGAGATGGCCAAAAAGAAACGAGTTTGCAGGGCTTCAGCTCCTGCATCCTGGCAGAGTATGGAAGGATAGCTTAGAGCTGAAAGATAATAGTTCATAGANACACACACATATATATCCAGATTCCTTTTCTGAGAAGGAGAATTGCTGAGACAAAGTATATGAGCGTTGACAATTTTGGAAGGTATCACCAGCTTGGCACATGCACTTAGAAAATTATTAAAATTCAATCAGCGAGGTTCTCATGGGTTTTTAATTTTAAGGTAAATCATCTCACAGAGTTTCCCTATTTTAAAAAATTACAGGTACTGAAAAATTAGTTAATTAGCTCAAGATCCTAAAGGGACTATATGGAAGATCTAAATCCAGAGTTTAGGTTGCCAGGGTCCTGGTCCTTTGCTGCCTTCTGTCACTTTAGATCTTGTTTCCTCAGTGGCTAAGTGTCATGTCTCTATTGGGCTGTTGAGTTGTCACTGATGGGTACCAGTATATTATTCACCTTGTCTCTTGCATGTCTGTTCATCAAACAGCAGAGCTTCAACAAATGTTAATGAATGATTTTCCCTTAATAAATCTATTTTGGCCCTATTTTTACATTTCTTTTCTGATTTCTTGTTTCATTTAAATAGAGCTTTCATTTTGGACAGTTTTTGTGTTAGCGAGAAGTTGCAAAGGTATTCCAGGGAGTTCCTATACAGCCCTTGCCCAGCTTCAGTTTCAACCATTTCTTCCGATGTTATCTTCTTATATTTCTGTGGTCCATTTTTGGTATGCTGAGAGATCAATACTGGTACATTCCTATTAACTCAGTGCTAGACTGTATTCAAATTTCACCAGTTTTTCCATTAGTTAGATCCTGGAGATCCCTGGTAATCTAGGCATTCCCTTTTCATATCTGACTCATAAGAATTCTGGGCAGAGGCGCCTGGGTAGCTCAGTCATTAAGCATCTGCATTCAGCTCAGGTCATGGTTCTGGAGTCTTGGGATCAAGCCCCGCTTTGCACTCCCTGATCAGCGGGAAGCCTGGTTCTTCCTCTCCCACTCCCCTGCTGTTGTTCCCTCTCTCGCTGTGTCTCTCTCTGTCAAATAAATAAATTTTAAAAAATCTTAAAAAAAAAAAAAGAATTCTGGGGAAAGAACTTGGGTGCCAGGTAAAATCCCAGGGGAAATATGATAGTGGCTGTACTCTAACCAGTTTTATATATTTTAGAATTTTAACAAAAATGTTCGTTACACAGCTATATTTCAGCGGAAATTAACATTATTGGAAGATGGGTGTTGGAGAATTTGTGGAATGTGACCAATACTTGTATAATCACATGCAGTGGCCCTGAGGTAATCTGGGTGTCTGCCTTTAGGCATTAGGTGATCAGGGAGTCAAAAAGTTGTGCATACTGACCATCGATTACTTGTTATATTTAGGAATAATAGACCTGATGTTCACATAGCAACTTGGGCTAAGTGAAATAAGACATTTGGAATGATAGAATGACACATATAACAATCTTTTATATGTAAGTGCATAGAACACATTCTACATGTTTTATGATAGCACATGGAATACTATGGTAAGATTATAGTGTTCTTGTCTTACTGAGTCAAACGATGAATCTCACAGACAAAAAAGGTGACGTGAAGTGAAGTTTATTAAGTGAAAGTGAGAACAGAAAGGAAAGAAAACCCCTCTGGAGTGAGAGGTGTCCCAAATGGGTTGCCACTGAGGGCTTTTAGTGGCGATCTTTTATTGAAAACTGACTGGGAAGCTTGTGGCCTTGAGATGTTTATACTGTCTTGGTTTTTTACTTTATCTCCTGTTCCCTTCTGTCTCAGTGTCTCCACCTGCCAGGAATAGTTTCAGAGCCCAGTCAGGGGAGTCAGGAGCCTCCCTTCTCTCCTTCCTAGACCTTAGCCCATTCCCTACTCACGGGACAGGATCTGTGGGCAGAAAGAACTGTACTGGGATTGTGAGAAGTGACTGACTGTATACTTTTTAATTAGTGGGGGTTAGGGACAGCACCATTCTCCAAGGAATCTGGAATCAAGGCTTTCAGGACCTTGAGGGGCCAGCTGCTGCCAAGATAAGGTTACTTTTAAACATTAAGACATTAAGGCTGCCAAAAGTTCCTTGAGAAAAGTCACGGTCTGCATGCTTCAGGTATCTATCAGTGGGCTGCAAGCTGTAAGGAGATTTTATTTTATTTATTTTATTTTTTTAAAAAAGATTTTATTTGACAGAGAGAGAGAGAGAGAGAGAGAGAGAGAGAAAGTAGCAGAGGGAGTGGCAGAGGGAGAGGGAGAAGCAGGGTTCCTGCTGAGAGGGCTTGATCCCTGGATACTGAGATCATGACCTGAGCTAAAAGCAGGTGCTTTTTTTTTTTTTTTAAAGATTTATTTATTTATTTATTTATTTCACAGAGGGAGAGAGATTACAAGGAGGCAGAGAGGCAGGCAGAGAAAGAGAGGGGGAAGCAGGCTCCCCGCTGAGCAGGGAGCCCGATGCGGGCCTCGATCCCAGGACCCTGAGATCATGACCTGAGCCGAAAGCAGAGGCTTTAACCTACTGAGCCACCCAGGCGCCCTAAAAGCAGGTGCTTAACTGACTGAGACACCCAGGCACCGCAGAAAGGAGATTTTAATTTAAGCTACATTTCTTTTGCCTTTGCTTCCCACATCAATATACCATACTACATTTAAAATATACTAGAATGGTTGTCTCTGAGCAAAAGGAATTAGAAAGAGAGAATGGATATTAATAGGAATAAATAAGTAAAACAAGAGAGAGACCCTCCATAAATCAATGCTGATAATGTACCATGAACTGAGAATTTGATTACCTCAATCTCTGCACCCGAGGCTAAAAAAGATAGACACAAGTCCTGTTAATTTCTCTTAATATTTTGAAGTGAACTTTCTAATTCATATTATAGGAATATGCCTCCAAATAACAAGCATGGTAAGGGACAATGGAATTACTTCAATGACTGGATTTTTTGGTGAAGTTCGACAAATACATTGATTGCCCCCTTGATCGTAAGACACTTTACAAACTGCTTTGGAAGAAGCAAATATGAGTGAGATAGAGCTGTATCTTCAAAGTGCTTATTACAACACAGTAAATTTATTTTTTTTATTTTTTTTATTTATTTATTTATTTTTTTTAAAGATTTTATTTATTTATTTGACACAGAGAGAGAGTACAAGTAGGCAGAGAGACAGGGAGAGGAGGAAGCAGGCTCCCTGCTGAGCAGAGAGCCGGATGTGGGCCTCGATCCCAAGACGCTGAGATCATGACCTGAGCCGAAAGCAGAGGCTTTAACCCACTGAGCCACCCAGGCGCCCGTAAATTTATTTTTTATAAGAGTCACATTGTATGCTCTTTTTTGCTAAAAGTCATTTTTATCTCATTTTTTTCATTTGTCTAGTTCATTTACATTTAGAGAAAAATCAATATTTATAAGGCTGTTCCATATAATTGGTATAAACCTCTTGGAAAGTGAGTATTACCAGATTATCCAGGGATGCTTTTATTATTTATGATAGGATTTAATGTGGCAAAAAATTTTGAGATTAGTTTTCTTAAGGTCTCTAGTGCCATTCCTTCCTCCTGTGAGTCATTTTCAACACCTCCCTTTAAATTGCTTCAATCACAATGAATATATTTTTAGGACACAATTTTCTTGATTAATTCACTTTAGTTTTGCAACCCCAGTTCACAACAGCATTAGCTGGTCATCCAGTTCAGTTAATTAGTTATATTTTCCACTTAGAGAAACCTTTTGTATACCTCTGTGCATTTGAGATAATGGTCTGGGAATAGCTCCAAGGGAAGGATGGAATGAAGTTGACAAGAGGACGAAGGTATTAAGCTAGATAAACTTCATTGATAAGGAAAACTCAGGTAATGGTTTGTTGTTTGTCTATTTCAATTATGTTTTGGCCCAGAGGCAAGAAAAAACAGGTGGTGCTGGGGAGATGATGAACAGAGCAGGTGAATAAATACAAATGGTTGTCAACATGAATAACTGAATTAACTTTAAGTTTTAACTAGGATTTGGAGATCCAAAGATGCAACCGAAGACATACTGCTGAGTCTCAGGTCCACACTGTCATCAGGACCAGGACACAGGCTAGGTTGTTAACTGTACCAAGGGATCTTTAGGGAAAGATATTAGAACTAAAATTAAATACAAATACGTGTGCTATCATAACCAGCTTATTTTACCTCTATCTTTAGGGAACTAAGAAATAAAGAAGAGAAAGTTCATTAGGTATATGTGATAAGTGAAATAAAAAAAAATAAAACCCCAATTTCATAGAATCACAATGGAGAAAGGATAATTAAAAACTTGCTTAGAAGAAAAATATCTAGGGAACTAACTCACTCTCAACTAAACTAATGTAGTGTAGGTTAAAATTAGGTGGTGGAAGGGTAGAGAAAAAAGTAGGAAACTAAATATGTAATGTTCCACAACCAGTAAACAGTCCTCTTGATTCAGTTTGTGTTCTTTAAATGTTTGTTAGAATTTTTCCTAGGTCACTGTAGTGAGATGTTTGGTGGTGAAATGGGGTGGTTAGGCAGAATGCCAAAGATGAAGGGATGGGAGATGATCCTATGAAGGAAGACTAAAGAAATTGAGGTGGTTAAAACTAGAGGGCACAGACGAATGATCTTACGTTCAAGGATATCAAATATTTATCTGAGGGAATTGCTGACAATGCCTTTATGTTCACAGAGAAAGCATCAAGTGGCCATCAGCTTACCTGAAAGGATGAGAGATTTTCTTTTCATAAGGATGAACCTTTGGATTATTATGTTAATAAAAAGTGGGAAGCCAAGGAAGAAAATGAATTTTCAAACCATGTAAACTGTAGAGAAACTGACATATCCAGGATGGAGAAACGGAAGAAAGGAACTGTGTCAGAACACATTTTTAGATCTCTTCCGATTGAATGATTTTATTAATTGGGGATAATGAGCATCGTTCTCTTTCCCCCCACCCCAGAACATTTTAACATGTAGAATTCCCATGAATCTATTCTAAATCTAATTCCATGTAAATCAAGATGTTTGTTTATTTATTTATTTATTTAAGATTTAATTTATTTATTTGAGGGACAGAGAGAGAGAGAGAGCATGAGAGTGAGAGCATAAGTGAGGGGGAAGGGCAGAGAGAGAAGAAGCAGGCTCTCCACTGAGCAGGTATTCCGATGGATATGTAGCTTCATCCCAGGACTCCAGGATCATGACCTGAGCTGAAGGAAGACCCTTAACCAATTCAGCCATCCATGCAACCCTAAATCAAGACATTTAAATGATGATTCCAGAAGGAGGGCACTTGATGGAATGAGCAGTGGGTGTTAAATGCAACTGACGAATCACTAAATTCTACCCCTGAAACAAATAATACAGTATATGCTAACTAAGTTGAATTTAAATTAAAAAAAATTAAAAATAAATGATGATTCCATTAAATGCTGCAGAATCTGGATTTTCTGCATATCATGATCATTTACAAAGTCTAAATAAAGAATGGCTGTAATTCGTGTCATAATGTTTGAGTGTAATAGCTAGACCAGAACTAGAGAACTCAGAATGGAGTATCTTCTTATGGCAACGGCCTTAAAGGAGCAGTGCTGTTTCCATAGAAGTCTGCAAGGTCTCAAGGTGATGGAGCACCCAGAACCTAGTGTCTCCTCCTAGAAGCTGTTAAGACTGTATCTCAGAGACATTGGAGAGACACTCAAGAAATTTGAATAGTTGAAGACAGGAATTGGGTAAGTTTCCAGATCTCCCATTTGTTAGTTGTAGTATTTTTTCCTTTTTTGTTCTTTTAGGGATGTAAAGTAGGTACCTTTTGTCTTTGGCCCATTTATCCTTCTATTCTCAGATTTTGCTCTCATTCCTGGAGTCTGGCTCTCTCCTCCTGAGCTCATCTGTTCTTGCCCTGTCTTCTGCAGCAACCAGCCCAAGCTCATCCTTCTTGGGTAATGAGTCAGGTTTAAAATGAATCAGTTATTTCTTCACTGTGGAAATCATCATTTCTTGCGCACATAAGATCTCAGTGAAGGAGAGCCGTCTGGTAACTTATTTGTTTGTCCATAATAGCTCAATATGGCACCTTTCCCTCAAGCAATGTAAGTAAAACTAGGGGATGCAGATGTTAGTCAAAAGTTAGGGGATGCAGTATGTTAGTCAAAAAGAAAGCAACTCTAATGCTAGTAGTAAGCAAATTCTGAGCCGTGGGACTTTTGAGGTGGCATATCTGAATGAGCTTCCAGTCTGCCATTTCTTACTGTTTGTCACAATTTTCCCTCTAAGTGATCATCTTGGACTCCTGTTGTATTCAAAAACCTAATTTCCTGTTGTCTTCCTTTTTGTCACGTTTCTATCAGTTTCCTTTCTTATTTTAAAAATGTATTTAACTTTCTTTTTCTCCAAAATTGTCCGTTTTGCCCTCTGGCTAGACTGTTTTTATGAAGCTTTACACAGAATCATATGTGTGTGTGTGTGTGTGTGTGTGTGTGTGTGTTTATATATATTTTTTGTTTTGTTTTTGGTTTTTTTTGTTTTTCCTGATTGACTCAATAAATCTTTTTTTAAAAAAGATTTTATTTGTTTATTTGACAGAGAGAGATTACAAACAGACAGAGAGGCAGGCAGAGAGAGAAGCAAGCAGGCTCCCTGCTGAGCAGAGAGCCCAATGTGGGCCTCGATCCCAGGACGCTGAGATCATGACCTGAGCTGAAGGCAGAGGCTTTAACCCACTGAGCCACCCAGGTGCCCCAATAAATCGTTTTTGATTTTGCTAGCCCTATTCCTTACAAACTTATTAACGGTCAGGTTTCTCAGTATTTCTTTTAGCTTCTCACTTGTTCTTTTCTTTTCTTTTTTTTAGAGAGAAAGAGAGAGAGAATGTATGTGAGTGAGGTGGGGTGAGGAACAGAGGGAAAGGGAGAGAGAGAATTTATGGCAGACTCCACACACTCAGTGTGGAGTCCGACATGGGGCTCGATCACATGACCCTGAGATCATGACCTGTGCAGAAACCAAGAGTTGGATGCTTAACTGATGGAGCCATCCATGGGCCTCATCACTTGTGGGGTTTTTTGTTTGTTTGTTTTTGCTCTTCACATTTCAATTTGGAGGAAACACCACTTATATTTTCAGGTCATAGTATATTCTCACTATTATTCTTACTTCATGGAAACCTTGGAAGAGTTTTGGTAAACACACTATTCCCTTTAGTGATCAGAAGGAATGCTTTTTGCTTTAATTTTCTGCCCATTCCTAGAGAAATTTTTGATTAGTTAGTTCATACTTCATGATATGGAGGTTTGATTTTAAGTCATTAAATGGCTTAAACAACTTTTACTTAAAATTGTCCTGATAACTGCTACCTAAATATCTGTTGAATGAATGAGTGAATTAGCCCAGAAATCCAGCCAGCATCGTTTCTGAGCTTCTTTTCAGTGAGAACAAACAACTATGGTACCCAATTCCACCCCAAGTGTCTTGTACAATATTTGGGGAGATAAAACCCATGCATGTTTATCAGAAAGCCACTGAAAAATCACTGGGATAGAAAACATAGATGTAAAAATTCAGATAAAAAATCAGTCAGAATACTGAGAGGAGACTCTGTGAATTTGGAAATTGTACTATAAAGCAGTAGAGTGTTTGCGACACCTCAGTATTTGATGAATTGTAGCATTTCTTCAAGTGTTCTTATCCTTTCTATGGAAGGGAAATTGTATGTAACAGAATTGAATTTTCTGTCATGAATATGGACTTCATAAAGGCAGGAATTCTTGTCCATGCTGTATCCTCAGTGCCCGGGATGGTCCTTGACATTTTGGGCACACAAAAATATTTACTGAATTAATGAACAAAAGTCATTTCAAATTCATTCATAGAAGCACTCAGGAGTAAATTGTATACCTAATTATCCAAGAACGTATTGGTTGGGTGATTATCTTGGGATCATCCCAGCATAGGTTCCTCATCATTGGTGGATATCAGTTGGCCAGACTTGGTCCTAGATGTAATAGGAGTCAGTAGTGTCTAATGTGTAGTTTCCGGGAGAAGGTCCTGATCCACTACCTGTCCTTCCTTCTTCAATATCTCTTCCATCTTCCTGACAGGCTCTCTGAAATTCCTCTGTCAGATTCATTGCTTAGTGAATGAACATCTGCTCACTTGTGAGAAGTCGTGGTATAACAGAATAATGGCCCCAAAATATCCATGTCTTAATCCCTGAGCCTGTGAATATATTACTTTACATGGCACAAGAGGCTTTGTCAATGTGATTAAGAACTTTGAGATGGGCAAATTATCCTGGATCATCTGGACACTGTAATCATATGAATCCTACCTTACAAGTGGAAGGCAGTATGGTCAGAGTCAGAGAGGGGATGTGATGACTGTTGGGAGAGTTTGGAATGACGTACTTTAAAGAGGGAGGAAGGGGTCAAGAAGCAAAGAATGCAGGCAACCTTGGAAGAGGACAGTAGTGGATCCTCTCTTAGGTCCTCTAGAAGGAATGCAGGTCTGCAGACACCTTAATTCCAGCTTAGAAGGCCCATTTTGGCCTTCTCATCTTCAGAACTGTGAGATCACACATTTGTGTTTTGGTAAGCCACTAAATTCCCAGTAATTTGTTACTGCAGAAATAGAGAATGAGCACATATAGAACTAATATGAAGTTCTATTTTGGGCAAAGAACATTCAGTGGGAGTGATGGGTTCATTATCCTCAATAAACTTTCCCACGAATTGACTTTGTGATAATGAGCAGGTCACCTTTTATATCTCTTTCTATATAAATTATTTCACTGGTATAACATGGAATCATGGAGTTGTACTAAATCAGAAACAGCCACTGAGTAGTGGACCTCTGATGATTTATTTCTGGAAGGTTTTTTTTTTAATCCTTAGGAACTGTAATTGTGTCCTAGCTACCCATGCTGCGATTTGGCTACTGTCACTTAGTTCTTTTTGTGGCCATTATCCCTCTAACTCAATTGTGACTCTCAATTGCAGACACAGATATTGTCTGGCTGTTTTCACCAGTTTTCTTTTCCTGTTACTCTTTTATCTATTCTAAATGTATATTGAAAAAGAAAAAAGACTGTTATGTGGCCGAGTTCTTATCTTTGGTGATCAGTGACTCTCTATCTTTATCTATCTGTCTACTAGTGGAGGAGATTATTTGTGTTATGTTAGAAACTGTGAATTTTTTGGAAAGAAAGTGTAATTAAAAGGTAATTTTTTCCATTTGAAAAATATATAAGGCTTTCTATTGGCTGTTTTAAATTAAGGTGAGAACCCATATTTCATTTGATGACAGAGTTCTCTTATCAAATAATTATGTTGTATAGTTAAACAATTACATGAATAGGCTTGGGATCCTGGGATAACTCCTGACTGGTACCATAAAATATATGATTAATGTGAACTTTAGTGGACTATGATAAACTCTCTTAACTGCAGGAGTCATTCTTCAGTCCCTTTCATTTCTTCCTTCACTCAACCAGTGTGAAGCACTCATTAAATAACTGGTTGTGTTAGTCACCACTGGTGATTGTGATGGAGGTGGGAGATACTCATATGTACTAAGATGATTCCTGTACCCAAGAAACTACCCATTAGTTTGAGAAATGGAAATTTATATAATCAGGAGAGGCAGAGTGAAATCAATACTAACAGTGCAGAGAGAATAGAGGGACTGAAGGAGATTTGGAAGATTTTCACAACTACTGAAAATTGGGACAGTAGAGAATAGAATGAGAAATTTTGAAAGTTGAAAGAAGAAAATGTTTAAAGTCTAAGCAAGCAATAAGATTAACAGAACACAGACTTCGAAAGCTATATGCTGTGTATGAGGAATTGTTAGGTGGTTCATATGAATGGCTGAAATCCTATCCATTCATAAGAATTCATAGTCAAAAGTATTTGAAGTTGACCTTGTATGTTACTGAAGTAGAATGCAGGGCAGGAAGAAATAAGAAATAGCCATGTGATAGTGAAGAAAGCAGAAGGGAAATGGGTCCAGGGATAGAATTCATTTAGTTGTAGCAGTTTTGAATCCATACTGGCACTGGGGACCAGCTGGCTCCTCTAAGTAGAAGTCCAATGTGCATGTGATGAAGATCATTTGGCTGTGGGAGTTGTTAATAGAATGACTGTTTTCATGGGCTGGAGGCTTCCTTTTGTGAACACTAATACTTGCCTCGGCAATTGTTTTCCATTTTCTTTCTTCCTTTAGGGAAACATGAAAACTGATCCTGGTGTCTGAGGCAATGGACAGAATGAACCAGTCGATAGTTTCAGAGTTTGTGTTCCTGGGACTCACAAATTCATGGGAGATCCAACTTCTCCTTTTTGTTTTCTCCTTTTTGTTCTACTTGGCAAGCATGATGGGAAACCTTGTCATTGTGTTCACTGTAACCTTGGATGCTCATCTGCATTCCCCTATGTATTTCCTCCTGGCTAACCTCTCCATCATTGATATGTTGTTTTGCTCAATCACAGCCCCTAAAATGATCTGTGATATTTTTAAGAAGCACAAAGCCATCTCTTTTTGTGGATGTATTATGCAGATCTTCTTTAGCCATGCTGTTGGGGGCACAGAGATGGTGCTGCTTATAGCCATGGCCTTTGACAGATATGTGGCCATATGTAAGCCTCTGCACTACTTGAACATCATGAGCCCAAAGATGTGTCTATTCTTTTTAGTCACTTCTTGGGTCATTGGCCTCATCCATTCATTAGTTCAATTAGTTTTTGTGGTGGGTTTGCCATTTTGTGGCCCTAATGTATTGGACAGTTTTTACTGTGACCTTCCCCGGCTCCTCAGACTTGCCTGCATGAACACCCAAGAACTGGAGTTCATGGTTACTGTCAATAGCGGGCTCATTTCTGTGGGCTCCTTTATCCTGCTGGTCTTTTCATATGTCTTCATTTTGTTTACTGTTTGGAAACATTCCTCTGGTGGCTCATCCAAGGCTGTCTCCACACTGTCAGCTCATATCACTGTGGTGGTTTTGTTTTTTGGGCCATTGATGTTTTTCTACACATGGCCCTCTCCCACATCACACCTGGATAAATATCTTGCTATATTTGATGCAGTTATCACTCCTTTTCTGAATCCGGTCATCTACACATTCAGGAACAAAGAGATGAAAGTGGCAATGAGGAGACTGTGTGGTCGTCTTGTGCATTACAGGAAGATTTCATGAACAGATGGCTACGAAGATACGAGATCACAGATTTTCCCTCATGCTGGTTGTAGGAAAGACATTATGCAATTTCAGAAAAATCCTTCACACTTAGGACATGTTATATGCCTAGAAATCTACTATCTATGATATTATGATATCTATTTCACCGTTAGGTTAGTAGTTACGTTTTTCTTTGATACTCTGTACATCAAAATGTTTAAAAGTGAGTAATATATGCTTTGTAACCTACATAGTTAGGGTAATGCCATTGAGTAGATAATAATGTAATTGAGTATATAATAATTAATTGTAATTATTAAGTATTTGAGTATATAATAAAGTTTTTTAACTTTATGTAATTGAGTATATAATAAAGTTTGATGTTTTTCCTATATTAAATAGATTATTCTGTTGATGGACAAATTATGCATTTATATTATCTTCCATTTGCTTACTTGAGTTTATACCTTGATTTTAATTCTCTTTGTTGTTAGACTGTCTCCTCTATCTGGCAGTGTAAGAAATTGTTAATCCTATGTAAGAATTACAGATTTTTTTTTTTAATTCTTTGCCCCAGGGGTACAGGTCTGTGAATCATCCGGCTTACATCTTTCACAGCATTTACCAAAGCAGAAACCCTCCCCAATGTCCATAACCCATCCACCCTATCCCTACCCTCCCACCCCCCAGTAACCCTCAGTTTGTTTTGTGAGATTAGGAGTCTCTTATGGTTTGTCTCCTTCCCCATCCCATCTTGTTTCCTTATTTTTCCCTCCCTACCCCCCACGACCCCCCACCCTGACTCTCAAGTTCCTCATATCAGAGAAATCATATGATAATTGTCTTTCTCTGATTGACTTATTTCGCTTAGCATAATACCCTCCAGTTCCATCCACGTCGTTGCAAAAGGCAATATTTCATTTCTTTTGATAGCTGCCTAGTATTCCATTGTATATATATACCACATCTTCTTTATCCATTCATCAATTACAGATTTTAAAGCTAGATTGGATTACCAACATCATTGCTTTTAATCCCTTCTGTTGCACTCGCTATAACCTAGGAGATGAGGAGCGACTGCATTTATTTAGCTCAGGGTTAGAATAGAAGTTATCAGAGAGCCAGGCACCAGAAACCTTGACCCTGGTTGCCAGGTCAGTGTCTGTTTTGGTTTGCGTTTGAATCAGTTTTGCATTTGAATTTCTGAACATATTCTACTCTTTCAGCTTTTTCTTATAAGTCTATCTAATGCAAGAGGTTGACACCTCTTATGGGTATTCCTTTTTTCTTGTAAATTTCTCAGTGAGCACTGAGCACTTCCTTATCATTTCTAAATCTTTTCTTACTTTCTACCATGACCATATGTTTCCTTGTTCAGGTCTTATCAAAGCTGAATCTTAAACTATTGCATTAATTATGGAAAACATGTTTAGAATTATTAAGCAGGATTCTTTTGTCTACAGTGGTATCCAGAGATTTTTGATTAAATTCTATTTTGTAGTGCCCAGATATTTACAGTTACTTACAATGATGTTATTTTTTTTGTGGGAAAGAAATACCATTGATTAATTTTGTACTCTGCTTAAGTAAGTGACACTAAGATCATTGTACCTCTCCCAGAAAGAGAAATTAAAATATTTCAGCAAATGTAAAATAAAGTATTTATAGAATATATATGAAGGGTTTTTTCCCATGCATTGAGGAGGTTGTTATTTAATAAAATTACTAGACAATGGAATGGAACACACACATCAGTTGAAATTTCCTTCATGAAGCAATGAAATTATGATTGTCTTCATTTGTGTTCTAGGGGGGGTAATAAGTGAGGTGACTCATATGGTGCCTTTTACAATCTAGGTATTGTTCTCAGGACTTTACCTTGAATCTTATGGAGTAGATACTCTCACCATACCCATTTTACACAGGAGGGCTCTGAGGCACGAAGATGTTAAAGATTCTCAAGTTGTATTAAGTAATCAGACTGGACACAAAGCCTTGTGGTTTTGATGCAGGATCTGTAATCTTAACTCTTGCACTACAATGCATCTCTGGTAATAAAAGATAACGGAATAACTCCTTTACTTGGAAACAACCCCTACTTGTGGGCTTCCTTTGGAGACCTCCTTACCACCAAAACCCAGTATTTGTGGGGTTAGTAAATTTACAAATATTTTTTGTGTGTGTAAAACCAACTGGGCATTTTGTCCAAGGGACTCACACTATCAGGGAAATTGAAATGCCAGATTTCCCCTGATATACTGTAGAGGAAGGAGCCTAAAGACTCCAGAAGATATCTGAATGGATCTATTATGTGTAACCTACTTAGATAACCCCTAGCTGTATCCCTCTGGGAAGGGCTGGGGGGCATGGCATCACCAAGATTGCTTTAACAAAAATGCCACGAGGAAGGGCTGTGTGATATCTCAGTGAGTATACATGACAATGATCCTCTCAGTACTTTCTCCAAAGGTACGTGATCAAGGGATCACGTACTTGCATAATCATACACTAGGAATAAAGGAATATCACAACATTTTGAGGACTGTTGGGCACAGAGTCTGAGTTGACAATGATACTCAAATCCCTAAAGGGTCATCGTGGTCCTCTATTTGAAGGGAGGCATGTGGGAGTTAACTATATACAGAGTTCCTGTCTAGATCTGGTGCATAGTGGGTCCACCGATTGACACCCCTCCCACCCTGTGATCATTATGCCATTTCCTGGATGTATAATTTGAATGGATATACTTGGTTGTTGGTACAACTTCCACACTGTTTCCTTGCCCTGTGGGTTTCAGGTATTGTAGAGGGGAAGGCACTGAGCCTGCCACATCCACACACTCAGTCAGTATTTTAAAAAGGACATTATATTCTGCAGGGATAGGGGTGGCAATAAGAGACCCAAACAATATAGGAATGGCGATCTCCATCTTTTGCCTATTTAATTCACCACTGTGGCCCCTACAAAAGTCAGGCAGATCTTAGAAAATGACAACAGACTACTGTAAACTCAATCCAGTAGTAGCTTCAATTGCAGCTGCTGTACCAAAGGCGGTACTGTTGCTAGAGCAGAGTTTTTATTTTTTAAAATTTTATTTACTGATTTGAGAGAGAGGGAGAGAGCACAAGCAGGGGAGCCGCAGAGGTAGAGTAGGGACTGAGTAGGGAGTCCGAAGCGGGACTCTGTCCCCGTACCCTGGGATCCTGGCTGGAGCTGAAGACAGACACTTAAGTGACTGAGCCACCCAGACCCTGTAGAGCAGATTAACACAGTCTTGGGTATACGATATGTCGTCATTGATCTGGTAAATTTTCTTTTCCATCTCTTTCAGACAGTAGAGTAAGAAGCAGAATTCATAGGGAAAGGACGTCAGTATCTATTTCTTGTTCTACCCTTTGCCATAGTCTGAAGAGAAATGGATCATCTGGATGGTTTATATATATATTTAAGATTGTCTATTATATTAATGACACTATGCCATCAAACTAGATAAGGAAGAAATGGCAAGTACAGCATGTTTAGGTTGTACATATGTGTTGTTAAGGGAGTGAATAAACTGCATAAAGAATAAAGAAATTGCCATAACATTAAAA
Source organism: Ailurus styani (assembly GCA_002007465.1). Lineage (NCBI taxonomy): Eukaryota > Metazoa > Chordata > Mammalia > Carnivora > Ailuridae > Ailurus > Ailurus styani. The sequence goes on along the minus strand of LNAC01000041.1, from coordinate 746,921 downwards.
TTTTAGGATTTCAGAGAGATGGATCAAAGACTTAATCGTAGGAGAAAACACAGGCAAAAGGTCCTGGATATTGGTCTTGGGAGTGATTTCTTGGATGACACCAAACATACAGGCAACAAAAGCTAAAAACAATTGAGAAGGTATCAATCTGAAGAGCTTCTACACAAAAGGAGAAGAATGAATAAATTGAAAAGGCAACTTATACAATGGGAGAAAATACTTGCAAAATCTACATCTGATAAGAGGTTATTATACAAAATAATAAGAAAGTCATAGAACTCATAGCAAAAAGCAATTAATTCAATTAGAGTAGTATAAAAGACCCGAACATTTTCCCAAATAAGACATACAAATGGGGCGCCTGGGTGGCTCAGTGGGTTAAAGCCGCTGCCTTCGGCTCAGGTCATGATCCCAGGGTCCTGGGATCGAGGCCCACATCGGGCTCCCTGCTCAGCGGGGAGCCTGCTTCCTCCTCTCCCTGTCTCTCTGCCTGCCTCTCTGCCTACTTGTAATCTCTCTCTCTCTGTGTCAAATGAATAAATAAAATCTTTAAAAAAAAAAAAAAAAGACATACAAATGGATAACAGACCCAAGAAAAGTTGCTCACTAACACTAATCATTAGGGAAATGCAAATCAAAACCACCATGCAATTCCCCTCACACCTGTTAAGGATGGCTATTCTACAAAAGACAAGAAATAAATGGTAGCAAGGATGTGGAGGAAAGGGAACTCTCTTGTACTCTTGGTTGAAATGCAAACTGGTACAGCTACTAATTTACAGTAAACATTATGAAAGTTTACAAAGAACAATATGGTGGTTCCACAAAAAATTGAATTCAGAACTATAACATGGTCTAGCAATTCTACTTCTGGGTATATATTGAAAGGAAATGAAATCAGGATCTTGAAGAGCTATCTGTACACTCATCTTCACTGTAGCATTATTCACAGTAGCTAAGATAAGAAAATAATATAAATTTCTTTCAATGGATGAATGAATAAAGAAAATGTATATATACAAACTGGAATATTCAGCCATGAAAGGCAAATCCTGCCATTTGTGATAACATGATGAGCCTGGAGGCATTATGCTAACTGACATACGTCAAGCAGAGAAAGACAAATAACATATAGTATCACTTATATGTGGAGTAATTAAAAAAAAAAACAAAGCTGATTTTATAGATACAGATAATAGAATGGTGGTTGCCAGGGCTTTATGGGAGGCAGAAATGGGGAGATATAGGTCAAAGGGTACTAACTTTCAGTTGTAGGAAGATAAGTTCAGAGGATCTAATGTACAGTGTGGTGACTATAGTTAATAATATGGCATTGCGCACTTGAAGGTTTCTAAGAATAAATCTAAAGCATTTTTATCACAGACAGACAGACACAGAGACAGACACACAGTCCCAAGAGTTTACTATATGAGGTTATGGATGTGTTAATTTTCTTGATCTTGGCAATCATTACACAGTATATGTGTATATTAGGTCATTGCATTGTAAACTTTATATAAATACAATTTAGTTTGTTATTTATCCTGAATCAAGTTTGAAAAAAACCGTAGGAGTTCAGTGCTCTGGGGAATGTCAGGACATCCTCTTAAAGTAAAGGAAAATTACTGAACATTGTACCTTCCACCTCTAATAGGGAAGGACAATGTCTGGAAGATTTCTCCTGTTTCTGGAGGAAACATTTTCTATAACAGGAATAGCACCCAACTCATGTACTAAAAGATGCGAAAGACTCTCAGCTTGAGCAGGGTACAGACCTGGAAAACGTTTTCTTTTCCAGCATTTCCAGATTTGATGCAAATAACCCTTGTACTTGGACCATCCTACTTGGTATCCTTGTAGTATTAGAGAAATTGGTAGTGAAAAAAGAAAAGATGTGAAGTTTATAGCAGGCATCAATTGGATAATCACAACACGATTTTTTAATAGTTCTGGACCAACCATTTCCCCCAAGGATTACAGTTCAAGTGAAATACAGACACATGATAACACAATATATCACATCATACTATGGATCCACATTTTTAATGAAAAGGAGATGTTGGCACATGAACATTGGATCTATTGGTCATATCAAACAGTACCAATCAGAATCTACTGGTTTAACAGAGGAATGGGATGACTTACTGCATGTGCAGATGAACTTTGACATATATATATGTATTTGGAGATATATATATTTATTTTTTTGAGATATATACATATACATACACACAATAAATAATTCATATTTAAACCCTTCTAAAGGTAAGAACTTCAGGGAATACCTTTAGTTTTATGCTTCCCTTGGAAGAAAAGAATAGCTGTGGTACAAATCTTACTAATTTGTAGCAGGCCTAATTGTTTGGTTTTTTCAGGGACTAAAACAGAATGAGCTTATACAATTACTGGCATGGAGTTCTAGCGAGAGGTAGATAGCTGGACTTCTCAGAAAAACAGACAGAATGATGGTATTCATACCCATATAAGAGCTTAATCGAGGTTACTCGTTTTGCATGAATAAAATGACCTGCCCTTGTGGTTGCCAGTCAGCCTCTTCCCAGCTGTTCTAGAACTGCTTAAGTGGCATTGAAGCATAGCAACAGAGTTGATGTCTCTGCATAAGATCAGCTATGTGAATTTCCCGTCTCTAAGGCTGATTTTTCTACCATTGCTGCTGGTGCCCAAGCTGACAATACAAAAGTAAATGGTCTTGGGCGCCTGGGTAGCTCAGTGGGTTAAAGCCTCTGTCTTCGGCTCAGGTCATGATCTCAGGGTCCTGGGATCGAGCCCCGCATTGGGCTCCCTGCTCAGCGGGGAGTCTGCTTCATCCTCTCTCTCTCTGCCTGCCTCTCTGCCTACTTGTGATCTCTCTCTGTCAAATAAATAAATAAAATCTTAAAAAAAAAAAGTAAATGGTCAGCTCCATGGTACCACATCTTAACCTTACTCTGAGAGGACTAGACTAGTCACACTTGTGACGGATTGAATTAAACTCTTCTTTTATGGAATGAGGAGATGCTTATCTTCATAGGGATATTTACCTCTTTCTATCTATGTCTTTCTCTAATCTCACTTCATAGGGGAAAATATTATCTATATAAATATATCTTTTACAAGTATATTATAAATATTAAAAATACTTATAAATTAAAAATATATATGCTGTACATATTATGTAAAATATATAATGTACATTATAAACTATAAATATGTTTGTAATATGTGTATTTTATGTCATAATATATGTTTACATAATATAAATGATCTGTCATCTATTTATTTGTTAATTTGGGTACTTCTTTGCTTTTCTCACCCACAGAGGCGCTACAAATAATACCATTTATTGGTTCATAGAATACCTTTGTTGCCTTATCTGTGGTTATAGTTTGATATATAATATTGCATTTGGGCATATTTTTATAGGAAGTGAAGTGTGACCATGGGTTTACACCCATTGCATTCACTGGACTTACCTGTACTCCAAACCCCAGAAACAACTGGCTTACTGTAAAGTGTAGTGGTATGCAGAAGGCTCAGCTTTTGTATCAACTGGGAGGTGAACATCTTGCAATTTTAGGACACTATCTGATGCAGTACATATATTAAACCAGTGGCATATCTATATATATATATATATAGATATATAGATATAGATATAGATATAGATATAGATATAGATAGCTACCTGTTTTAAAGCTGGAATATATGAATCAAAGGTAGAAGAAGTCACCTAATAATAAGACCAGAAAATATACTTGGGATATTTATGCTTCCTACTCATGTGAGCTTTGATTTAATGGTATGTAAGTATGCAATCAGGCCACAAATTAGTAAGATTTGTAACAGCTATTCTTTTCTTCCAAGGAAAGCATAAAACTAGAAAACTAAAGGTATTCCCTGAAGTTCTTTCCATTAGAAGGGTTTAAATATTAATTATTTATTGTGTATATATATATATATATATGTATGTATGTATATATCTTAAAATATCAAGTCCAAGCTGCTGCTTCAGCTGCACCTTCAGTAAGCCATTCCATTCCTCTGTTAGACCAGCAGATTCTGGTTGGTACTGTTTGATATAACCAACAGATCCAATGTTCATGTGCCAGCATATCCTTTTCATTAAAAACGTGGATCCAGGGGCATCTGGGTGACTCAGCCGTTAAGCGTCTGCCTTCGGCCCAGGGTCCCATATCAAGCCCCACGTCGGGCTCCCTGCTCGGTAGGAATCCTGGTTCTCCCTCTCCCTTTCCCCCTGCCTGTGTTCCCTCTCTCATTGTATCTCTCTCTGTCAAATAAATAAATAAAATCTTTAAAAAATAAAAATAAATATAAAAAATAAAAAAAAATAAAAACGTGGATCCATAGTATGATGTGATATATTGTGTTATCATGTGTCTGTATTTCACTTGAACTGTAATCCTTGGGGGAAATGGTTGGTCCAGAACTATTAAAAAATCGTGTTGTGATTATCCAATTGATGCCTGCTATAAACTTCACATCTTTTCTTTTTTCACTACCAATTATTTTAATACTACAAGGATACCAAATAGGATGGTCCAAGTACAAGGGTTATTTGCATCAAATCTGGAAATGCTGGAAAAGAAAACGTTTTCCAGGTCTGTACCCTGCTCAAGCTGAGAGTCTTTCGCATCTTTTAGTACATGAGTTGGGTGCTATTCCTGTTATAGAAAATGTTTCCTCCAGAAAGAGCAGAAATCTTCCAGGCATTGTCCTTCCCTATTAGAGGTGGAAGGTACAGCTGTTTTATTCACTTTTAAGCTCCATTCACTGGAATGAATTACTGTATAGTTAAATCTTTGTATACATCTATAACTACTCAAAATAATGATTGCATAAAAATGAAGTTGTATGTACATTCTTCTACTATTTCAATTATACTAAAAAATTAAGCACAGTGGCTTTTTTGGAGATGATCAAGATTATCGTAATTTTTTTGAGTTAATATTTACCTATTTTCAGAGCTTAATTCTAATGGGTAATTATCAATATTTATAAAATTTCCAACAAAATACCAAAAAGATATTAAACAAAAATATTCCACTTTATTTCCTTTTTCCTCTCTAGCGTCTTATTATGAGTTTTAGATCACTGGTTACCCTGGTCAAACCAAATAGTTCTCTAGGGGGTAAAGTCCCCTGATTCAGGAGCACCTTCTAAACTATCATGTTTTTGTAGTATCACTTGGTTACTTTATTCTTGAGCTGTAATTAGCTTCATTTCTTCTAATGGCAGGATTTTAATATGGCACTTTGTATTAGAAAACATAGGAAAATTTCAAAATTCCTGAAGATGCTGTTCCCTTTATACAGGTAAAGAATGGAAATAAATTTAGCAATGCAAAAAGTGGCTTTAATTTTAGACATGATTTTGTTGTTGGAATTGCTATTACTATGAGTCATATCCTCAAGTGCATGAGTGTTATCCTAAAGCAAAGACAATAGTGTTTGGGATAAGGAATTGAATAGTATAGAAGAATAATTCTGAAAAAGTTGGCTGACATTTTGGAAAAGGTTAACTGACCTTAGCTTTAAGCTGGAATCACATTGTACCTTGGGTAATGTGCAAGACATTAGAAAGAGTCAAATGGTTTTGTAATATTTTGTATTCAGCATAGGTTGCAATTAATCAGTCTGTGCTGATTATATAAGTGTTTCTCACCCTCTGCCACTTGATCAACAGATGAGAAAGACATGACACAGGAAGATAAGAAGGATAATTATATTTCCCCCATTAGCTTTTCAAAAGAGATAGGTAAAAATTGATCATCTTCTGTTAAAAGGGAAGTAAATTTATCAGGAACCTGTCAGGTTTATAAGATGGAAAAGGATTTCATAGACATTTCAATAAAAATAGAAGACATGGAGACCCAAAATCCCAAAGCTGAATAAATAATTTACAATGTAACAGCATTTTAAAATACGATGTGAAAGATTAAAAAAACCTCATAAAACTACTAGAAGATTAAACTAATCTTTCTGGTCCCTTAATGGTTTGGAATTAGAGTGTTTTATATCAATTTTATCTTTAAGTTATAAGTAGAAAGAAGAAAGGTTTAAAGAAGGTTGACAAACGAGATTTTTTTTTTCTTTTTGCATGGGAGGAAGAAAAATATTCTAACAGGAAAAATAAAAAATAATGAGTTTGTTGAATCTTGCAAACAGAAAACTCAAGGGTGACTTAATTTGTTGCATTTGTGTACAGAAATGGTTATTTGAAAACTCCTTTTCAAGATTTATTTTGCTCAGAGTGGAAAAAAGTAAAAGTAGAGAAGGCAGATTTTACTTGAGTATAAAGATGGTTTTGTGACAATCTGAAAGATAAAAATGCAGGAGGTATGAGCTGAGGGAGATGTTAAACTCACAATATTTTTATACTGAGAAAATTTATATGGATGATGATTTAGATTAGTACCTTTCTCAAACCCAACAACTGTCTTTAGATCCTTTTCACCTTGATAACTATTGTTTAGAACTTCAGTTCCCAATATTTCCTTCATCTATACAGGATTAAAGGTCTGGGGATCTGTTTGGAGGATTAATTATTTCCATTCAGATCAAGGTAAAGGATTAACCACAACAGAGGACAAAGAGTTAGACCTTGTCTTTTGCATCATGGATATTTAATTAGTTACAAAATTATGGGTACAATAAATGTTTAAGAAAAGTCATTTCAAAGCATAGTAAATATATGAGAAGGTGAGTTCAGAATACCATTGTTCAAGAGTTTTTCCCTGTGGGTATTTGAAAACTTAGGTGAATAAACACATCTTTGTGTCTCTATCTCTGACTTTTGTTCTGTACTGAGATTTGGATATGACCCTGTCTCAAGTCACTTTAAATTTGTGAGGACCCAAACTTTTCAAGTTTATGTATTCCCTGATATTTCAGGATGTATTTTTATCCTTTTAGTGCATCTAGTTCCATGTTCATATCTTGTTCTGCTTTAAAGTCACTTTTCCTAACATTCTCAGTTCTTGCGTAGTTGATGGAGTCTGGAGAGTCAAAATGCAAATGAATCCATGGCTCTATAAGCATAGCTGATAAAGGCTTATCGAGACATTTGCCCAAGAGCCCTAGTACCTAAAAGACACTTGGAGATATAATACTATATTTGTGATTACAGAATTTGTGAAGAGTGAGTCCAGAAAGTAATGCAAATCATAACCTCATAAACTACCTTTTACTTAATTTAAAGTAAGCTTTAGCCTTTTCTTCATTATTATACATATATTTTCCTAATTTCTTCATTCTTTTTAAATTTCCATTTTAATTTTGTTTCTTCTTTTTTCCCAACTCTTCTTCACTTCTACAATCCTTTATTTTCTATCTTCTCTGTTGCTTAGGAACTATGCAGTCTCTTTACTCACATTCCTTAATTTGTAATTGGACACATTTTTTAATTATCCAAATATATCTTCTTTCAGGAAATATTTATTTCCTGAAATATTTACAAATTCCTATTCTGTAACTGGTGTGGTTCTAAGTTTTGGGATATACTGGGCAACAAGACAGATGAAGTTTTTTACTCGGTGGGGGTTGCAATACCATCAGGAAGAAGAACAAACAAACAAAATCAATCAATTACATTTGTAGAAAGTACTATAAAGGAATACAGTGATTTTTGAGAGCAAATATATTTAATCTACACAGGATGGTTTTGTCTTGATCACTAAAAGGTTACGAGTATTATGTCTATTATGTCGAAGGAGATAATCATAATGTATTGTCTGGGAAACAAACTGAGGGTTACAGAAGGGAGTGGGGTGGGATGATGGGGTAACTGGGTGATGAGTATTAAGGAGGGCACATGTTGTGATGAGCACTGGGCGTTATACGCAACTAATGAATCACTGAACACTACATCAAAAACGAATGATGTACTATATGTTGGCTAATTGAACATAATAATAATAAAAAAAGAAGTATCTTTTAGATATGAAAATTTGAGGCTGTGTGCTGGCCAGTGCCATTCTATTTTTTCTTCTTTTTTTTTTCTACTTTCTTATTCATTCATTTATCTAATGTGTTGAACACTATTAAGGACAAGTGAAATAAAGGGAAGTAAAATCAACATTTGCTAAATATTTACACATTGAATACATGATGACAAATTTATCTTCACAACTTACTCAGAGGAATTAATATTATTAACTCAATTTCAGAGGTAAACTGAGGTTCAAGAATTTAATTAACTTGCCCAATATCAATGTAGTGGCTGAACCAGAATATAACTCTTGGTTTTGTGAATCCAAAATCAATGTTCTTTCCACAATGTTATGTTGTTTCTCTAAATTAAAATTACAAGGTAATAAGTCCCTATAAAGATGTTTGAAGAAAATACTTTTCATTGTACTATGATGCCTATGATTTAGGCTTCTCAGATGATGTGTTCAGTATTCTACGGCAGTACTTCTCAAATGGCAAAGACATGGGTTCCTCTCCCCACCTCCCCATCCTTCATGAATTGATACTTAGTAAATACAGAATTATACATCTGGGTTTTGCTGTGATGTAAAATTGCTAGGTAAGTTTCTTAGCACTTTCAATTTCTGACTTAGCCTGATGCAAACTCATCACAGTTTATGGACCTGCACTCTGTGTGGACCACTTCTTCATTACTTCAGGGAATTTAAATACAAATAAATCATAATCTCTGCCTTCAAGGAGCTTACAGTCTTTTGGTGAGTTAGAACTGTACTTCAATTACTAAAACACAAGACATAGTAAAATAAATGCTAATGATATAAAGCAAGACCTCACAGATACGGTTAAAATTTAATAAGCCTTGAAGATAAATATGTTCCAGAGGTGGGGAGTTAGGAGGAAGATTCTGTTCGTCAGTATAAGGCTTGTACTTTTGGAAGTGAATGAAATAGTGTAGAAGTGGTGAAGAGTTTTGTGTGATTGGAAGCAGGTTATATTAGTCTTAAACCAAAAATCAAAAGAAATTGGTATTGAATTCTTATTACCCAAGCTGACTAATCTTGTATCTCATGAAAAGCATCATAGTATCTACCCTGGGAGGAACCAGAGTATCAAATGTAGAGAAAAATTGGTGGCTATCCTAGTAACAATAAAGCAAGACTTTGTAGATGTTGTAAACATTCAAGCAATATTAAAGATGAATATATTCCCAGAGCAGAGGGCTGGGATGGAAGAGAAAAAGGGTCTGTGTTCCAGATAAAGGCTTGGAAGGACTTGGAAGGGATTGCAATAGTGATTAGTTCTACGTGACTGGGGCCCGATCATATTAGTTTTGAACCCAAAATCAAAAGGTTTGGCTCCTGTTGACTATGTTATATCTCATGAGTAATCACGGCATCAACCCTGAGAGAAAGCAGGGTATCAAAGAGGAAGAGGGTATCAAATGCACAGACAACCTGGTGGTAAAGAGCAGCTCCACATGACAGCCACCAATTCTTCTGGGTAATCACATTTGAGAGGCCATGGGCATATCAGGTTGGTTCTAATGCTATAGTAGAAACAGTCTTTCGAAATTTTGACCTCTCTCCCAATCTATTAACATAGTTATCATAATTGACATTTTCTCCTATTGTCCTCTTTTGGGGAATAGTGACAACGAAGCCAATGGATGGAATGAATCACTCTGTGGTGTCAGAGTTTGTGTTCCTGGGACTCACCAACTCCTGGGAGATCCAACTTCTCCTCTTTGTGTTCTCCTCCATGTTTTATGTGGCAAGCATGATGGGAAACTCCCTCATCATGCTCACTGTGACTTCTGACCCTCACTTGCACTCCCCCATGTACTTTCTGTTGGCCAACCTCTCCTTCATTGACCTGGGAGTTTCTTCAGTCACTTCTCCCAGGATGATTTATGATCTTTTCAGAAAGCATAAAGTCATCTCCTTTGGTGGTTGCATCGCTCAAATCTTCTTTATCCACGTCATTGGTGGTGTGGAGATGGTGCTGCTCATTGCCATGGCCTTTGACAGATATGTTGCCATATGTAAGCCTCTCCACTATCTGACCATCATGAGCCCAAGAATGTGCATCTTCTTTTTAGTGGCTGCCTGGATGACTGGCCTTATCCACTCTGTGGTCCAATTGGCTTTTGTGGTAAACTTACCCTTCTGTGGTCCTAATGTATTGGACAGCTTTTACTGTGACCTGCCTCGGTTCATCAAACTTGCCTGCACAGACACCCACCGGCTAGAATTTATGGTCACAGCCAATAGTGGATTCATTTCTGTTGGTTCCTTCTTCATACTGATCACTTCCTATATCATCATCATTCTCACTGTTCAGAAACACTCTTCAGCTGGTTCATCCAAGGCTCTGTCCACACTGTCAGCTCACATCACTGTGGTAGTCTTGTTCTTCGGTCCTTTGATGTTTTTTTATACATGGCCATCTCCCTCCATACACCTGGATAAGTTTCTGGCCATCTTTGATGCTGTTCTCACTCCCTTCCTGAATCCAGTCATCTATACATTCAGGAATCAAGAAATGAAGGTGGCAATGAGGAGAGTATGCAGACAGCTTGTGAATTACAGGAAGATCTCTTAAGTATTGCCTGTATTGTGAAGAGCCCTTGTTGATCACTGATGTTCGTTATTGATGATCAAAGTCAGCTAAAAGCTCTTGTTTGTCCTACCTTGATTTGACTATACATGCTGATACGGACTCTATTTTTATGTTTCATTTAGGAGGGAGGGACATTCACTTTTGAAAATAGAGAGGGAGTTACATATGAAGTATTTTAAATCCAAGATTATAATAATTTTGAGCCTTAATTCCTAAGGAATAATATTTATATGAAGTAATTGTTAGAAATGCAAAAGAGAGTAGACTTCTTTAAGGCCTTCAGAACAGGGAGAGGTCTCTCTCTCTCTCTCTTTTTTTTTTTTAAGATTTTATTTATTTATTTGACACAGAGAGAGAGATTGCAAGTAGGCAGAGAGGCAGGCAGAGAGAGAGGAGGAAGCAGGCTCCCTGCGGAGCAGAGAGCCCGATGCGGGCCTCGATCCCAGGACCCTGAGATCATGACCTGAGCCGAAGGCAGAGGCTTTAACCCACTGAGCCACCCAGGCGCCCACTCTCTCTCTCTCTTTTTAACAGTAGTCTGTCTCACAGAAAGGAATCCCAACTCAATGGGGATTTGCTGAGAGAAATGAACTAAGTCTTCTTATTGTATGCTGCAGCTTGCTGACATTCTACCCCTTCTGTGGGTCTCTGCCAAGGTTGCACAAGGATGGCAGTATCTTTGAGAGCACATACAGAATCTTTGAGAACACACATACTGGAGCCCAGTGGGCGAATGTCTGGGTAGAAGCCATGTATTCTTAGAATACAAGGAACTGAGAAAACACCAGGTTCTTTCTTCTTGATTAGTATTACACTATTTAAACCCAGTAAATTTTCATTCCCTTTTCTCTTCTACTTCTTGACTTTTCCTCAGTCAGTTATGGCCTCTGGGCTAGGAAGATCTCTATCCCCCTTCCCTTTCATTTTTCAGGCTTTCTTCCTTCTCCTTCTCCCTGTGCCATCATTCCTCCGTTTCCCACTTTCCTTGCTGCTCTGTCTCCTTCTAATTTCCCTTACTGCTGTCCCATTAATTAATTTATTTTTCTTCTTTTCTTTATTGAGGTATAATTGAAATATAATATTGTTAGTTTCAGTGTACAAAATAATGACTGAGTATTTGTATATATTGCAAAATGATAACCACAATAAATCTAGTTAACATCTGTCACCATACATTACTGTCTTTTATTTTTTATTTTTAAAAAGATTTTATTTATTTGACAGAGAGAGACAGTGAGAGAAGGAACACAAACAAGGGGAGTGGGAGAGGGAGAAGCAGGCTCCCCACTGAGCATGGAGCCTGATGCAGGGCTCTATCCAGGACCCCAGGACCATGACCTGAGCCGAAGGCAGACGCTTAACAACTGAGCCACCCAGGCATCCCCATAACTCTCTTTTAAATGGCTCTACTTTAGGGCGCCTGGGTGGCTCAGTGGGTTAAAGCCGCTGCCTTCGGCTCAGGTCATGATCCCAGGGTCCTGGGATCGAGGCCCGCATCGGGCTCTCTGCTCGGCAGGGAGCCTGTTTCCTCCTCTCTCTCTGTCTGCCTCTCTGCCTACTTGTAATCTCTCTCTCTGTGTCAAATGAATAAATAAAATCTTTAAAAAAAAAAAATGGCTCTACTTTAACTGTGATAAATTGTCTCTTTCACAGGTTTCATATCTTGAACAACTTGTTTTATACAGAAGCTCAGCCATGGAGTGTGAATGAGGGGAGAATATCTAAGTGGCAAGGGTAGAGTCACTTAGAGCAGTGTCTTTCACACTTTCTGATAGTGACCAATAGTGGGGAATACAATATACATTGCAGTACATACCCTGTCCCATCCCCATAAAGAACTAAAACAAAGTTTCACATAATGATATTCAGTTTTAATGAAGTTTTCTGTTTTTCTTTCCTTTTCTCTTGTCATCTATTAAAAAATTGTTTACAAACTACTTTGTGAACTACAGGAAATCTGCTTACTTAGAAAATTACACAGAAGATACAGAATTACATGTACTGCTTCCAGTTGAGAGCAGAATGAATACACCAAGATAAACGTTACGTTGTTCTAATAGAAAAAAACAAATTCTAGTCTTGCTTTATTTATTTATATTTATTATTGTTATGAATTTTTGAGCCATTAAATATTTTTGTACAACATGATTTTTAAAAAAAAGCTTTTTATTTATTTATTTGAGGGGGGAGGAGAGAGAGAGAGAGAGAGAGAGAGTGAGTGTGCACACGCATGAGCAGGGGGAGGGGCTGAGGGAGAACCAGATTCCCTGCTGAGCTTCATTCCAGGACACCTGTTTCATGACTTGAGCTGAAGGCAGACGCTTAACTGCGCCACCCTGGCGCCCTCTAGTCTTGCTTTACTGTAGTATTTGATAGCAAAACATTTCTAAGTTTATTAAAATAAGCTGATCACGCTGAGCTGTGCAAAATTTTCACATCTATCATTGCTTCTTTTCAGACTCATTATTTAAAGTTACACACACACACACACACATACACGCATGCGCACACACACACACATTTTCCTTCCAAGATTTTAAAAATTCCAGTTAGTTCACATACAATGTAATAATATTATTTTTAAAAAATATTTTATTTATTTATTTGAGAGAGAGAGTGAATGAGAGAGAGAGAGAATCTGAAAAAGACTGCACTGAGCACAGGGCCCAATGCCACGCTCAATCCCACAACCAAGAGATCATGACTTGTGCCGAAACAAAGAGCTGGATGCTTAAGCGACTGAGCCATCCAGGTGCCCCTACAGTGTAACATTAGTTTCAGATGTATAATATAGTTATGTAACACTTCCATTTAATACCTAGTGTTCATCACAACAAATGCACTCCTTAATCCCCATCACTCATTTCACCCACCCACCCCCACCTCAGTTCTGGTAACCATCAGTTTGTTCTCTCCAGTTAAGAGTTCGTTTCTTGGTTTTACTCTTTGATTTTTCCCCCATTTTTATTTGTTTTGTTTCTTAAATTCCACATTTGTGGGATTGGTATTTGTCTTTATCTGACTTATTTCACTCAATATAATCCTCTCTAGCTCCCTCCACATTATTGCAAATGTCAAGATTTCATTCTTTTTATGACTGAGTAACATTCCATTGTGTATATATATTACATCTTCTTTACCCATCTTTCATCAGTTGATGGACATTTGGGTTCTCTCCATAATTTGGCTATTGTTGATAATTATGCGATAGACATCAGGGTGTGTGTATCCCTTTGAATTAGCATTTAAAAAATTAAAAAATAAAGTTATATATATAATCAAAGCAAATAAAATTTACTCCCTGAAAATCATCTACAGCTTTCTGTATCCTTTGGTTTTATTTTTTACTATTCCTTTTCACATTCTGGAATAACATTTTATCATAAGGTAAATACACATTTTTTCCCCCTTGATAAACCAGATTCTATTACTTGCATAGTCAGTGATACTTTTTGGTCATGTTACTTCTGGTATATTCTCAGTCATCCATATTAATTATGACTTTTAACCTATATAGCTTATTTTACAGAGAGTTTTGAAGGTAATTGAGAATTGTCTGTCATATACAATCATTTTAGGAAACTAGCAAAGCTCATGAGCACATTAAAAATATAATGCACAACAGTCACACACATCCTATTTATACTTTCTTATAGGCAATAAATATTATTCTTAAATGAGCACACTGACTACTTGATCAAAAGATATAGACATTCTACAAAGACAAAAGTTACACACACTGTGACCAATGGTTCAATATTTAATCTTATTTTAAAGTTATCCAAAGAATATCCACTAATAACTTTACTTAACACTGAATCAAGGTCTTAAAATTGCTAAGGATATTAGACATTATGTTTAACTGGACACACTACAGAATTGTCAGAAGTGTAACAAATTGACTGGACGTGTAATTTTACATTTTTTCTAATTTTAAATGCTTGTTTTATGCTCTGTACTGCAAAGATCAGGGAGAAGATGTATAGCTGTTCTGTAAAAAATATCAAATTAGTCTGTATTGTTTAAGAATTTATTTAGATCATATGATCTTAGAATATCATATAAAAATGCTTCTGAGTAAATTCTATGAAAATTTTTTCTGAAAAATCCAATTAATTAATTAGCTAATTAATTAATTTTCAGAGAGAGAGAGAGAGCGAGTGAGCATGAGCAGGGGAGGGGCAGAGGGAGAGGGAGAGAGAATCTTAAGCAGGCTCCATGCTCAGCACAGAGCCCGATGTCAGGCTTAGTCTCATGACCATGAGACCATGACCCAGCTGAAATTGATAGTTGGATGCTTAACCAACTGAGCCACCCAGGTGACCCAGAAAAAGCTAGCATATTTAAAACAGAAATTTAGTTTTTAAAATTTCTTTGGAATATGGAGTATTTTAGATTCTTGTTAGTACTTGTTAATCTCTATAAATCAATTATTACAGAATCACTTCAGTTTGAGAGGCTTTGTATAAATGTTATTACTATGTCACTGAGGTAGAAAAATATTTCATATTCATACAGTGAGAGTAAAAGTTTTATTTATTACAGAAATACAGCCATCATAATGTTCCCAGATTCAGTTTTACCATCTTACCTACACATCAAAGGTAGAATCAGATTTACCAAGATATCAAAAGTAGAGACACACAGACATAAGAGGTCAAAGAACTTTCTGTTTCCATTGGAAAAAGACCTATTTTTACAAAAATGGATAAAAAAATCCCCTAACAAACCAAATTCTCCATCATTTCTCACATGATAGATCCTGTATTAATTTGCTAAAGTTGCTGCAACAAAGCCCCACAAACTAGTATCAAAAACAACAGAAATTATTGCCTCTCAGTTCTGGAAACCAGAAGTTCAAAGTCAAGGTGGTGGCAGGGTTAGTGGTTTCTAAGAGCTTTGAGGGAAGGATCAGTTCCAGGTCTTTCTCCTTGACTTGTAGATGGCTGTCTTCTCCCTGGGTTTTTTTCAACATTATTTTTCTTCTGGGCAAATCTGTTGTCCAAACTTTCCCCTTTTAAAAGGACACCAAACTGGATTAGGGCTCACCCTAATCTTAACTCATTAGATTTATAATGGCCTTATTTCCAAACTAAGTTCACATTCTGAATTACTGGGGGTTAAGACTTCAACATGAATTTTGGTGGGGGAGGGGGCACAATTCAACCTATGATAGATCCTCACCATCCTAACAGAGATTGACAAATTATCAAATCATGAAACCAAATTCATAATTTCTGTTATCACCAGTGAGGAATAATGTAGTAGTCATGTGCAAACCAGCATTGGAACCAAACTTGGCCAAGAACCAGAAACCAACCAATCAATAAACAAACACTTCCAAAGCAGAAAGATCAGAATGTTAGTGAAGTTAAAGTTTTCGTGCTGCTTTGAATTCTCTATGAGAACTCTGAAGAGACATACCTAGGTATAAACATCTCATGAAGCACATTGCTTAAGAAACACAGTTTACTGACCCCAGAAAGTGAGCCAACTTGGATATCTTGGTGGATCTCCAAAATGGTAGAAGCATAATTTTAAAAAAGTTAACATGACTTGTGTATAAAGTGATCATGTGTATTTACTTAACTCACTAATGAAAGAACAAAATGGTAGGATGGTAAGCTGGCTTCAATCAAATTTTGATGTAATCATTTTCTAAGACTGAATGAATCCTCCTTTAAATGGCCTTCATAACTCTTTATTTCACCATTTCCATGATTCTGACCTGTGCTATAATTGGGCTGCAGCACAGTGACATTAGAATTTTAAGAAGCCAAACCCAAGGAAAAAAATGCTAGTCAGATTGATTCTCATTTACAAAAGTGCTATCCCAAAAGACCTAAGAGCCAAGAGATTTGTAAATTAAATGAAGATATTTGTTAGATATTTTTGAGAATTTAAAACATAGAAACTACTGCATTTTAAGACATTTAAGATGTTTAAGATAAAAAAACAGTCAGTATGAATAATGCTAAGCTTCACTATTAATCAGGGAAATCCAAATTAAAACCAATCCTAGGCTGAAAAGTCCAAATGCTATGGGTAAATATACTGTTTTTAAGACCTGGGTTGGAAAGTTCCTCAACTCTGTGGCATAGTGAGATTCCATTTTTGAAACCTGGAAAGAAGGTCCAAGTGATATGGCAGTGTGTAGGCTTATGGGCTAAGATGTTTATGAGGTATTCCTGGATTCATAAGGGATACAAATCCTAGAGGTGCCTGGGTGGCTCAGTTATTAAGCATCTGCCTTCAGCTCCGGTCATGATCCCAGGGTCCTGGGATCGAGCCCCACCAACTGGGCTCCCAGTTCTGTGGGAAAGCCTGCTTCTCCCTCTCCCACTCCCCCTGCTGGTGTTCCCTCTTTCGCTGTATCTCTCTCTGTCAAATAAATAAATAAAATCTTAAAAAAAAAAAAAGAGGGATACAAATCCTAGAATGATACACACAGTGCTTCTCTTATGGCAATTCTACTCCTTACTGGTCATGAATCCACTAAGCAAGAGAAAAGAAGGAATCAGTAGGCTGTGTCCCTTTAGTGATGTAGTATCTTTTGGTCTAATCAGTAAGTATCTAAAATAAGTAAATATTGAAGTGTATTTTTTCAAATAAACAGTTGTGCTCATGAGACTTCCAGATAGGACTATTTAGCAGCATATATTAAAAATGAAACTGTTATATAGTATTTTAGTGCTGCTAGTCAGCTATCCTTTTATGATAGATGATAAGATTCTAAAAAGTAAGAGCTCTGAATTCTGTGGTCTTTTGACTCCATCACGATTTGTACAGTGATTCAGGTAGGTTAGATGGATAGAAACTCTTCATGAAGAAAGACAGCAGGGAGAGATGAAACTCATGAATCACAAATGAATTAATTCTGTAATTCAATAGGGAAATTGGAGCAGATAATTCACAACCAAAATATAAAAAATAGCAGATTGAGCAGAGTCAAATCATGACTTCATGCTACATATTAGAGAAATTATTCACTAGAGTTGCACGGATGTCTTAAGTGTTGGTCTCCAGATGAAAGATAAAGTAGGAGCAGAAAATTTGAGTCCCCTGGAGTAAACGTGAAGATTTGGACAATGCTGAGGAAAGTAGCTTTGATATATTATGATTTCCTGGGCCATCGACTAGATGCAATGGTTGAACCATCACAGAAAAAGATGCATGTAGTAGTAGAAATAACCTGGATTGACTGGAAACCAAGGGTCAAATGTATTAATTCTGGATTTGCCACCAACTTGTTTCTTAGCTTCAGCAATGCCATCTATCCTTTCTGTACCTTGGTTTCCTTGACTCTAAAAGTAAAGAATTTTACAGTCACTAGCAAAATTTACTTAGGTCCAGCAACAAGAGCCTTCTACAAGGCTTGTTGCATTGATAGCAGTAAAAACAACCATTTTGGGAGCATGCAGCCTCCATGCCCATACCTGTATATTTTTCTGCTATTCTGAATAGTGTCTGGAGTTCTTCCTACCCATCTCAGGAAGAATAAACAAGTGGAGAAACTTCTAGGATAATCACATTGATATACTTCTCTGCAAATTTTATTATTTCTCAGTAATTCCAAGTTAAACTCATCATTTGTTAGTAACTCCAGACTATTGTTAGGAAGCAGATTACAAATTTTTATCTGAATGACCCTAAACATTGATCTACTGCTTTATCTCCTACCCTACAAAAAAGTAAATTATAATATCATTCTGTGTACTCCATTTATGTAAGGGACTAAAGTCATAGCTATGGCTACTTTATTTCATCATTTCCAAATGATTTACTCTTTCTAATTTTTTAACAAAGATTTATTTATTTATTTTAGAGAGGGAGAGAGGTGAGGGAGAGAGAGTCTCAAGCAGACTCCTTGCTGAGTGCAGAGCCCTACCCAGGGCTTGGCCCCATGACCCCGAAATCACAACCCAAGCTGAAACCAAGGGTCAGTGACTCTTGCACTGACTGCACCACCCACACGCCCCTAGTCTTTCTATTTTAAAACTATTTTATTGAGATATGATTAACATACAAAAAACTGAACATTTTAAAAATATACTACTTGATGAATTTAGAGTTAAGTATATACTCATGAAACCATCATCATAATCTATGCTATAAACATAGCCATCACTTCCAAAAGTTTCCTCCCTTCCTTCTCTTCCATCCCTTTTTAATTAATTAATTAATTAATTATTTTTGTGATTAAAAACACAACATAAGATCTACCCTTTTAGCAAATTTTAACATATACAATACAATATTGTTAACTATAGGCTTTATGCTGTGCATTAGGCCTCTAGGACTTATCATTTTGTTGAACCAAAGCTTTGTACCCTTTGACTAATACCTTCCTATTTCCCCCTCCCACAGTCCCAGAAACCACCATACTGCTCCCTGTTTCTGTAAGTTTGACTATTTTTATAAGAATAATTATGCAGTATTTGTCTTTAAAAAATTTTTAAAAAAGATTTTATTTATTAATTTGAGAGAGAGAGAATGAGCATGGGGAGGAGCAGAGGGAGAGGAGTGAGAGGAGAGGGAGAAACAGACTCCCCTCTGGACACAGAGCCTGATGCAGGACTTGATCTCAGGACCCTGGGATCATGACATGAGCAGAAGGCAGCCACTCAACTGACTGAGCTACTACCCAGGTGCCCCCCAGCTTTTCTTTATCCATTCATCTGTTGATGCATATTTAGGCTGTTCCCATATCTTGACTATTGTGAATAATGCTGCAATGAACACAGGAGTGTGTATATCTCTTTGAGATTCTGGATTAAGTACTTTTGAATATATACCATGAAGTGAGATTGCTGGATCATATGGTAATTCTATTTCATTTCCATACATTAGCAGTGAGTTCTCTAAAATATAAATTAAGAAAATAGACACAGTTATAATAGGATCAAAAAGAATAAAATAGAGATAAATGTGACCAAAGAGGTAGAAGACTCATGCTGTAAACTACAAATCATTGATGAAGAAATTAAAGTGAATGAAAATAAATGGAAGACCATGATTACAGATCGGAAGACTTACTATGGTTAAATTATCCATATTACCCAATGATATCCACAGATTTAATGAAATCCCTATGAAAATTCCAATGTCATTTTTTATAGAAATAGAAAAAAAATCCTAAAATTCATATAAAACTAAAAATGATCCTCACAGCCAAAGCAATACTTAGAAAGAAGAACAAAGCTGGAGGCATCATATTTCTTGACTTCAAAATATTTTACAGAGATACAGTAGTTAAAACAATATGGTACTGTCATAAAACAGACATACAGACCAGTGGAACAGACTAAAGACACCAATAGTAAACTTACACGTATGACCAATGGAACAGACTAAAGACACCAATAGTAAACTTACACATATATGACCAACTAATCTTTGACAAGGTACCAAGAATACACAGTGGGGAAAGTGTAGTCTCGTCAACAAGAGGCTTGGGAAAACTGAATATCCACATGCAGAACAATGAAATTGGATCCTTATGTTACAACATACACGAAAATCAACTCAGAATGGATTAAAGACTCAAATGTAAGTGATGCAACTGTGAAAATCATTGAGGAAACATACATAGAAGAAGACCTTCACTGGGTTTGGTAACGATTTCCCTCATATGACACCAAAGGCATAAGCAACATAAGCAAAATGAGAAAAGTTGGACTAAATCAAACTAAAAAACTCTATACAGCAAAAAAAAAAACCAAAAGCAAAACAGATAAATAAATAATCATAGAGTCAAAAGAAAAATTATAGAAATATTTTTCTATAATTATAGAAATATTTATAAACCATTTATCCGATAAGGAATTAATATCCAAAATATATAAGAAACTCAAACAAGTCAGTGGCAAAAACAAGCAAAAACAGAAACACAATCTAATTAATAATGGGGAAAGGATTTGAATAGGCATTTATTTCTCCAAAGAAAACATACAAATGGGTAACAGGTATATGAAAAGATGATCAATATCACCGATTGTCAGGGAAATGTAAATCAACACCAAAATGAAATATCACCGCTCACCCTTGTGAAGGCTATTAGCAAAAAGAGAAAAGATTATAAGTGCTGGTGAAGATGTTGGTGGAAACATAAAATGGTGCAGCTTCTATGGAAAACAGTATGGCTTCTTCCCTTTCTGAAAAAAGCATAGTTTATATCCAGGACTATTGTTCTAACACATAACACCAGATGACATGAAAGTTGTCAGCTCAGAGTGAAGGCCAGATCTGGAAAAGGTTCTTTTAAAGCAGTATCAGATTCTGTGCAAAGGGCCCAATTGCTTGGGTTATACTACTTGGAATACACAACGGAATTAAAAAAAGTTGTTGGTAAGAAGAGGTAAGATGCAAAGGTTATAGGAAGCATCAATGGGTAATCTCAATGCCAACTGCTATCATTTTGTGACAGCCATTTTCCTAAAAATTACAGAGTATTTTACATATGGACATGACATCCCACAAATATGTTATACCAAAGATCTACATTAAAAAAAAACAAGGTGAGGGAGTTGGTATTTAACAACTGGATCTACTGTCTCCATTACACTGCACCACTTGTAATCTGCTGGACCAGTGGAATGGCTTCCTGCATTTGCAATTGAAGCACTAGCTTGGAGATGATATTTTGAGAATGTGGTGGCATTCTCTAGAATACTGCATTTATAAACAATAAGTAATTTTTATTTAGTGTTGTGGCCCAATGAAGTAGAATATATGGTTCCAGGAACCAGGGTACATTTGGGAAGTTTGAGCTTCTCATTCTTAGCAGTCTAAGCACCTGGGGTTTAGAAGTCCTGGTTTCTATAACAAGAGAAAAATTTTCATCAGTGACATAACAAGAGTCCCATTAAATGTAATCTGTGTCAACTTCCCTTCTGGGCGCTAGGCAGAAGCAAAAATTCAAGATTTTTGTACCAAAAACAAACAGGGAAGAAAGGGATTACCATATTGACAGGTGTTATTGATCATTAGGGATAAGTATGGCTGTTGTTACACATGAGAGTAGGAAGGATACAGTTTGGCATAAGATGGTAAGTATGGGTGACTTTTAGAACTTCCTTAACCAATTTTGATTGTAAATAGACAAATTTAACAACTACAGCCTGAGAAGAACACAGTAAACAGGGTTTTGGATTGCTCATGCCTAAGGGCTTAGGTCACCTTATCAGGTGAGGCATCTAGGCCAGCAGATGCCTCGATGTCTACACTACATAGGAGAGGAGGGATATAAATTGTGGTCTCACTACTCCAGGAGAAGGTGTTCTATTTCATCCCATTAACTTTCCCTTTATAGGATGCCCACAGGATAAGAGGTTCAGCAAAGTCTCAAAGGAGCTGCTCGGAGAACTTAAATGAATCAAGGAGATGCAAGTGACCTAGGGGTGCATGTCACATGTGTTATGGTCTGCCACCCAGAACCTCTCCTTCAGGACAGAAAGATGTTTTCCCCTAGCTTTTAGGACAGGAAGATTTTTCAGGATAGAAATATTTATTCCCCACTGTTGGAGGATTGTTATCTGACCGGTCCCATCAATTTACCCCTTTGGGAATGCCCTTGACTAAAGAGAGCTGATATATCCAAGGCTAGGCTCACTTTCTGTGTTAGTTTGCATCCAACGATTGGTTAACAGTCTACTTGAGACACTTATGGAATCTCAACCCAGGTGCAGAGCCCCTGCAAGTTTGGGGGTGGTCTTGTTATAGCTACTATCATCCAACTTCTGCCTCTGTCACCTCCTGTTTAATTCCCTACCCTCAAATGGAATTAATCCTAATAGCATTCCCTAACAAGTTTCCTGTGTTGATCTTCATCTCAGAATCTCTTACCCTAGGAAGTACTAAATGGTGGACATAGCAACATAATTGAAGTCTTTGTGTAGACTCAACAACATGAATTTCTCTTCACTAAGGGTGATCTCTCTACCATCATGGCTGAGTGCCTAAGCTGCCAATACAAAAGTAAAGCCTCTTTACTTTTATATACCTCACCATACTCTCAGGAAACCCACTGTCCACCTTTTCTGGAAGGATTAGAGACCTGTCTTCATGGCTATATAAATTTATTCTGGGTTCTGCTTTTTATTCCCCCTACCCGTGGTGCTTCTGCTAGCACTACCATTCATAGATTTAAAGAATACCTTTCCCATCTTACTTATCATTTGCTATACAACACTGGCTCTGGAGACATATTTAAATAAAATAAAGTGTGACCATGGGTTTATATCCACAGAATTCACTAGATTTACTTGTGGTCCATGACCCAAAAATAACACTGATGGAATGGTGGAATGGCCTGGAGAATACTCAGCTTTTGTACTAACTGAGAAGTTGGTATAAAACCTTGCATGTTTAGGAAGCTATTTGATGCAGTATACATCTTAACCCAGTGGCCAATATATACATTGCTATCTTTCCTGAAGTTGGGATATATAAACTCGAAGTGGAAAAAGTCACTCTTAATAGTAAGACCAAAGAATTTATTGGGGAAATTTATGCCCCCTGTATTTATTCTTGTGGACTTTGGTTTAGTAGGTTTGGAGGGCCTAGTGCTCCAGGGAAGAATGTTTCCAAAGGGAACAAACTCTTTGACCACTTTGGGCTCCTTATGTCACTGAACTAGCAGATGGAAAAGGGCTTACTCTGACATTTTTGGGTACTGGGGCAAGAGTAAAAATGGAAGCCTGTAAGCTATATATTGAAATATTTGAAAGTTATAAATCAAGGTAACATCTTTAATACAGCCTGTTTTATCCTCCTATATTGATAAATATGTCTTTTCTTCTTTTTCTCTAGTATATTATGAGTTTTTAGGACCTTTGGTTGCTCTGGTCAAACCAAAAGGTCTCTAGGGATAAAGTCCCTTGATCCATGAGCTCCTTCTAAACTCCTGTCTGCAGTGTCACTTGCTCACTGTTGTCTAGAATTGTTAATTAGCTTTATTTCCACATAGGGCAAGATTTTATGGCACTTTGTGTTAGAGAACAAAGGAAAATCTAGGACTCCATGAAAACGCTCTTTTATTTATACAGGTAAAATCGACAGATGATAATAAATTTAATAATAAGGAGAGTAACTCTAGTGTCAGACATGGTTCTGTTCTTGGAATTCCTATGAACATGAGTCATATCCTCAAGTATGGAGGTGTTTTCCTAAAGCACAATAGATGGCATTTGGGATAACCAATTGACTAGTAGTGGAGAATAATTGGGTATTGTACATTGGAGAAGGCTAGCTGACCTTGACTTTTAACTACAATCACACAGTGATATGATAACGTGAAAGATATTAGAAAAAGTCGTATGGCTTTAAAATGTTTAGGATTCAGCACTCTGTTACCTGTGATGATTATATAAATGATTCTCACCCCCTGCAATTTGACAAACAGGTAAGAAACATTGGTGACACATGTAACTAAGAAAACAAGGGTTATAAGTTTTTCAAATAAGATGAAGTACATATTTTCTGTGAAAAGGGGAGTATATTTATTAGTTACTTGTATAATTCGTAAGATAGAAAAGAGTATCATAAATCCCTCATTAGAGGAGACACCCAAAGATCCAAAGCTGAATAAATTATTTTTAATGTAAATGTCATCCTAAAATATGCAGTGGAAAATTTAAAAACAAAATGAAAACTACCAGGAGATCAAATTAGTTCTGCTCTCTTATGTGCCTTAGGATTTTAGAATGTTTTGCATTAATTTTGTAAACTGTTAGTAGAATGTGGAAGGATTTAGAGAAAACTGATAAACGTGGGTTTTTTTTTGTTTGTTGTTGTTGTTGGTGTTGTTTTGGAGTGGAGAGGTAGATGAGAAAGAGATTGTAAAAGGAAATATGAAAGGATTTGAGTTCTTTTTAAATTAAATTAATTCTTACTCATTTTTTATTCAAGTATAATTAATATACAGTATTCAAGTATAATTAATATACTAGCTTTAGGGGCACAACATAATGATTCAACCCTTCAATTTATTACTCAGTGCTCATCATGATAAATGTACTCTTTTTTTTTTCTTTAAGATTTTATTTATTTGACAGAGAGATCACAAGTAGGGGGAGAAAGAGGCAGAGAGAGAGGAAGAGCAGGCTCCCCGCTGAGCAGAGAGCCCAATGCGGGCCTCTGTCCCAGGACCCTGAGATCACAACCTGGGCCGAAGGCAGAGACTTTAAGCCACTGAGCCACCCAGATGCCCACAATAAATGTACTCTTAATCCCCTTCACCTACTTTACCCATTCCTTCTTCCCCCTCTCCTCCAGCAACCACAAGTTTGTTCTCTGTACTTAAGAGTCTGTTTGTTCTTTCTTCTTTCTTTCTTTCTTTGGTTTCTTACATTTCACATGTGAGTGAAATGATATGATATGTCTTTCTCTGACTGACATATTTAAGTTAGCATTCAGAAAGCTAAGGGATGACTTAGTTGGTTGAACTTATGTATATAAAAATTTTATTGACAGGAATAAAAAGCAGGGTATAAGGAATACAAAAAAAGTTAAAGGGACACAAGAATTCTTCATATTGCATGCAGTTATAAAATGTAAAAGAAATGGTCTTACATTAGGAGAAGCAGAATTTTATGAAGAAAGATTTTGTGATAATTCGAAAAATAAAGTGTGGGATATTTCAGATGAGGGAAGTTCTAACCTCAATATTTTTAGATTGAGAAGGAAATTTATACGAATGATGGTTTAGGTTTTCAAACCTAGGAGATGTGGCTCCCTTTCAGCTTGATAATTCTATTATTTGGAACCCCAGCTGCCAATATCTCTTTCATCTATAAAGTATTAAATATCTGGGAATCCATTTCTGGAAAATTGATAAGTTCCATATGGGTAAAAAAAAAAAGGATTAATCATGATGTAAGGCAAAGAGTTAGGCCTTTTATATCATGGATATTTAATTAGTTAAAACAAATAGCTATGCTTGAGAAGAACAATTAAAAAACTTTTTCTTTTGGGCACAGCCAATCTATGAGAAGGTGGTTTTAGAATATAATCAACTAGGAGATTGACTGTAGGTATTCGATGACTTCCAAGTGAATAAACAAACATTATATCCTGGTGTTTTGATCCAGAATCCTGTCTGTGATTCTTGCCCAGGGTGGAAAAACTGGATCCTGACTATATTTCAAGTGGATTTAAAACTTTGTTGTGTGAATTTTGATAGTCTTTGATATATGGTTATGCATTTCTCTTCCTTTTAGTACATCTGGGGAAAATTTACTTTTGACTTTCTTCCCCCACTATACGTTCCAGGGTAACTAAACACACTCAGTGTTGCCCTGTTAGATCCATATTTATAGCTCCTGCCCCTTTTGATTCACTTTCCTCAAATTTGTAGTTCTTATGTAGGGGAAAGGGGATCGGAGAGTCAAAAGACAAATAAATTCACAGCCAGATGTGTATAAGTGATGAAGCTCATGGAGAAAGTGATAAAGCTCATGGAGCACTTAAAAGATACTGGCAGACATGGTACTATCAATTGTTTAGAATCACAGAATTTCTGGAGAGTGGGTCTAGAAAGTAATAAAAATCATACCTGATAATCTATCTCTTACTTGAAGTATTCCTTGTCTTCTCTTTGAAATTATATACTTTTTCTCTTTATTCCTCCTTCCTTTTTAAAGTGTGATATCATTTTTCTTTTTCCTTAATTCTTCTTCACCTTTATAATCTATATTCTATTTTTTTGTCTCTTCAGAACTCTTCCCAGTCTTTTTATCCATCTTCCCTAGTTATATAGTCATATTTTCATGTTTCTTTTTTTGAAAATCATCCAATTATATTCTTTCTATCTTTGTTTCTTTGTTGAACTGTGATATTATAAATACGAAGATGCTATCTCTATTAGTATTTCAATTGTAATCTGATTTTCCCACATTGAAGGCTATTCTTATTATGTCTAGGTCATATTTCCACATTATTGGAACCATTAGTCAATTTTGATGGAGGCAATATTTTTAGTGTTTCTCTCCCTCCTTTTTTATTCTAAGCATGTGTTAGCAGTTGAGATTATGAAAAAGGATAAAATTTCCAATCCCTCCCCCTCAATCCATCTACATATAAAACTAACCATAATGTAAGGTGATATGTAATGCTTTGGGGCATGAACAAAGTTCTACGAGTAGGAACATGGACAAGGAAGGTATAAATCTGCTTAAAGTGTGAAGAGGTGGTAGGGAAAGGAGTCTAAACATTATAGTATGTGTTTATTTTGAGGTATGGATTGTACTGTTCCAGAAAGAAGAGCAGTGGGTGGAAAGAGTGGAAGCAGAGTTGAAGAAGAACCAGTATATTTAAAGGCATGGAGACATATGTATGATGTGGCATTGTCAGATAATAAATAGATATTGCTGGATCTTGGGTGCAAGAAAGGATGTAATAAAATGAGGTAGAAAATTAGGTTGGAAAGGCCCAGACTCCAGACAGGTTTAAATGCTTTATTATGAGGTTGTGTTCATCTGGAGGCAAAAGAGGAGTCATTAAACTATTAATACTGTGGCTGGATTTGTTTTGAGAGCAGATAGATTTTTGTTGGAGCAGCAGAAACACTTGAAGGAGAGACTCTTGATGAGGATTTGTGATAGATCTAGTGATAACTGTTGAAAGGAGGGGAGTTAGAAGAGAAAGAACCAAATGCATGGCAGATGTGTTAAATTAAAAGAAACTGTGAAACATACTTCAACTTTTTTTGGGGGGTGGGGGGATGGGTGAGCCTGGTGGTTAGTACTAAGGAGGGCACGTATTGCATGGAGCACTGGGTGTTATACATAAACAATGAATCCTGGAACACTACATTAAAAACTAAGGATGTACTGTATGGTGACTAACATAACACAAATAAAAAAATTAAAAAAAGGAAAGTACTCAAAATCATATGATTGGCACTGTGTATTTAACTTCAAGATTTAACAATAAACATCTGTTATTTTATTACACTTTCTTGAGTAGTAAATCATTACAAAAACAATCAAAATCAATCATGTCAGATTCCTCCCTTTTCCTCCACAGAGAAAAACACTATTCTGAAGTTGGATAGATATCCTTCTTATTCAAACTTTCATACTTCTACTACTTATATATTTATTTATATTTAATAATATGTAATAATTATTGAGTGTTTTTGGAATTTATAAAAATTATTTCAGTTTACATGTATGATTTTATAATTTGATTTTTTTATTCAACATTATATTTTTTGAGATTTTTTTCATGGTGACCAATATATTTTTGGTTCATTCATTTACTTCCCAAATAATTCAATCCATTGTATTAATTTACAAGAATTTACTTATATATGACCTCACTATGGACATATAGGTTATTTCCATTACCAAAAGGCATTAAAGAAAAAGAATTAAGGAGATTTGCTGACATGTATTTTTTCACATTTTCAGTTATATAAGACACTACTTTTTCTAATTTGCAGATGGGAAAAGGACCCAGAGATGAAATGTATGTTACTCAAGGTCACCAAGTTATTAGGTGACAGAATGTGAAATACGGTTTTTCAGATATTGAAGACTATACTCATTTCATTGTTCCATTGTAGCTTCCTTAAAAAATAATAGAAATGATTGTTGTAAGATGTAAGAGTTAAAAGAGAGATTAGTTCAAAGAACAATGCAATCATAAATGGCCTATATATAATATGAAGTTCCAGATAAAGTCTGGAGTCCCTGCATCCACACTGAGATTGATGATCAACCTCAGTACTTTTGGACTCAAATGGGACACTCAGGCTTTTTACTGAAGACCTGTTATCTTCTCCAGCATTATTCTAGGCGCCATGGAGCTTATGAAGAAATATTAGGGTAGTCCTATAATTCATTAGGGGAGTTAAAATGAAACTCTAGAAACAGAAAACTACTCAGGTTGACGGAGTCAAGAATGATTTCATGAAGAAGGTAGAACTTGAATACAGGCAATATTTTGGCAGCTTCTAAGTGGTTAGCTTGTGTCGGACCCTCTTCAGGAGTCTCAGTCCCTCCAGGGAGGAAAAGATTGAGCAGAACAGATTAAACTAGCATTTTATATCGAGATCATCCAAAAAACCATCTATTGTAAATAAGAACATTTGCCTGAACAATGAGAATAAGAACAAATGCTTTAGAGAGCACCTAAGTTTTCTAGGACCCTGAGGTACATTAATTTGTTGATGGACAGTTGTCAGAGATAATTAATCATGGAGGCTAAGACATCAGCTATTAGCATGTCAATAAAGGGCAATCATCAGCTACAAGGGACTCATCTTTCCTCCAGTAATTTTCTACTACCACTCTGTCACATGTTTTTTGTTCAGGCTGTATCCTTAGTAACTCACAGATAAATGAAAGTAGGAAATTGGAAAGAGGACTGATCTTGGAGTCTGTAAACTTGGTTCTAATACAAGCTCTAACACTAAGTAAATTTATGGTTTTGGTCAAGTTACTTAACATATTTGGGTATTTATTTTCTGATCTATAACGACTAGAGATTTTCCTAAATTTCCTAAAATTCATCAGTAGGTCGCAAAGTTGACTTCATTAATTTCAGTCTCTTTGACTTGACTGAAGACTTCTTTTTAGTTCTATTCCTACTTTTGGTTTTCCTTCAGGCAAAATTTTCACTTTCCTGAATTTCTTTCTTCCCTCACATGACCAGTTTCTAACCCAAACAAATATATTAAATTTACCCTTTCAGCAAATATTTATTTGTCCTTGTTATGTTTCTGGAGTGATTCTAAATTTATTTTTTCTCTTTTCTTTCTTTCCTTTTTTTTTTTTTTTGAGAGGGAGTGGGGCAAAGGGTGTGGAAGAGAGAGGAATCTTAAGCAGGCCCCACGTCCAGTGTGGAGCTTGATGCTGGGCTCTATCTCATAATCCTGAGATCATGACCTGAGCCAAAATCAAGAGTCAGATGCTTAACCGACTGAGCCACCAAAGTGCCCCATGGAGTGATTCTAAATTTCTTATACATTGGGTTAAAAAAGACAGATATGGCCCATAACTGTATGGGGCTTGAAGCCAAGTTGGGAAGGATATATGAAACAAATAATAACTTACCTTTGTGGTAAGCATTACTAAGAAATAGTGTTCTTTGAGAGCAAATCAACTGAACTTATAGAAGATAGTTTAATTTCTACCACTAAGAGAATGTGAATACTATATTAATAATTATTTACTGAAATATATTTTATGATATGGAAGTTTGATGATCCTATTGGTTAACAGTATTTTGTTTTCTTATTTATTCATTAATTATATCTTGTGTAGAGGGATATTTTGGGGAAGTGAAATAAAGAGAAGTAAACTTAACATTACTGAATACTTAATATACCCATATGACTAAGATACATTAATTACTAATTATAATTTCATAAATAAATAAACTGAGGCTCAAGACTTTAAGTAACTTGACCAAGATCAACCTATCGGTGGTTGAACATTTGTATACACTTTGGAAATAAAAATCTAAAACCCATATTCTTTCTACTGAACTATGCTGTTTCTGTGATTAATTCTTTTTAGAGATTTTCACAAAATTATTTCCACTACATTATGATATATTTCATAGTTTTAAGCTTTTCATATCAGGTGTTAAATATCCTAAGGCAATGTTGCTTGATTTACTTGTGTTGAAGTTTAAGCTTTTTACTTTTTTTCTTTTTAAAAATATTTATTTAAGTAATCTCTATACCCAATGTGGAGCTCGAACTCAGAATTCTGAGATCAAGAGTTGCATGCTTTCCTCACTGAGTCAGCCAGGCACTCCTAAGCCTTTTTCTTTAATAGCCTAATACTTTTGTAAAATGCAAAATCATAAACTTGGGCATCACTGAGATGTCAAATATCTAGAGAAATTTCTAATTTAGAAATTTATTTCTAAATAAATTTACATAAATTTTGTTCCCAATATGATATGAATTGGTAACACACAGTTCATGGACCTGTGCCACTCTGCAGAGCACAATTTCCACTGCTTCAGGGAGTCCAGCTATGAATAAGTCATCCTTCTTTCAGGAAGCTCATAGTTGAGTTGGTGAGTTAGAACTGTACTTGGTTCATTATAAACAAGGGACAGTAAAAAAGGTGCTAGTAATAATAAAGCAAGACTTTGTAGATGTTGTAAACATTCAAGTAATATTAAAGATGAATATATTCCCAGAGCAGAGGGCTGGGATGGAAGAGAAAAAGGGTCTGTGTTCCAGATAAAGGCTTGGAAGGACTTGGAAGGGATTGCAATAGTGATTAGTTCTACGTGACTGGGGCCCGATCATATTAGTTTTGAACCCAAAATCAAAAGGTTTGGCTCCTGTTGACTATGTTATATCTCATGAGTAATCACGGCATCAACCCTGAGAGAAAGCAGGGTATCAAAGAGGAAGAGGGTATCAAATGCACAGACAACCTGGTGGTAAAGAGCAGCTCCACATGACAGCCACCAATTCTTCTGGGTAATCACATTTGAGAGGCCATGGGCATATCAGGTTGGTTCTAATGCTATAGTAGAAACAGTCTTTCGAAATTTTGACCTCTCTCCCAATCTATTAACATAGTTATCATAATTGACATTTTCTCCTATTGTCCTCTTTTGGGGAATAGTGACAACGAAGCCAATGGATGGAATGAATCACTCTGTGGTGTCAGAGTTTGTGTTCCTGGGACTCACCAACTCCTGGGAGATCCAACTTCTCCTCTTTGTGTTCTCCTCCATGTTTTATGTGGCAAGCATGATGGGAAACTCCCTCATCATGCTCACTGTGACTTCTGACCCTCACTTGCACTCCCCCATGTACTTTCTGTTGGCCAACCTCTCCTTCATTGACCTGGGAGTTTCTTCAGTCACTTCTCCCAGGATGATTTATGATCTTTTCAGAAAGCATAAAGTCATCTCCTTTGGTGGTTGCATCGCTCAAATCTTCTTTATCCACGTCATTGGTGGTGTGGAGATGGTGCTGCTCATTGCCATGGCCTTTGACAGATATGTTGCCATATGTAAGCCTCTCCACTATCTGACCATCATGAGCCCAAGAATGTGCATCTTCTTTTTAGTGGCTGCCTGGATGACTGGCCTTATCCACTCTGTGGTCCAATTGGCTTTTGTGGTAAACTTACCCTTCTGTGGTCCTAATGTATTGGACAGCTTTTACTGTGACCTGCCTCGGTTCATCAAACTTGCCTGCACAGACACCCACCGGCTAGAATTTATGGTCACAGCCAATAGTGGATTCATTTCTGTTGGTTCCTTCTTCATACTGATCACTTCCTATATCATCATCATTCTCACTGTTCAGAAACACTCTTCAGCTGGTTCATCCAAGGCTCTGTCCACACTGTCAGCTCACATCACTGTGGTAGTCTTGTTCTTTGGTCCTTTGATATTTTTTTATACATGGCCATCTCCCTCCATACACCTGGATAAGTTTCTGGCCATCTTTGATGCTGTTCTCACTCCCTTCCTGAATCCAGTCATCTATACATTCAGGAATCAAGAAATGAAGGTGGCAATGAGGAGAGTATGCAGACAGCTTGTGAATTACAGGAAGATCTCTTAAGTATTGCCTGTATTGTGAAGAGCCCTTGTTGATCACTGATGTTCATTACTGACGATCAAACTCAGCGAAAAGCTCTTGTTTGTCTTACCTTGATTTGATTATACACGCTGATACTGGGTCTATTTTCCTTTATTCAGGGAGAGGGACATTCACTTTTGAAAAGAGAGAGTTACACAGGAAGTATTTTAAAACAAATTATTATAGTAATCTGAAGACTAAATTCCTAAGGAACAGTATTTATATGAAGTAATTTTTAGAAATATAAGAGGGCATATGTCTTTGAGGCCTTCAGAACATGAAATATCTCCCAATCTACCTTAGTACAGTATGACTTCATCTTAACTTGACTACATCTGCAAAGACTATTTCCAAACACAGTCACATTCACAGGTATTGGGAATTAGGATTTCAATTCATATATCTGGTAGATAGGAAACAACCCACAACAGTGGTGTGGGTAGTATAGTATAGGTTCTTAGAATGAGAACGGTTGTAGTATTAATCAGAGTGAAATATATTAAAAATAAACAGAAGGACTTTAGCTCTTTCATAGGCAATTAACTATATTTTAAAAGTAATAAACATATAAAGTCAGCATAAGACACAAAAAGTTATTCTTGGGAGAATCTCTGCTAACGTGGATGATTACACAGAAGGTAAAGAGTAACATTTACTGCCTTTAGTCAAGAGTAGA